>OX456523.1:140844070-141216836 GCA_949748255.1 Eustalomyia histrio | reverse complement strand
GACGTCCTCCAAAATGCTATAGGATACTTCTTTTGACGACTTCTACTTTTTGACCAATTTGCAAACTATTATTATTATTATTATGTGTTATACTTTTTAGCAACGAATGTTGGCTTTTCTCCCTTTTAAAGATTCTCAATTATTTGAGATTTTAAAAAGTTTGGCAATATTTATCCCTAAACATTATTAGTCGACCAACCAATACCAACAACATTTTAAAACTAGCTTTCAAACTCATGCAAAGATATTAAACACTTTAAAGAAGGTTAAACTATAAAAATCTACCATTATTTTAAAGAATTTATTGTCATTTGTATAATTTTTAAACTTGTTACTTTTGTTTTGCACATTCTCCGTTTGGGATTTCGGAAATTTTTGTGGTTTTTGATTTTAAGTGATGCTAGTGTTGAAGAATCAAACTGTGCTTTCGTCTTCCAAGATGATCACTTGCAAACTTGCATAAAAAGAATTTTTTAAAATAAACATATGTATTTATAAAATATCGCAATATAAAGTAAAACACGGGGTTTGTTGCTTTTGTTCTGCACAGTACTGTACACTTCAAGCTAAATAACTTCATATTTGAGTACCTTAATTATGTTAAAAACAAAAAACATTTTAAAATTGAAATTTTTTAATTATATACAGTTTTTAACATATTTGTGAAATAAATATTGTACATTTGATAACTCTTTTAATATTGTAAACCAATTTATTTCTTCTAAAATAATTTTAAATTACTGTTTATTAGATGTATATTTTTTTAAGGTTTAAAAAATATTTAAACTTTTTACAAATGACATCGTGTGCACATTTACATTTTGTTTCATGTTTGTTGGGTATTATGTATTTGACGCACGAAGGCAACCAAACAATTTATTTCATTTATGCGGTAAGTGTAACAAGTGTACCACAAAAAAAATAACACATACAAACTTACATATTTGTTTTTTTTGTATTCATTCAAACGCAATCCCATCGTATGAAATGCACTTTAATTATAGAGTCATAAAAAATTGTATATAAAATACTTACATTTCGTCAAAATTCAATGGCCAACATACAAGTGTTTTATTTAATTTTTTTACTCTTAATCGCATTAATTACAACTTAGTAAAGCTTTGACAAAAACAAAAAACGATTATTCCAAAAAATCGCTATAAAATATTAAAAATAAAATTTGTAACACATTAAATTCATATTTATGCACAACAGTAGGTTTCATAGATAATGTTCATATAACAATTCGTTCAAAGCGGAGATGGTTTTCTGTTCCAGCGTCCATGAAAATATTTGTTGGAATTATGTTATTAATATATTTTATAATATTTATTACCTATAAAACTATTGCATATGACAGGGGTGGGCAAGAATGGCCGCAACATATTTAAATGGCCGCACCATATTTTAAAATTAAAAAAAATTATATATCGTTGGAAATATTTATATATGAAAATACATGAGTATGTACAAGGTGGGTCTAAATGTATCACCCTATCGGAAGATACTATAACTTTCGCAAATGACTGCATCTGCCAGTTTTGTTTTAATATTTACAGAATTCACGTCGAACAAAAAACACTATAATTACATATTAAGCTGAGAAGGTGTACTAAGTGTTGTAATGCCCTATTAATAACGGTGTTGATATCTTACTTTAAACACGATTTTCTGTTCGGTTTTTTCTAAAAAAAAATTAAATATGTATGCGCTAAAAATATGCAGTAAAAAATGCAAAATATGCGCTAAAAATATACACTTAAAATCAAATATGCACCTAAAACCAAAATATATGCTCTATAGATCCACAAATATTCACTAAAAATTACAAAATGTATATGGGTAATTCCATTGTGACGGGTGTGACCATGATACTCACATTTATGATTTTAATTCATGAATATAAAGTTTAAAAAAAGCTGCGATTCCCAAGGATGTTAATCTTAATAAAGTTTTATAACAGCTTGACACTGAAATTCAATGCTTTCTGCTCAGAATGACCATTAGAAGACTGTGACGGGTGTGACCTTACAAATTTGAGCTTTTAAAGAATTATTCCTTTCAGGTAATATTATGTAAAATTTTCCGTAGGACGCGCTTAATTATTTTGATGTTATTTCATTAGAGTGTTTTTTATTGTATTATATACTTACTGTGTGCAAAAAAAGATTTTTAAAAAAAAAAAACCTTTTTAGAAAATGTGACGGGTGTGACATAGTATGAAAAGTTTGGAGAAATAAAAGTTTTTATTGACTTCAATTACATAAGCAGTTTAAAAATATAGACATAAGAAATTAATAACTCATATTATATTATAATAAATACTTTTTCACTATTTGTACTACCATAGACAAGCACAATACTGCAAGCGAGTATGTTTTAAAGTAATTTTTTCAGATAAATATGTAGTGCAAACATACACAGAGACTGCATCTGCTCTTTTAAAGCTATGAATTTTTTTAATATTGGTTATTGATTTGACGCCGTCCCACCTTTTCTGCACTACGTCGTCTATATGCACATTTCAGTGTTGCCAAATTAATAATTATTTTTTTTTATGTATATAATATATAATTATCATTCTCTTGTAGACGACAATTAGCCGATTTTTATTAAAAACTAGTAAATTAATTTTTTCTTGTGTAGGGCCGTTTTACGTGGAATTGCCCATATTAAAAATTTTTCGTTTTTTAAAATTCATATACATATGGGGGATTTAATTTTAAGTGTACGAACTTTTAACACCAATGTCTGGGATAGATATGAAACTTGCACCAAGTTGAGTTCTATTGGAAAGTAGTTCTGACACAAAATTTCAATGGGATCCGTCAAGGACTCTCCGAGTTGGCCCGGTTTTTGGGTACATATAACTAATTACCTATTGTAGTTAGAAAATTTTGTCCTAAATGTTTTCGATAGATTTTTCTTCAATCTTTTAATTTTTTTTTGCATTTTTGCTCTTATTTTATACATATATTTTAAAGAAAGCTAAGGTATTTTCCTTTAAGAGCTTTGTGGTCGCTTAGAGGGATGCGACGTGCTTATCTATAAAAATATGCGCCATTTTAAATTACCCAAAATATATACACCTCAGAAATAAAATCACTGTTTTTCTGTATAAATGGTGAAACATTATTTTTTTTTTTATTTTTATTTTTTTTAGAAACTCTGTTTAAGTAAAGACATTTGTTATTTATAAAATTAACCTTCTCAGTGACTATGAATCCTAAAAAGGGTACGGTCCGAAAGATGCACATTGAAAACACTTATCTTAAATTTATATGATTTTCTGGATGAAATGTGTATTGGGTTGTTAAACTTGAGAAGCCATGACTTTCTAGTCAAAGGCCAATGCTCATTCTTCAAAGATTTGCAGATAAATTTAAAAGTCTGGTGAATTCGTAATTTCATATGACTTCGCAGAGAACTATAAATATGTTCTCCAGGATGCCATACAAACATTCCATTTCAATAACGACCAAGCAACTGTATTCGCAGATGAAAAACTAAATTATCAGATGAAATACTAAATTATCTAAAATCCAAAATCACAGTAGAGAAGATCTACTACGTTTCAGACGGAACTCGTCAAGATCTTAAAAACAAAAGTAGCTGATAAAGCAGATTTTGGAATACCAGTTGAGTGGCATTTTAACCATACTGGTCATGGTAAAGGATATTGGAATATATCCAATTATTCAGGAAAATATAATTTTAGAAATAAAAGTGGTTTCGTATCTTTTCAAAGTTTTATTACAAGTGACAAAAAGAAAAAATATTTTGAAATAAAATGAAAATTATTCAAACTAATTTCAAAGAACAATTATTCAGTATTATAAAGTTAAAGTATTTTTGGAACATTTCAACACTCCTCCTCAAAAATAACTATTCTAATAATAAACATTTTCGAAATTTGCATAATTTGATAAAATTTAACTGTTTTGTAAATATGTCAGCTTCCATGTTTTCAGTCGGACAGTACTTTATATTTATTATGCCTTTCTGCTTAAGGTCCTTTATGAAATTATATTTTGTATCGATATGTTTCGTTCTACGGCTAAATTTATCGTTATGAAAAAGTTTTACGCAGCTTTGATTATCTTCATTAATAACAATTTCAGAACTGATTGAAATATTAAAATCTGCAAACAATTTCTGAATCCATAACGCCTCTTGGGATGCTTGGCTATATATTCAGCTTCAGTTGAAGAAAGTGATACACAATCTTGTTTGCGGCAGCACCAGCTTATACAGGCGCCATTAAATTTAAAAACATATCCGCTATTGGATTTTCGATCTTCTCTATTTTGAGCCCAATCTGCGTCTGCAAAACCAACTAAACCATTGCAACCTTCATTTCCAACAATAAGCTTTAGATCATGGTATAAAAAATTATTTTCTAAAACATTAAATTCTCCATGATTTTTATTAAGGTAGCCAATGTCCATTGGAATTTTTGACACTTTAGAATCCTCGAGTCCTGCTTTTGTTACTATTTGTTGTATATAATTTTCTTGGCTAATTTTAAAATAACCGACAACCCCTCTTTCAATTTTGATACCAAGGTAAAACTTTACTTCTCCAAGTTTTGAAATTTCAAAATTGCTTTCAAGTAAATTTTCTATTAATTTAAACTCCTCATCATCATTTGCAGCAACTAATATGTCATCAACGTATACAAGTATATATATAAAATTGTTTCCTACCTTCTTCTTAATTATACAGGGATCCGCTTTACCTTGTATAAAACGTGTATCTTGAAGAACATTAAACAGCTTTAAATTCCAGCATCTTGCCGACTGCTTAAGACCGTACAAACCTTTTTTAAGTTTGTAAACTAGCACATTATTATCCTTTGAATTAATTTCGTAACCAGGAGCCTGACGCATAAAGATTTCTTCATTCAAATCACCATTTAGAAACGCAGTTTTTACATCATAATGTTTAACACTGTATTTAAGAGATCCTGCCAAAGTTAAAAATGTACGGAATGTCGTTCGCCGAGCCACAGGAGCAGAGACTTCATCGTAGTCAATGCCAAATTTTTGTGTAAAACCTTGAGCAACCAAACGGGCTTTATACTTAGCTATACGTCCGTTTTCGTCTCTTTTAGTTTAAAAATCCATTTGCATCCAATTGGTTTTCGTCCTACGGGGAGTGGAACAATTTCCCAGGTTTTGTTCTTCTGAAGCGAGTTCATTTCATCATTCATGGCTTCCATCCACTTTGACATATCTTCACGATTAGCAATTTCTTTAACATTCCTTGGTTCCTCACACAGAATATTAATGTATCTTTTTGGTAACTGACCTTTATTAGTACGCGATGAAATTCTTAAATGATTATTGGGAACAAGAGTATCATTAGATTCCAATGATACTTCTACTATCATTTGCCATCATATCATTAAATTCCTCATTAGCAGCAGCAATATCACAAACATGCTGATCTTCATCCGCTGACAAATACTCTGAAATCATCGATAAAGGTTACAAAATATCGATATCCACTTGGTGTTGTGACATTCATTTGAGCTACATCAGAGTGTATTAAATCAAGAATAGACTTCGACTGTTCACTTGAAGGAAATGGTTTTCTGACCATTTTGCTTGATAGACAGGTTTCACACTGGACATCATTTTCGAATTTACGCACTTCTACGTTCTTTTCTTTTAAAAGCCTTTCTATCACTTTTAAAAGCCTTTCTTTTAACTTGTATAGATCATTTCGTAGTTCTGCAATTGCCACAACTTTATTCCCCTTTACGATTTCGCATAATTTGTTTTCGAATTTAACTTTATACCCGTTTTCTGTTAATATTTTCACCGACAGCAGGGTACTTTCAATTGATGGGACAAACAACACATTCCTGATAACAACCTTTTCGACTTCACCATCACCATTGATTACATGAATATGACCGCTGCCTCTTCCTTGCGAACGAATTTGATATCCATTGGCAACGTATATTAGTTCCGAAACGTTTTCGTTTAGGGTATCGAAAAAATCTTTACAATTTGAAACATGACAGGTTGCTCCCGAATCAACGTACCAGTTTTCTTTACTAAATCCATCATTATAAAAACACGACTACTCAATGCTGGCTTTTTGTAAAATTCTCTTAAACTGGTCCAATATTCCTTAGCTGTAGTTGCACGCTTAAAATTAATTAACTGGTCATCTTCAACCATCAGCCCTATACAAGCTCAAGCTTGTCCATCCTTCTTCAACCAATTTGCATCCGGCAATGTTGGTTTTGGGTTTAATACCGTTTCCCAAAGATCTTCCTTTATTAAAAGAAGCTCCATCTTAACCTTCCAAACCGCAAAATAATTGCGATTTAATTTTGTTACAGTTGCTTTAAATTCTTCTTTAAACATCCTGAATCAATAGCCCATAACCTATTGGAATATATCCAATTATTCAGGAAAATATAATTTTAGAAATAAAAGTTGTTTCGTATCTTTTCAAAATTTTATTACAAGTGACAAAAAGAAAAAAATATTTTAAAATAAAATGAAAATTATTAAAACTAATTTCAAAGAACAATTATTCAGTATTATAAAGTTAAAGTATTTTTGGAACATTTCAACAAAAGAGCATGTGATGGTATAGGAGCGAAACTCAAAAGGAACTAAACCAACAGTCGAATATATGTTAGTAACGTTAAGAAAGGTTTGACAAAAAAAAAAAAAAAATCGCAACAATAAATTACGTGTAAAATGGTTATGACATAATTGAATCTAATTTAATTTAGTTTGATCGGGTCATATCTGTTAGATTAAATTTAATTAATTATTTATCTATTTACTAAAATATTATGTATTTATTATTACAAATAAATAAAAAAAAAATTAAAATTTTCACCACTTCTTAGAAAACCAGTGATTTTATTTATTCCTGTGGTGTAATTTAAAATGGCACATATTTATATCAAAAGTTCAAAAAACCATTGTTTCGAGTTACTAAACGTTTATTTTGGTAGATAAACAAGTTGCATTCCACTAAGCGACCACAAAGTTCTTAAAGAAAAAACCTAAGCTTTCTTAAAAATGTGTAAAAAAGAACCCATTTGGCAAAAAAAAATTAACAAATTTTTATTTTTTATATTTTTAAGGTAAAGATAAAGATAGATAACAAACAAAAATTTCTAACTACAATAGGTAATTAGTTATATGTATCCAAATCAGGACTGTTTGACGAAAATGTCGGAGAGTCCTTGACCGATCCTGCTGAAATTTTGTATCATAACTACTACCTAATAGCACTCAACTTGGTGCAAGTTTCATCCCGATACCAAGACTACGGTTTTAAAAGTTACTTTACTGGAGATAAAATTCCCCAAAATGTTGGTTTAAAACAAAAAGTAGATGACATAGTACACAGAGGCCAATTTATAGTTAAATAAATTATCATATCATTTATATGTACATCTTATTTTGTGCGAACATTTTTAAATTAACTATGATTCTTATAAAAATAAATATGATTCTAGTTAAAATAAACTTTTTTGTATTTAAATTAATATTTTTACATAGTTTATATTGTGTGCGCATTTTAAAAATAAGTAGTAACATGTTATATTAATATATTAATTAAAATAAAAACCAACTTAGTTTAATTTCAAAGTTGTCTCTATTCAATTTAATGTTGTTTCTACTTGTTTTTAAAATATTTTCATTGTGTATATGTGCTTTTTTAATTTAACCATAACTATAATTTAGAGAAAATATGAAGAATATGCAAAAATATGCAAAAATATGCATTGAAAATTATTAAATATGCATTTAAAACATAAATATGCAAAAATATACATTTATAGCAAACTATGCAAAAATACGCAACAATTCAATGCCATTTCGTTGCATGGAAGTGACTGCTCTGGTTATTACACTTAAATATAGAACACTTTACATCGGTACAAGTATTTTATCGTCCTATCATCTATTGTTGTATATTTTAAAATAAAATTTCAGCAGCTCCTTTTTTAACAAAAACTATTCAACACTAAAAGCCCAACTTCAATTGGCTTAAGTGAAATTTTAGAAATACAAATTTTTAATTTTCAAATATTTTGAATTTTCGTCTCATGCCGAAATCTAAGTTACTTAAGCTAATTCTGCATCAGCCTTTAGCATAACTCTTGTGAACGACGCACAGTTGGTTCGATGATACCCAAAGTGGCGATTAATTAATAGAAACCGCAGTTTTAAAATATTATATTTTTTAATTGATGAGTTATTATAAGCACATAAAAACACAGCATTTTAGAAAAAAAAAAGTTAAAAAAAAATTTTTTAACCCGTTAAGCGCATTATTGTTTTTTTTTTTTTGGAAAAAAAGACCTTAGTTCACAGTTTATGCTGTATTTTTGGAATGAAAAGCGAGAAATGAATGAATAAAATTTGAAACTAAAGCATACTAAATGTGCTATTCAAAATTCAAATAATAAATTTATTATATGTATTTATATTAGTATAAATTTAAATCCAATTTTTATTTTTCACAAAATTTTATAAATGTACAAATTTTTTCAAAAAAGTTACAAAAGAGAATATTATAATTTTTTAGTAATGAATAATCATAAATACATAAAAACACAGCTTTAAAAAAAGAATAGAAGAAAAATTTTTTTAATCCTGTCAGCACTGTCTTCATCATTATTATCATCAGCATCTTTATCACCATCTTCATTACCATTATCTTTATCTTTTCTGCTCATATTTCTTGCTCATGCTAGATATGAATGGGTCAGAACTTAGCAGAAACCTATTAAAAATATCTGCATTGGGTTTTTTTCGCCTGCAATTGCGAGCAAAGTGCTCTCTTTTATCTTTAAAATCTTTGTTTCTTGCTTCTTGAGCTTCTTCCAATAATTCTCCTATTGGTAAAAGTGCTTCCTGTATAATTTCCGACCCGTGAATAAAAACTTTGTGCAAAGTGGGAGGCATACAAAACCATGGATATTTTTTAACAAAATATCTAGCCGTATTGTGAGCAAATTTACGAAAATTTTTCAAATGAATCTCATGACCACAAGAAACAACAATTAGTATTGTACGCATTTTTTTTAATTCCAGCAGAAATTTCCGCGATCTAAATAAAAACTTCTGGCGGTGTTTCCGTCATTCGAATTACAAAAGCCGGGTTTTGGCTGATCAACAATCAAACTAGTTCTTTCTCGAAACTCATTTTGGATACGACATATTTTTTCAGATATCAAGCATTATCGTAGAGACGAGAATAAATTAATAAAGGTGTGTAACTTTAATTTTAAAACTTGTTTGTTTAAATTCTTATTAAATAAAATTTTATTTATTTTATTTATTAATCATATAATTACAAATTATATGTTAATACCCTAACCGAGCACTAGCAACAAAGGCCTTCGGCTCGTTGTAGCGAAAACAGACCAGAGCCTCTGGTGGGAATTGAACCCACGACCCCCGCACTGATAAGCTAGCACGCTACCAACAAGCCTACCGGGGCGCTCAATAAAATTAATATAACATAAAGTATATTATGGTATGGTGTGAAAATTTTAGTACGTGAGAGTAAGTTCGTGAGCGTGCGTAAACCAATTGTGACCGTGATTAAATTAAAATTTAATCACTTGAATTTAGCTAAAAGTATTAAAAATATGTTTACTTCCTGTAAATTGTGTGTGATACAATTTATTGTACGTGAGCTTAAGTGACCGAAATCACTCACGCACTTATCTCTAAAAAACCAAATGCATTAACAAAAACAATAAAATACCGAAAATAAAGAGAATGACAATATTAAAACACAAAAACACATTTACTGGTATTGTTCAATAAATGACAACCAGAGTTTTTACACAAAAATTAAAATAAAAACAAGGGCCGGGCATTGTCTGGACTTTTTTTATATTAAATATAAGCTGATATCCTATACTTTTCTAAAATGCATAAAACTAATTCCAACTCTTACTAACTTAATACTTGTGGCCCATTAACTGCGGAAATTATCCCAATTTTGGACCTTGTTTAAAAAAAATATTAAAAACATTTACACATAATTTTCATAAAAAAAATTGTACTATATACTTTAATACCTGATGTTGAAGGTGATTCAGAATTTTATCTACATTTACCCTATACCAAAATTTATTATAAAAACTTTATTTCTAAATTTCAATTAATCGCCACTTTGATACCATTTGAACCCAATGTGCGACGTATTGTTTTCTTGCACAGTTTATTTTTTTACAAAAAAAATAAGAAATATTTATTTTCAATTTACTTTCAACACCTGTATATTTACAAAAACAAAACAAACCAATTATTTTTCGCTAGGCTGATACAAGTATATCGATCCGGCAAAATATCGATATACTTGTAAAATATATCACAGAAATGCTTAATTGGCAGCTGAAACAATTTTTTTTAATTTATAAAATATCATGAATAGAAAAATATCAGAAAAATACAATTATCAACATTGGAAATTATCGTTCATCATTGTAAAGATGAACGTTTATACCACTTTTTTAAACGCTGATACAAACATGAACTTTTTTGAAGTAATTTTAGTGCTTTTCGATTAATTTAAATTCGTAATTTTTATATCGTTCTAAATATAAAAACACTACGATAATTGCTATTGTAACTTTTCGTTAACCTTATTTTTTAAGAAATAATTAATCAAAAAATTTCAGAAAAAAAATGAAAAGGAAATTTAAGAAAAGTATGTAGGAAAGGAATGTAAAAAAATCTGACCCGTTATTGGATTTCCATATTTTTAAAACGCACTGTAATTTCGTATGTTCTTGCATGTTTTCGTTTGTATAAAAAGACCATTTTTAGATCATTAATTTTTCATAATTTTATGTATGTTAGACTGGAAGTTGATTAATATGTATATGATTCATTTTTTATGGATTTTTAATGTCGTATACTCTACAGATGGTTGGCATTCTCTCGGACACTTGGGATGTGACATGATATGTTATAATTTTTGTGCATTTTATTGTTAATTGATTTTCACGAAGTTTCAAAACTGAGTATATTAAAATGGAATTTACTTTAATTCTATCAAAACTTTTTATATATTAATTATAATTATCTACAGATATCAAGAGTTATATATATTAATTTATGTTCGAATATCTTTTTAAAAGCTCCAATAGACAAAAGTAGACATAACATAACGTATACGATGCGTAGTGTTGATTTCACAACACTAATCTCTGGGATATTATACCACTATTCTCCCACAGGTCTTTTACAATTGTAGGTTTTCTTGCTGAAACACACCGTTTTATATTTCCTCATATGTTATCTACACTCACCAAAAGAAGTCTGTAATGGCAACTGAAAATTTTGCTGTTAACACGGGAAATTTTGCTAATTTGAGCCCAGCGGTATTTTATGCTAATATTAAAAACACAAGTCGGCTGACGTGTAGTACAATGAAATTAGTAGAAAAATTTGTAGCCGCTACTTAATATTAGTAAACTTTTTGTAAAGCGGAATTTCAAACCGGTTTGCTAAAATCAGCAAAAAAAAGTTTACTAAATATTGTATTAGTACAAAATTTTGAATTTATTTTTTTATCGAGCATTAAATTTTTTTTATTTTATTTATTTTTTTTTTTAAATATTTTATACAAAATTATACAAAATTTTATTTTATACAAAATTAATTACTGTTTTGAAAATTATTTTAGTCAATATTTTTTTTACTTTTAAGGTCAAATTTTAATTGTTTTTAGGGCTGATTTTTAGAACTAAAAAACCTTTCTAGTGCTATTTTAAGTGGATGTCCTATTTTCAGACATGAGTCGGTATATTCACTTCCGATCCCTTTTTTAATCTATGTAACATTTGAAGGCAATTCAAGTTTGTAGGTGTAAGTTTTAATTAGAAATAATATTTCATACAATATCCACTTTTTTAAAATTAGTATTTTTTTTTTTGCTAATTTTAGCAAATCGATTTTCAAAAATTTGTAAAATGATTTCTGAAATTAGCAACAAAAATTTGTTAATATTCTGTAAAAACTCTGTAATTTGTAAAATGTAAAATAACAAAAAGATTTGCTAAATAATAATTTTTTTACTAAAAATCAGTACAAAAATAGTAAAGTGGGATTGAAAACCGTTTACAAATTTTCCTACTAACTTTTTTTTCGGAGTGTATTGGGTTCATATATGGGCTCTAATGTGATTCCTCTCTAGCCAGGACTTGACGTCCCGAGACTTATGTTTCAGGTTGTTATGCTGTTGACATGGTAGTGACAAATAATCACTATCGCGATTATTTTCTTAGATACTCCTATGAATTTCACGCGTAATTTTGCAGTTTATTTTCAGTATAGGATCAAGGTGAATCATCCTGATTCCATCACCGACGACCGACCGTGCTGCACTAGTTTTTTTTTGTATATTTGGAATATAATTGAGCGTTTTTTGGACAATTTACGTGCGGCCTGACATCATTATCAAAAACATTAAGTTTATATTCATTGCTCCAGACAACCCATTCCAAAAAGTTTTAGTCACAGTGGAGACATTTTTTTGCAAACTCCAGACCCTGATTAACATTTTTTTGACACATTCGGCTTTCGTCTTGCTATGCGACCATATGAATTTTTTTTGACCAAACGCCTTCTTACAGTTTGAGCTGATATTTTAACATTGTATTCTGACTGCATGCTTAATCTTATTTGCGTAGATTTAAAGAAAGAGTAATTTTTAAACACTCTGGTCATTAACCTGTCTGGGAAGAAGACGTTTTTCGTTATTTTTTCTTGGAAAATTTTTGATACATCAAACTGAATACTAACATGATTATACACTCAGAAAAAAAGTTAGTACAAAAATTTGTAAACGGCTTTCAATACCACTTTACTATTTTTGTACTGATTTTTAGAAACAAAAATATTATTTTGTAAAATTTTTTGCTATTTACATTTTACAAATTACAGAACTTTTGCAGAATATTTATAAATTTTTGTTGCTAACTTTAGAAATCATTTTGCAAATTTTCGAAAACCAATTTGCTAAAAAAAGCAAAAAAAAAAATTCTTATTTAAAAAGTGAAGGCAGCTATTTTTAATAATTAAAACTTATACGCACAAACTTAAATTACCTTAAAATGTTACATAGTTTAAAAAAGGAATCGGAAGTGAAGATACTTTTCAAAACTGACTCATGTCCAAAAAAAGGACATCCACATAAAATCCAAATTTTTTTAAAACAAATATTAGCAAATTAAAACAGGATGATAAATTCGTTTATGTTTTTGCTATTTTCTAAGCCTTTGAATTTTTTTTTTTCACTTTATCTAAAATATTTTTGAAAAAATAAACAAAATAAATTACGATAAAAAAAATATAATTTTTATATTCGATTTTATAAGACAATTTCAGAAGAAATTAGCAGCTTTGTATCTAACAATAGTTTATCTAACAATAATTCAGTTAATGGGTGAATTTTAATATTTTTTTTTTTCATAAATTTAAATTTTGCTACATTTTACATTTCATTGAGTTTAGTTCACCAATATTTCTTAAATATTTTTGTTAATGCGTGATAATTTGTTTTAATAACATTTGTACATAATTTTACCAATCTTTAGTAGCAGTTAATAACTTTCCTGCTATTTCCATTTCATTAATATTTAGTAAAATTTGGTGCTGAATTTAGCAGATCTATTTTAAATTGCGGTTTACTAAAATTTAGTAGCGTTTACTAATTTTTTATACTAATTTGATTGTACTAATATTAATAAAATTAGGTATATTTTTTTTTTGCTGATTTAAGCAAATCGATTTTAAATTGCACTTTACAAAAAGTTTACTCAAATTCAGTAGCGGCTACTTATTTCATTGTACTACAAGTCAGCAGACATGTACTGCTTAGATTAGCAAAAAATACCGCTGGACTGAAATTAGCAAAATTTCCCGTAATAACAGCAAAATTTGCAGTTACAGTTACAGATTGGTGAGTGTACTAAGAATAGGTTTTTACTTTTTATGCACCTTTTTTGTCCAGTGAGTCTAAAATATCCATGGTTTCCATAATTTTCATTTAAAATAATTTTTTTTGCAATAAATATTTATACTGTAAAAGATGATTTTAACATAAATCAGCTGTTTTTCATGAGTTAACATGGATTCAAAATCAATTTAACATCCATGGTAGCATTTATTTAGTAGTGCATTTTAAATAAAGCTCATGCTAAAAATTCATTTTGAATACGGGCGTAAATGAATAAAACAACCACATACATTGCTTGTAGGCATGTCTTGTTTGTAGGCGAACGGAGTAGAGAAAAAGCGTGCTTTTCTACCCTGTTTGCAACTGTATCTGCCATTTAAATTTTTTTATTCTGGTCTCAGATTTGTGATCAGCAAAACTTCTATAAATATTAAAACTTTCTGAGTGTTAATATTTTGTTCATATGGTCCTTCAGCTTTATTTATTTTTTTATGGAATCAATTCATGTTTAATGTCCCTTTTTGATTTTCTATAGAACTCAAAATAAAAGCACTACAAAACATGACTTTTATTTAATAAACAAAAATACCTACTATGATTTTTTTTCATTTAAAAAAGTTTTAAAACGAAATCATGTACTGCAGAAGATTACATTTTTGCGGTTTATGTATTCTATAGGTATGAACTGGTGCTAAGGTCGGGTTGGACAATAAATTACCACAAGATAATGTGCATATTAGCCAACGTCTTGCAAATAATTTCCGCATATTTCTTGATTTAAAACCAAATATAAAAGTTAGTTCTTGATTGTTTCAAAGAAAATCATAAGTTTATAAAAGTATTTGTTTTTAAATATAAATAAAAAATAACAAAAATTTTAAGAGCTTAACTAATATTGGAAATTTAGTTTTTTTTAATTATAATGATTATTTTGGGCCTCTTCAATTATGTACTAAAAGACGCCAGCCGACTTAAATTATTTTTCAAGAAAAACTATTTTTTTTCTTAAAAAAACGAATTTGCTTGTATTTAAAAAATCTAATTTTTCGCGTAAAAAATTAATTATTTTATTAATTATTATTCGTGAGCAAAATCCAAGAATTATAACTTTTCATTATTTTTCTACTTTGACCTAAATTAAGTTTCTGCATATTTTTTAGCAGGGTGCAAAACGGGGGATGGGGCGCAAACAAAGTGGGGGACGCATATCGCTGCTCGACATACATAAACATATTTCCGAGTCTAATAGTAGTATTTACTTTTGCATTTCATTTTTATATTTCAGCTGAACAATTTACAAAGCTGCAACTTTTGCATCAAAGAGATATCGACGAATATAATGAAACCACATTGGATGTAACAAAATTGAAGTCTTTGACGGCGGCAGATTTACTTTGCCTCAATTCGAATCTTCAACAAGTACCTTCCAAAATTTTTTACATTAGCTCAAATACGTAAGTAAAAACTCCAATATTATACTCGTAACTATATCCTTCAATACACTCACAATATATTTTCCATTACCGATTGAAGTTTATTTAAAAATGAATACGAAAAGTTTGTTTTTAAATGAAGAATCAATTAAAATACGTAAAGTATGTTTTTAACTATTTGAATGAGTCATTCAAAATATATACATACTATAAAAAATACGCACTTTCAGTAGAAGTTGATATTTTCAGTTAAATGTTGAATTTTTAGGTTTTCTGTTTGTAAAAGTAGAGTTTCAAATACAAAAATATTTTTTTTGTAACGTTTTGTTAGTTAAATACTCGATGATTGTTATGCATTTAGAAAACCTGATTTATGTATTTTCTTTTTAAAAATATTAAATATTTTATGAATAATAAAAAATATTAAATAAATTTGACCTCGGTTTGTTTCGAACTTATTTAACCGGTCCCTTGGAGTTCGTGTTAACCAGGTTTTATTGTACAATAATGAAGTTATTAATGCAACAAGTGGACAAATTTTAAATGGAGCTTAGTTTTTTTGTTAAACAGTAGAGAATATTAAACACATTGATAAAATAGACACAAAATTGATTTTCCATGAACAAATTTGCATCATAAAATTCATAAACACTAGAACATGGGACTGTTATAGGACGCGTTCGGTGTCATATTCTATAAGGTTAATTGATTACCTTCAAGCTCTTCACAATGGTACTAAAATGTCTTATATAGTTTCGGTTAAAAATTATTAATTTTTTCATGTAATTCAGTTAATTTTCTATATATATTGTTTAAAATTACCATGCGTGAAAAAAGGTCAGTTGGGAATTGGGACCTGTCCCGTAATAGTTGAAAACTACTAGTCTAGTCTAGACCAGTTCTGCGACATTCACAGAGGGCAATTGAACCCCTCCTAGGACAAGTCAATGTTAAAGTGAGCATTCCTTTTCACATAAACAACTGGTCCCGTGACCGGTCCATATCACAATAAAATGGTCACGTGACGTGTCCAGGGATAGATCCTCCGTAGGGTAGTTATTGATATAATTTCTTAAAATGTTCAAGTACATATAAATATTTCAATATTTTTATTATTTTTGTTCTAATATATTTCAGAAATCCAATGCTTTCTTGTACAGCACGTTTGAGGAAATTAGGAAGATAAACTCAACGAGCTACAGACTAAAGAAAATCCTATTCGCTCAACCTCTGGAATAGTGTCTGAGATTGGTAAACCCTGTTAATAGTGCTTTTTTATTGCTTTTTTTTCAATATAAATAATAAAAATTTTGTGTTAATTATGCACAAATACTGCAGAGAATATAATAAAAAATCCAAAAACTATAAAATTTATTTTACATAGCAGAAAAACTTTAAAATATTTTAAAGTATCACTGTAAACTTACTCACTAATACTAACATACTAACACAGATAGCATAAAATTGAAAATAATAAATCAGTCTCAATCAAAGAGAATATAATTTTCTATAGAGTATGTTTCCCTCTCACGAACTTTTTAGTACTCTCTTAGAACACGAACATAGTTTGGCGGCAACAAAGGTGAGTTTTGGTCGGCAACTTTTAGTAGTGTTTAGCGGTGCTGCCATATAACCAATTTTAACTATTTTTTTTTTGCCGTTTTTGGGATGCTAGAGATTTTTCAGATTATTTCATAAAAAAATATGTTTTTTTATTTTATTCATGGAATTTTTCGGATTTTTCATATAAAAATACAATATTTGTTCAATATACTATTTATTTTTACTAAAAATAGACATGTCTAATAAAGTAAAAAATACAACAAAAATTTGTAATTGTGTTAAAAAATAGTTACAAATTCAAACAAAACATTGTGACATGAAAAGTATTAAAGTGTGTATACACACATTGACCAACTATGTCTATTCATATCCACTATTTCCCATTTCTATGGTAAAAATTTATAATAAAGAGAATAAACATGCTATTAATTGTTGCAACATATAACTAAAAACCTATAAAAAATGCAATAATTTGAAAAAAATTGTTTTCATGAAAAAACTGGTAAACAGTTAAGAATCCCAAAAACTGGGATAAAAAATTACACTGTTTATGTGGCAGCACTGCATACAACAAATTTAATGTTTTTCAACACTTTAGCAACTTTGAAAATGTTGCCCTCTCATTTAAAAATGTTGCCGCTGAACTCTGTACCATGTTGAATTTCTGGTAGAGCGGGAAAAATACTCTATAGAAAATTATATACTTTTTGTCTCAATCAAAAAGTATATAATTTTCTATAGAGTATGTTTCTCTCTCACGAACTTTTTAGTACTCTCTTAGAACACGAACATAGTTTGGCGGCAACAAAGGTGAGTTTTGGTCGGCAACTTTTAGTAGTGTTTAGCGGTGCTGCCATATAACCAACTTTAACTATTTTTTTGCCGTTTTTTGGGATGCTAGAGATTTTTCAGATTATTTCATAAAAAAAATGTTTTTTTATTTTATTCATGTATTTTTTCAGATTTTTCATATAAAAATATAATATTTGTTCAATATACTATTTATTTTTACTAAAATTAGACATGTCTAATAAAGTAAAAAAATACAACAAAAATTTGTAATTGTGTTAAAAAATAGTTACAAATTCAAACAAAACATTGTGACATGAAAAGTATTAAGTTGACCAACTATGTCTATTCATATCCATTATTTCCCATTTCTATGGTAAAAATTTGTAATAAAGAGAACAAATATGCTATTAATTGTTGCAACATATAACTAAAAACCTATAAAAAATGCAATAATTTGAAAAAGAATTGTTTTCATTAAAAAACTGGTAAACAGTTAAGAATCCCAAAAAACTGGGATAAAAAATTACACTGTTTATGTGGCAGCACTGCATACACCAAAGTTAATGTTTTTCAACACTTTAGCAACTTTGAAAATGTTGCCCTCTCATTTAAAAATGTTGCCGCTGAACTCTGTACCATGTTGAATTTCTGGTAGAGCGGGAAAAATACTCTATAGAAAATTATATACTTTTTGTCTCAATTGAGCTTTCGTACAATAAGGTGGTGTCGACGCATATTGCGAGCATTACACTGAACGAAATTTCATGAATAATGCAAGTTGAAAATTTTTTCGGCAAACCGATTTATTTTTATTTATTTATTTATTTATTTATTTATTTATATATGGTTATTTATTTACCTAAAATTCATGTTGCTTTTCCCAAGCTTTAACTTCGAAACTACTTGTATCTTTGAAGGCTTTAATTAGAACCCCTCCTCCGCCTTTTAGAATAAATACAAATTTGAATACATGGACGAAACAAAGGAAAAAATCAAATGAATGGGGAAAAATTGTAATTTTTTTTAATAAATTAAGTAATCGTTGTTAAAATAAAGTATAATTTAGAAGTTCTAAAGTCGACTTTTTTAAAAGTATACTTTAGGCCTACTATAGACAAGTAAAAGTATACTTTAATCGTTAAAGTCTGCTTTAAAATTAAAACTACCTGAAGTTGGTTTTATCCAATTTAAATTGTGGTTACCAATATTTAGAGCGGTTCTTAATGATGGCATAGGCTATATATCATTCCATATTTCATCATCATATTTTTTAAATCAAATTAAAGTAAAACAAATTTTTGTAATGTAAATAATTTGCAACCCAGCAAAACCATGGTAATAACATATCATTACTTTATACATTACTTTGTAATGAGTACTTTTACATTCAGCATTATTTTAAAAATAAAAATAATGTATTACCTATAACATATTACTTATTTTATTATTTTTAATTTAATAATAATATTAAGTTATCTGTAATGGCTTACCTTTTCTATTATTTTATTATAAATAATAATGAGTCATTGTTAATTGTTTATGTAACTTTATTTATTAATGTGTATTTTATTAATTAAAAGAAATTAATAAAACAAATTAACATGTAAGTGGCACTCAGATTACGAATACGACAAACATTTTAAAATAACTTGGTGAAAAAATCAAGTTTTAACTGTAGTTCCGAAATATCCTTTACATAGAATTTTTCAATATTGTAAAGAGATAGAAAATTTTGGAGACCAAATTTGGAATCAGGCGAACAATCTATGAAAATCAAATCAAATATAAATTACTTGAATTTCATTGCGCCCAAAAAATGTTTAAAACTGAGCAAAAACTTCCTCTTTTTGACCTTTGACGACCCATGGGATACATATGTCCCAAATTGTATCAGCATCCTGTAAGAAATGGAATAAACGAATTCCAAATAACATATTTTGATGTTTTTAAATATTAAAGGAATGGACTATGTCCTACCAAAATTTTGATCATCCAATAGGATACGAGAAAATGTGTTCCAAAAATTATGCAAAAATATATATTTATTTACGAATTTGTGGTGGTCCTATTGGCTCTGAGACCATATTGATCCAAATTGTTGGTATTGTGTGAAAGCAACAACTATCCTCTGAAACAAGCCATAGTTAAGAAAATTGATTATGTAACATTTATTAGCCATTGGCAGCCAAAGGGTTAATTTATATATTTCCTTTTGTAAGAAATCGTATTAGAAATTGGGACTCGCAAGACTTCATCGCATTACCTTGTCGCTTACTTACCTTGGTTACCAGGAATCAAAAAATAATGTGTTACTCAATTTCTTACGGAAAATTAAATAATAATTGATCATTAGTAACCAATTATTAATATGCAAACGTGTAACCCATTATCCTTTATTTTTTCGTAAGCGTGCACGTAAGCATAACACCTTACCTTTTGGGACATCCCATATAAAAAAGTTAGAATTACAATATAAAGGGTAATACATGAAAACCTTGGATCTTAGATTACTAGACTCATTATTTGGTAAGGTCTGTTTTTGTTGGGAATTTATACATTCATTTGATTTGTACTTATAAGGAATTGAAGATTAAAATAACTTGTTATATTAACCCAATACCGGCCATGACATTTTTTATCTGATGCTGAATTTTGGTGGAGAAAGTTGATGGGAAGTCCCAAATACAAATCCGTTGAAAATTTTAAAATTAAGTCCTGTGTCCAAAATATGGTCCTACAATTGAATCCGAACATGTTCGCGTGTGTTTGTAGCAGGTCGTTAATATACGTAACAACAAAAATATTAGGTACCAAAGTTTATAATTTAAATAGTTTTATAACCCAAATCATCTAGATTATCAGCTTGAAAACTTTGTTGTATGTATATGTATATTTCTGTAAATGTGTAGAAATTTTGACTTTTATTTGTTCTCAGATATTCTTGACAGATACAAATTTGTCTAATAATTTGTTTATACTGAAGCTCAAAATACTTATTTCCGATTTTTAAAATTTGTATGAAATAAAAAAAAGGAAACTTAAAACTATTCACTGCTATAGAGTTGCAAAAGTATTGATCATTTGGATATTAGCTGTGTGCAAAGTAAATGACGGAACTTGCTCAAAATTTGACAGTAGTCTGTTAACAGGTGGTACTTGATGGGAGCATTGTTGCATTTCATATAACTACGAAGGAAGTTTGAAAAGTCACAGACTTATTGATCCGCCCTCGTAACATTAAAAAAAAAATTTTAGAAATTTGTGTTTTAATCAAATATTTAAAAAAATTTATTAAAATGTATGATTTTTTCCCTAATTAAACTCGTACATAATGGCATTATATGTTAAGTTTAGGAATTTGTCTAAAAGACGAGCATTAGATCAGAAAAATCAGCAATTGTCGCTACTTTGTGTGTAATGCAAATGTGTATCTTTTTGAACTACATCGATTTTTTTTTGCTGGGTAGCCAAACACACTATGAACATAGATTTTCTGAACAGTTTTATGTGTGTATGTCAAGTTCATCTAGTTCTTGTAATTTGAATTAAAATAATTTTGCATATAAACAAACCACAATATCAGGTTTGCGGTTAAATTTTTAAGAATGAACCTCTTAAAGACTATCCATATTTACCTTTTCTTTTTCCTCTATTAAATATTCAAATTTCATCAACATTGCAACATTTTTAGTTTTATTGTTTTTTTTTAATTATCGAATCTACTCTATATTGAGGCTAGTTAGAAGTTTACAAATCTTAAGGATCAGTATTATAGTCAGCACTTAGTAGGATTTTTGATTTAAATTTTACTTAATTAAGAAATTTTTAAATAAAGTTTCCTATTTTAGTAAAAGTGCTAAATAAAATACTGGTGCTAAGAATTAAAATTAAAATCATAAAAATGTCACAATAAATAATCATCAGTCCTGTGAGACGAGACTCCCAGAGATTCCCCGATTTATTTTTGAATTAATTTAATTTCATTAGAGATTTCAAGTTTTGTTTTGTTTAAATGCAAAAATTTTATTAGTGATTTGAGAAAAAAGGTTGTTGGCAGGGAAAGTCTGAAAATATATGAAAAAAGCTCATGTGTACTGGTAATTAATTCGTTAACTGTGAAAAGTAATTTCGCATATCGCTTTTACACTGAGTGGTTATAAAAGTCTATTCAAACCATGAGTTGTTGCGGGTGGTGGTTCAGAGTGAGGCCGACGGTGACTTGGTCGCTGAAATTGAAAGTGTGGCGCTAAAAGTGCTGATACTTTGCTTAGTATACATATATACAAAATAGCACTTATTTTTTTTGTTTCCAATTGATTTTCTTTGCAAGACCAATTGATTTTTCTTAAGTCCAATTGGTTTTCTGGATTTCAGGGAAATTTGGTAAAATTTGTGCAGAAATGAGAAAAATTGGCATTGAAATCAGGGAAATTTATTCCATTTTCTTTCAGTTACCGAACCTTGTAATATGTACGGAACTTTATTTGGCCGGTGCTTACGACGAAATCTCTACGTAGGAAGGAAGAGGAAGGCTCTATTATTAATTATTTCCATACTCGTAATATTATTTGGGTAAAAACAACAAAAATACATTTTGAAGTTTTTAAAAGCCGGTCAGTTGCGTTTGTATTCAATTTAACACCTTTTATCTTTTTCGAACGTTTTCTAAAAAAGGTTTCTAAAGGTTGATTTACACGTCGACTACCCTTATCTGCTATTACTGAGTATTGGGTTGAAAAATCAGCAAAACAACAAAATAAATAAACGTTTGAAAAAATATATGTAGTTTATTGTTTTTAAATATTGTACTTTTTGAGCTGGCGAAATAAAATCTAAACTAAATTCAAGTTTCCAAATTTCCAAGAAATTTTAAAAATTTTTCAAATATTTTTCAAAGAAATTTTTATACTTCTTGTCAATTTGTATTTAGTATAGAATTTATTTAGTTACCTCGCACAGGTCCTAAGTGGAATTATTTAATTTGAAATTTTTCTTTTAAAACAATAAAATTTGTGGTTCCAATTGTTTAACTTTTTAAGTCAGAATTTCAGAATTATTATTTAAAATTGAAAATATTTAAGTAACAACTTAACTTATATAGACTTTCAAAGTAGTTATAGTAGTTTTAAAGTAAGAATTTATAAAAATGCCGGAAATTCTTGCCCAAAAAATGTCAATTGAAATAAAAAAAAAAATCCGAAATAAAAGAACACATTTTAAATTCAAAAAATTATAAATGAAATTCAAAAATTCGCAATGGATACTTAAAAAGATAAATTAAAATTAAAAACTACCAAACGCAATTAAAAAATTATTGTAATTCAACAAATTTTTATTTAATTTGATTTGGTGTTTTTAAATTTCAATTAATGCTTTTAAATTACATTTGGAGTTATTCCAAAAGTTTTTGAAACAATCTATGGTTTTAGAAATGGTCTTTGGATTTGATATCTGTGCTGGTTTTTGTTTTTCAAAAATCTATGTAGTTCACGGTGTATCGGGGCTCAAAGTTGGTCACTTTTTTAAATCGAAGACGTTTTTTTAAATATTCGTGAATAAAAAACGTTTTGTATTTTTTCACTATTTCTGTAAAGAAACTGCTTGTTTTCGAAACAATTATCTAAAAGTAGAAGATCTAAGCTTTCATATGAGATACTAATTGTAAAAATAATTGCTTAAAAAGTTAAATTAGTTTAAATATGAGGTATCTATCCAGCTTTGAGCCGTTAAAAGAATCATACTTTTAGCATTGATACATCGTAAATTTTAAAAGACTAGATTTCACAGGAACGTTGAATATCCATGTACAAATTTTTTTTTTAAGACATTTCATATTTTTTAGTTTCAATTGATATTTTGTTAAATTTCAAAGGGCGTTTTTAATTTTAAATAATATTTTGTAAATTTAAAATGGTACCTTTTGATTTACAATTGCAATTTTTTTGTAAGGAAAATGGTGATTTTTTATATAAATGTTTTAATTAAAATGACTTATTATATAATTATTAATTAGTCACTAAATTTTAATAAAATAAAGGCAAATGAACATATTGATTTAGTAATTGATATGTTGAATTCGATGCGTAGAAATGCTGAGGAGGAGTTTATTATTGGAGACTACTAAAATTGTAAAGCTGAAATCGTAAAGCAGAAATCGTAAAGCTGTATGGTAAAGAACCAGTTACCAAGATGGGTAGGAACCAAAAATACTGTTCAAATTTACAAACAGATGAACCATCGGAATATTGCAAACCAGTCTTATTCATTCCATATTTAGATGAAATAATCTCAAGTATAATTTTTATCGCAATGATCTAAAAGCAGAGAGAAGCTTTACAATAAAAAAAGAATCAAAACATTTCAAGGAAATTCAATGGGCGACGTAAGACTTTCTGCATTGGCTGGAATGTCTGTATATCATGAAGAGGTAGACTCAGACAAAATTGTTGACAGTTTTATGTCGAAAAATCGTCGCATTAATTTTTAAGTTCAACATTAAATGTATACATTATGTATATCTCATTCGATGTGATAAATAAGTTTTAAATAAGAATTTTGTATGAATTTAAAAGCTGTAAATTTTGTTTTTAATGCTTCAAATATGTCAAAAAAATAGGTTTTGTAATTACGAGCTTTTAATAAAAAATTTTTAGAAAATATATTTTGGCCATCCTGAATCCTGGTTACGCAGCTGATCCTCACAATTAATCTATATTCTCTTAATTATGATCTCGAACCCAAACAATTTTTAAGTAAAAAAGGGGCTAAATTTGGCTGTGCCGAATCTTTGAATACCCTCCACCATAGGGGCTGAAGATGATATACATATATACTAAATGTTGCATGAACTGTAATATGAATATCTTTTGTCAATTTATGTAACGAACTTTTGTTATTTAGTTTTAGTAATGTTATTTATTTAGTTTTAGCAATGTTATTTACAGAGGTCTGCTCTGTTAGCGACTTTAACATTGTTGATTTTTACGTTAACTTAGTTATCAGAGTAACACACATATAGCTCTAAGAATGTTATTATTCTCTATGTAAGACAATAAATGTAATCAAACAATAAGAAGACTTAATAACATTTTTACTTACTTAACAGAAAAAAAAGTAGATACAGAAAAATTGTACCAAATTTGTATGGAAAATTTAGAGGTACCTTCACATTTTCACTCATAACTTTTGAACCGCTTAACCGATTTTGCTCATTTTAAATACCAAACTGCTCCGGAGGATGTTCAATAATCTGGGTAAAAATAGGCACCCCCGCTTGCGTCTTCGCGTCGTGATCGCCATTTCAACAGACAGACAGACGGACAGACAGACAAACGGACATCGCTAAATCGACTTAAAATTGCATAAGGATCACGAATATATATACTTTATGGGGTCTTAAACCTATATTTCGACATATTACAAACGGAATGACAAACTGATATAGGGTATATATTTTTAAATAAAGTATAAAAATTATACTTTCATCTGAAAACAACATTTATTCGATATTGTAACGTGTAAGAAAAACTTAAGTATTGCAAAAATGCAAATACTGACAATAAATTAAGCAAAATACAAAACGCATTTATTTATCTATTTTAAATTTAGATTAATTTTTTCTTTCAGAGTATATTCGTTTTTACTTTCACAATGTATTAGGGAATATAAAAAATAAAAAATTTTTTCAGGTAAGAAAACAAAACGTGGAATTTTTAACGAATTAAAAAAAAAAAAGAAAACGCAGGAGAAAAAAGGGGGAAGCAGTAATGATGACTTTTTCGACAATTCCTTAAAAAGTTTCATACACAAATTTAACTGAGAGGATCAAAAACATAAAAGCAGAGACTGAAACCCTGTATAAAATGGGTTCAGGTTCGAGTTAATCGGAATAAAAAGTTACGGTTCGGGTTCAACATTTAAAAAAAGTACAAATGTTTTATTAATAGGAAATTTATTTATTTTTCAAAGAAATTTTCGTTTAATTTTATAAATATATTTTTTAAGTTTTCTTCTTTTTGTTTTTTGTGACGACAAAATTAATTTTAAGTTTGAAACGGCCCTCTTATTTAAAGAATTCGATTTAGAAAATCGTTTCATCTTTTTTAGAACTTGTTTGAGCATATCTTTATCATCTTCTGAAGAACGAGATATTGATTTCTCATAAAATTCTGTTCTTCTGTTTTTTTAGCATTTTCAAATTAAATCTGCTATCTAGATATAAAGCTGCAATCAAAAGTGGAATATTAATAAAGTGGTTTTCTCTTTTTATAATATTTAAATATAATTATTGTAAAAATGTTTTTGTTTTGTCATCTTTTGTTAGCTCTAATTTAAGACTAAGCCAGATTCTATAAAAATCGCCTAAAGACAACTGTTCTTCTTGTAGTTTAAGCATTAATTTTTTAACAGGTGCAAAAGCTTCTATGAATTCTTCACAAATATTCCAAATATTATCCGAACAAAAACTTATGTATTCCAATAAGGCTTGAATCATGTCATAAATAGAATTCCATCTAGTTTGACAGTCTAGAACGGCTTTTTTAAGCTTATCTTCTTAGCTAAAGAAGATATTTTTGGTGTTCGCAATTTTTTGCAAATAGCTCTGGATTGATCAAGTATTTGCTTAAAATGACTACATATAAGGCATGTTTTCTTTGTACACTTAAGCTGGTAAGTTATTTCATTTATATGGAGAATTAAGCGAGTACTAAGCGACTAGATCTTAACTCGCTTAATTCTCCATATAAATGAAATAACTTGCTAGCTTAAGTGTACAAAGAAAACATGCCTATAGTGTCGAGCAATGCAAACTGGAATGCAAGAACAGCAGGAATATTTTTTATATTTTTGAACCCGAACCTGGTTAAATTTTTGGGTTTAGCGGGTTATAGTTCAAAGTTTTTGTAAACAGCGAACCTGAACCCGTTTGGGTTCGGTTTCAGTCCCTGCTTAAAAGTAGAATGATTATACTAATTATTTCATTTTTATATACACACCCACAATATATGTATATTCGTGCTGGCAATCGAATTTGTTCAGTTGCAGCAGCAGATTTTTTCAGTTATGAATACAGGCTTTTTGTTAAGGTTAGCGAAATTCTATTGTCTCAGTCAAAGTAATGTTTCGTTTGATTGGCAACATATTCGGTTGTCAGCACGACAAAAAGTATATAATTCTCAATTTAATAAAAATATGTCAAAATCAATTATTTGAGAAAAATTGTTGGATTAATCGATTAATCTGTTGAATACGCTACTAAGTAATTACTTGCAATTCTTGTTTTCTTATTCTTTTATCCAATACATGTTAATATCAAGTTTTACGGTTATGTTCTTCATTTTAGAAATTTTTATATGTTGGCAATCATATAGACTACAAATTCCAGTAGGCCAATTAATGTTAAAATTTACTAATGATTCAAGTATAAAACATAATTTGTTCTCAAAATATTTTAAAACTGAATTCGCGTGAGCTTGCTGGATAATTTTTTTTCAGTCGGCTACAGTTTTATGCATATATGTATGTGAATACATACATTTCGAAAAATATGCAAATTTTTGAGCTGGTACAATTTTAAAATAAGTAATACTAAAAAAGCTATCCACATTTATGGTCAGGTTAAGAACGTGTCATATTGAGTGTATTTTGATCAATAATAATTGTAGATTTTTCTTTAATGAAAGGCTATTCATGTATTTTTCCTTTAATATTGATGTTGAAAAATAAATACAAACATAGGGAAAAGCAATAAGTATAAAATGTTCACACTTCAAATAACTGGAAAAGTGGGTTATTAATTTAGCATTAAATGCTATTGAATGCCGTTAATATTCGCAGACTTTGGAAATAGTTACCCAGCTAAAAGAAAAGAGAAGTTTTTAACAATATATACACACAAATTACAATTTGATCCTAATACTGAGTTTACACTATACCTTAATCTAGTTCAAAATCCAGTTTCAAATTACCAGCGTTTACACTACGAAATTTGATAGCTAAACTGGATTTCGATTTGACAACAACATTTTGTAAAAAAAAAAAAAAAACAAAATAACTTTAAATTGAATACGTTTCTAAAAACCATTTATTTATTGGCGTGGTGTAAAATTTATTACCACGATGAAAGGAAAAATGTTAATATAGCTTTTAAAAGCGTTTTTAACTAGGAATGACTATTTGGAAGCAAGATTTTTCACTTTGTTCATGGTGATCTTGCTGGCACTATTACAATGTTGCTGCAAAGATTTTCTTCGCCAGAGGCAAAAATAAGAAACTGGGTGCTGCATTTAGCCTAACTTTTAATTAAGAACGCCATTTTTAGAGTATTTAAAAACCGAAACCGAAAACCGGTCAACCGGTTTCTTTTTTTTTTTTTAAACCGATCGGTTTCGAATATTTTTTAAATTCGAAGAAAACCGAAAACCGATCTTTTTTGTTAAGTTAACCGTTTTTTTTTAATTACATCACCAACTGGGTTACTTGGTCTCTTTTATTTTTTCCGAACACTTTTATAATCGTTTGTTTGGTTATGAAGATTTAGATGTAAGTCTGATAGATTCCGATGAAGACCTAACTTTGGATTTTTCAAATTCAAATAGTTTAATTTCTGATCTAAATAACACAATAAACAGTATTCAAAATCCTAAAAAAGAGACTGTACATCATTCATCATTACACTCACAATATTATTTCGTTAAAAACAACTTAAAATACATATTAAATTAATCGAAAATACAATTAAAAAGAGGACTACTGATTTTCCATTATATTCAAACCATTTTGTTGTTTACTTTTAATCATTGTTTAATAATCGACAAAAGTAGTAAATACAATAAAAAGTCGTTTAAAATAACCGTAAAATTTTTACTGACAAAAAGTTAGAAAAAACTACTTTTGTGGTTTGTTTTTAAAATTGAAAGTTTTTTTTATTTGTATGGAATTACAAAACAGAACACAACACACGTAGATGTATATATTTTTATTAGCTTTGTGTGTATGTATATTTGAATAATTTCTTGTAATTTTTATTGAAATAATTTTGTATATATACAAACTATTTTGGTAAAAAAAACAAAAATGATTTATATAAATTTCTATTTTTTGAAGCAAAAAACATAAAATTTTACATTTAACTGAAAATATCAACTCCTACTGAATGTCTGTAAATTTTTATAGTTTGTTTTTTGAATGACTAATTCAAATAGTTAAAAAATAAATTTCTATGAATTTCAATTGATTCTTCATTTAAAAACAAACTTTACGTATTACTTTTTAAATAAACTACAGTCGGTAACGGAAAATATATTGTGGTGAGTGTACTATTAGTGAAAGAGTATTTTCCTCTAAAACGAAACATTTTAATTGCATATTATTTCTAAAATATTATTTTAGAAGTGAAAAATAGATTTTCTTTTTACATATTTAAAATGTAATATTAAAAAAACATACTAACGTACCTAATTTTTCAAATTTACAAACTTAATGATCATTATTCATTTGATATGAATATAATATTAATTTTTATAATATTAATTTTTAAGATATTATATTAAAAAATATTAAAACCAATAAATAAAATGTTGAAATGAAATACAAAAAAAAAAAATATTATAAAATATTTTTTTTTTCAAAGAATGTATTTTTTATTTTTATTACTTTATATATTAAATTTCTGTTTTTTGTTTGTAATTAAAACAATTAACAAATTATATAAGCTTTTTATTCAAATAAAAAAAAAAGGAAAAAACCGGTTGACCGGTTTTTTCTGCAAAAACAGAAACCGAAACCGGTGTTTGAAATTCGATTTTTTAAAGAAAATCGAAACCGGTTTTTCCAAAAGGCCGGTTTTTTGAATACTCTAGCCATTTTATTCGATCTACAACTCACAAGCTTTCTTAAATAATAAAAATTTAATACTTGTTTACATTTTTTGGACCAAGGCGATGCCATTTTTTCACAATATTTTCATATATACTATTGCTGAATGCTATACAAACAAAATTTGAAACTAGATTTTCCGAAAATCTAGTACTGAAACTGTTTTTCTTTGTATAGGAAACCTGGTTTTGAATTCAGTATAAAAAATTGTGAATACAGAACCAACGCAAAATAACATATCACTTAACCAACGCAAAAGAACATTTCACTGATCTAACGCAAAAAAAAAATGTAACAGAACTAACGCAAAAAAACATGTCATAGAACAAATGAAAAAATCAAGAAACCTAATATGAAATTTTTAGAAATTGCAATATCCATCTCTGAATTTTTAAAAAGATTAAAAAACAAATGAGAAAAATACCGTTATAATAGATAAATACCGAAACAGTTCTCAATGAGAACTACAATTGATGATATAAATTTAATAATAATATCATTGACATGTCTATCACGACTGGCTCAGCAGTACCTCATCCGATCAACCCAATTTTTCACTACATTTTCGATTGTTTCGGCTCGAATCTCTTCAATGGCAACTTCGATTTCATGTTTCAACGCTTCCATTGTCTCTGGATGATTTGCGTAAAATTTACCCTTAATGGCTCCCTGCAGAAAATAATCCAAAGGGTTCAAATCAAAGCTCCGAAGCGGCCAATCGACATCACAATTTCGGCTGATTATTCGATTTTCAAAAACAGTGCGTAAGATTTCGATGGTTGCGTTGGCTGTGTGACTTGTGGCCCCGTCTTGTTGAAACCAAATGTCGTCCATATCATTCTTGGCACGGTAACGCCCACCCTTGACGGCAACGGCGGCACCTTTCTCATTTTCGAAGAAAAATGGCACAGTCGTGGCAGTCATATGAATGATATTGTGTTCCATTCTTAAATGACAAAGTTCAGCCTTTCTAATGAAACCAGAAATATTAAAAATAATCAGTACTTTTTTTATAACCGATTCAAGTTTAAATTTTAAATGGCTCACCCTTTAGTACTTTTAGACCCACCACGTGATAAAGACACTGTTAAATTCCTAAAATAAAAAACAAACAAAGACTACATTTGCTTAATACGTTTGTCTCAATCACGTTTTACTCTTTTATATTATGAGTTGAATAAATATTTCTTTGTACTTGTAGGTGTGAATCTAGGCCGTTTTTAAAGAATTTTTAAAAATTTGTGTTTAAAACTAAAATTTTTTACTCTAAGCATAGTTTAATAAGTCTATTTAGGCCCAAATATATGTTTTTTATTATTAAATTCTAACGGGCAAGCCCGCTACGTTGTTAGCGTAGAAATATGTGGCCAGAGTTAAAGCCTGGGATTGCCCGGGATTTCCCGGAGTCGCCCATTATTTTCATGTTCCAAGCTAAAATTTTAAAGTGTACATTATAAATGAGCCCATACTCCTGGTAATACATAATTTAAATTTCAGGTTTCTAGCTAAATCAGTGTGGGAAGGCCATGCCCCTTCCCGTAGAAATTTTCAGAAATCAACTTCCTGGCTCTAGTATTATATATTTGAATTACTCATTTAAATTAAGTATTTTTCATTTAAAAATCACATATGTTTTGTAGCCTAATTCTATAACTTTTTTTAAATTTCTCTTATTGTAGAGAACCGAAAACGTTTACATTAAAATTTAATATTCTGTAATTTTCTTAGTCCTAACATTTCTATAAAATGTAAAACAAATGTTACTTACGTTATACCTAATTAATAACATTTTAACAATGCCACATTTGTAGAACAGGATGTTTTCAAAAATAATATAAAGGGTGGTTAAATTTTAAGGGCCGATGTTGATTTTGAATAAAACACAAATTATTTAGGAAATTATTGTCATTTCTTTTTATTATGATAATATGGTATGGTTCAATTATGTATGGAACAAAATATCGGCCAAATGGCAGCCACGACCTCGGCGGCCCACCTCCATCCGATGGTCCAAATTTTCGATGACGCTGAGGCATAATTGAGGTTTTATGCCGTTAATGTGCCGAATAATATCATCCTTTAGCTCTTGAAACAACACCAAAGAAACAAGTCCAACGGTGTCAAATCACATAATCTTGGCGGCCAATTGACATCGCAACCACGTGAGATAACACGGCCATTGAATTTGTCGCGAAAAAGAGCCATTGTTTCGTTAGCTGTGTGGCAAGTGGCACCGTCCTGTTGAAACCACATATCGTCCAGGGTCATATCCTCAATTCCTGGCCACAATAAGTTCCTTATCATCTCGCGATAGCGAACACCATTCACGGTAAATGCTTGGCCGACCTCATGACACACTATCGCGAACAACAGCAATGTTTTTCGCAGAACGAACTGGGCGAGCATGCACAGGTGTTTTTACAGACCCGGTTTGCAGAAATTTGTAAACAAATCATAAATAGTTGTATTTTTTAAACAAATTTTATTTTTCAAAACAAAAATTTTTGTAATAATTATAGTTGTGACATTTAATGTAAATTTTTAAATTAATTTAAGTTAAATCGTTAAATATAAACTTGGTGTTAAGCAACAGAAAATTGTAAAAATAATGTTTATTTTGTATCTATTTTTGTGATTTTTTGTGTGATTTTTTAAATTAAAAAAAAAACCAAAAATGTGAAAATTAAGCAAGAAATAATGTTTTTTCATTTGCTTAGAAAAATAAAATTGCATATTTTCGAAAATTTTAGCTTGTCACGACTTAATTTGCTGTTGTCGAAACTGACAGTTTATTTCGTGTGATTATTATTTATAACATACCAATTTCCGTAAATTAAACAGTTTTAACATTCTTTAGTTCTGTTATACACAAAAATTCTATTAAATAAAAGCTTTTAGAATACCATAATAGTAAGTAAAGTGAGTCGCTTGTTTCCTTTTAGGAATTTAAGGATTATGTATACACTTTAAAAATTGAATTAAAATTTGCGACGATATTGTGTCTAATTTTTTATTTAAAACCACACATAATGCTTTATTTTAAGCATAATATGCTTAAAAAGTATTTAACGCATTTTTGTATATAAATTTGTCAATATTTTGTTACTAATAAACACATTTTATATAATAATTTCGTGGAAATTAGTGTTATATTTTAATTTTACACATTTGTGCCTAATTCCAAAATAATTTGTGTTTGAATAAAATTTGTCAAAAAATTATTTTTTATAACAGGCACAAATGTCGATAAAAGGTCTGACCAATAAAGCCCCTTTTTTGGTAATATTATTGGATGCAACGATATTTTGTCATCAGGCGTGAACCTATAAATTTGGATTTTTGTTGTAATCTTTAATAAGATGGGGTCAATATTCAAATGTAAACAATTATCAATTGTATATTATAAATTAGTTTAGTATGAATAAAATGTCCAACAAATTTCGTAGTGTTTTCTTATTTAATCCGCAGTTTTAACCAAAAATAGTATTTAAAGGTAACAATTCTCATGAATTTGTGTTTTGTTGAGCACATGTATTCGAAATTTACACACAGTATGTTGAACAAAAATGTCCAATAGATATAAAATTACCACATACCAATTATACCAAATAACGATAAAAAGTCGATAGAATACATGTGGTGTTAAAATCGGTAAATATTATTTTTACATTTTTGCTCATAAATTTTTTATTAATAATTTTAATGGAATGATTTGGTTGCGGTGCATAGGGCCTTTCGAATCTAATCTAATGGAATGATATTGATCCTATGTCCATCGTTAAGAATCCTTCATTATTGAAACCAACATTTTTGAATTAGTAGTTGCAGTGATTACCTCCAACAAACAAACATTATCTCTTAATTCATTACTTTTTGTACAAATACTTTTACTAAAACTATTATCTGTACTATTATAATAAAGACGTAATGTTGGTATGTTTGTTTGTTAGCAGTTATATGAAAAATATTTGAAAACTCATATGAAAGTAAAACGGTGTGGGTACTATTCGGTCAAAACGAATCAGAATCTAATAATGTTTTAATTATTAGTCGAAAAAAGTGGTGACTTGTAGACACTTGACCCCAGGCTTCCTACAGGGGAGGATTTTCCACGTATAAAATTGCAAGTTAATGAAATCCCACATATGACCGCCAGAATCGGGATTTTTAATATGAAATAAATGGTATGCCTTGAAGCAGATGTCAATGGCTTTTATTATTCCAAAACCTTTATATTTAATGTTATCGAAATCAATAAAAAAAAATGTCTGCACTGTATATCTCTCCTATGGCAGTTACAAATGGGCGAATGAAAACTTCGCATTTTGTTTTTGTATCCAACTGTTTCTTATAGGCTTCATCAGTAGGCGCAAACGAAATGGATCCTCGTTTGATGTTTTTGATTTGAGTCTTGAAGGTGGAAATAAGGATTATACAATATATAATTAAGAATTTTGTATCAAGAAAAATTTATTAAATACCTTTTAGTAAATATAACATTTCAAAAAAGTATTTACTGACTTGAGTCACTAAATTTATTTACTTTTACAAAAATCCAAAGATTATGCTCTTTAAATTTTGGAAACTCTTGATTTATCAAAATGATCATGAAATTGATTGTTATGACCAAAAATTATTTTAAAAACATTCTGCATCTATGAATTTATAGTAATGAATGTGAATTCGGTCAATAAATATTTATATTGTATAACACTTACCAAACGATATCCGATAGTTTCTTAAATATTGATTTGTTGTGACACCACAATGAAAATATTGCACCATTAGGTGAAGATATTAAACTAGATTCCTGCCCACTTAAACCAGGCGATGATGTCTTAGAAAATATGTGAGTTGAAATTGAGCCGGATTCACTATTTTGTATTGGTTCGATGAAATACAGAGGACACAGTTGAGGATGTTGTTGGAGTTAATGACGATGAAGATGATCCATAAAATAAATGATTTTTAAAATGCTTTTTGAAGTGACGCTTGTTTGCAACATATTGGCCACAATTTTCAGAAGTGCACTAGTAAACACCATTCTCTTCTTTGTTATGTAAAAGCTTAAATGCTTTGAAACATACAATTCGTTTGCAGATATAAATTACACAAGTAACAATTCATTTAACACTCGCGACAGACAACGCTGATATTTTATTTTGACTTTCTTTTTTATTTACTTTTACAAAAATCCAAAGATTATGCTCTTTAAATTTTGGAAACTCTTGATTTATCAAAATGATCACGAAATTGATTGTTATGACCAAAAATTATTTTAAAAACATTCTGCATCTATGAATTTATAGTAATGAATGTGAATTCGGTCAATAAATATTTATATTGTATAACACTTACCAAACGATATCCGATAGTTTCTTAAATATTGATTTGTTGTGACACCACAATGAAAATATTGCACCATTAGGTGAAGATATTAAACTAGATTCCTGCCCACTTAAACCAGGCGATGATGTCTTAGAAAATATGTGAGTTGAAATTGAGCCGGATTCACTATTTTGTATTGGTTCGATGAAATACAGAGGACACAGTTGAGGATGTTGTTGGAGTTAATGACGATGAAGATGATCCATAAAATAAATGATTTTTAAAATGCTTTTTGAAGTGACGCTTGTTTGCAACATATTGGCCACAATTTTCAGAAGTGCACTAGTAAACACCATTCTCTTCTTTGTTATGTAAAAGCTTAAATGCTTTGAAACATACAATTCGTTTGCAGATATAAATTACACAAGTAACAATTCATTTAACACTCGCGACAGACAACGCTGATATTTTATTTTGACTTTCTTTTTTATTTACTTTTACAAAAATCCAAAGATTATGCTCTTTAAATTTTGGAAACTCTTGATTTATCAAAATGATCACGAAATTGATTGTTATGACCAAAAATTATTTTAAAAACATTCTGCATCTATGAATTTATAGTAATGAATGTGAATTCGGTCAATAAATATTTATATTGTATAACACTTACCAAACGATATCCGATAGTTTCTTAAATATTGATTTGTTGTGACACCACAATGAAAATATTGCACCATTAGGTGAAGATATTAAACTAGATTCCTGCCCACTTAAACCAGGCGATGATGTCTTAGAAAATATGTGAGTTGAAATTGAGCCGGATTCACTATTTTGTATTGGTTCGATGAAATACAGAGGACACAGTTGAGGATGTTGTTGGAGTTAATGACGATGAAGATGATCCATAAAATAAATGATTTTTAAAATGCTTTTTGAAGTGACGCTTGTTTGCAACATATTGGCCACAATTTTCAGAAGTGCACTAGTAAACACCATTCTCTTCTTTGTTATGTAAAAGCTTAAATGCTTTGAAACATACAATTCGTTTGCAGATATAAATTACACAAGTAACAATTCATTTAACACTCGCGACAGACAACGCTGATATTTTATTTTGACTTTCTTTTTTCAAGTCCCTTTTTAAGAAATATATATTACAAATTTATATTTTACAAATTTTGTATTTTAACTAAATTTGTCTGCGGAATCCAAATACAAAAATTTTGTAATATTTAAAAATTTTTGTTCATTGCACAAAAAATAATTTAAAAATAAATTTGTTTAGTTTTAGTCATGAATTTTTTTCAGTGCAGGATTGCCACGGATGTCAGTGCAATACGCGAGGGAATTATTCTCAATAGATTTAAAAGAAGTCGTAATCCACGATGGCGATTGATTGTCCCGTATATGGTACATGTGGTGCCAAAATATTAACTTGTTTTAAATCTTTTGCCAAGAGAATGCTCTGTCTTTGCAACAATTTTAGGCGCTGTACCATTATATCCAGACGTGGTGTTTGACGGTTGATACATTTATAAAGCCACTCCACGCGCTTGAACAGATTGAAATATTGAGGGAATATCTTCTGTTGGTATTTGGCTATCCAGAATAGGAAATTGGGCAAATGTTGTTGCAGTGTAAGATATAGAACCACTTTTTCTTCTGTTCATACCTACCGGCTGTATGATTTATGCACACATATCACTCACCTTCAACATGGAGTATGGGATCTCTTCAAATCACTGCAACACCAAATGGCATGGAGACTCTGTTTTTTTCCGTTCATTATGTTAAACGGTAAAATGCACGTTGTACACAGTATCGACAGTATCCAACTCTTACCACATACAACACTTAAAGAAAAATATGTTTCATACAACCCAGCAAAACCATAGTATCGACTACTTACCAGCCTATTTACTCGCTTAATTACTTTTGTTCGCGATGAGCCCAAAAGTAATGAGTGATCATTACCTTCTCACTTACAAAAAACACAAAGTAATGGGTGGTCGTTACCCTCTCGCTTACGAACAGCCAATAAATAATGAGTACCCATTACTTTTGGGCTCATCGCGAACAAAAGTAATTAAATGAGTAAATAGGCTGGTAAGTAGTTGATACCATGGTTTTGCTGGGAAGTTAATTATTTCAATAGCGATTTTACGGCAGCTGGGTATAATTGTATATTTCCCACACACATAACAAAAGTAATTAAACTTGTTACATGCCTTCATCTTAGATATTTTAATATAATTGATTTGTGACAAGAGTGTCAAAGACTTTAAAGTTAATACATAATTTTTAATACTTATTTTATATGTTTGCGTGTATCGTATTCGAAAAAGTACAACATCATAAGCCTGTTGGTACAATATTGAAATTCTAATTTTGCATCCCTGATTTACATTTACTTTTTGTTTACATTACATACAATAAAAGTTTTTGAATATTTGAAAAAATTTTTTAAAAAATTGTGTTTTTGTCAAAAAAAAAAACAGTAAAGAAATAACCAAATTAGAAGCAGATTTCTAACGATTTCTTTGACTTTTAAGTGTATTTTTGTTGGAATGTTTTGTATGGACTAGGTCCAAAAATGGAACAAGTTAGTTCGAACTTGGAATATATGTATAATAAGGGTTACAAAAAATCCAAAATAACTTAATTTGAGGAGCAATGGTTTTTCATATTCATAACTTTTTTTTTTAATAGCTAACCCAAAAAAATCTCAATTCTAGCAAAGTGTTATTAAATCGGTGCAGTCCGTATAAAATGACACAGAAACAGATGCATTAAAATAGTGTAAAAAAGTATTGTTTTTAAAAAACCGATTATACATATAATTCGATAATATTCCGTCAACGTACAAGTCTAAACAAATTAAGTGTTTTACGGAACATTAACTTTCAATAAAATCTGTATTTATGATTTTGTAAGTGCCAGAGAGTCCGCAAAAATGTTACTTATAATATTCTGAAAGGTTCATATCAGTTGTCAGTTTGCGGAATTTATTCCCAAATTGGAAATTTTATTTCTTGAATGGGGATAAAAATTTCCGTTTAGGGATTCGGGGATTTGTTGGGGATGACAACAAAATTTAGGGGGCTTTTTGGGGATAAAATATCAATTGCAAACAAATTGAAAACGTATACGAAATGAAATCGAATGTAATTTTTTGATGAAAATTTATAAAAAAAATGACAATTGGTACCACCAACAATGTGTAATTGGGCGGAAAGATGTGATCAACGTGTGTAAGCCATTTTAAAACTGAACACCTCATTTTTTAATTTGATTTGAAGATTTTTTCGAAAAATATTGTAAAATAAACGATTTTTGACCAAAAAACATCTGGCAGCACAGATTATGAGATAAATGTTGTTTCTTTTTCTAAATAAACACGAAGGAATTTTTTATATAACATCCGCTGATTAAAGCACCAGTCCCTTAATATTAATGAACTTACTGACATATAATTGCCCTTGCATATAAGAGCCCTTGAATATTTTGAATCAAAATTTGTTTTTAGAAAACTATTTCGTGTTATTATTTTGTTTTTTTTTTTTGCGATAAGATAATGAAATATGGTAAATGATTAAGTTTTAGGTAAAGTTTTTAAAATGAATAAACATTGACTTAAAAAAACACTACCAAATTCTCGAAGAATATCACGTTTGTACATTTGCAAAATTTCACTTTTTGAAGTTTATCTTTTTGAAAGCATTCGAATGAAGTAAAATTTAAGGATAATGAATCTCTCGTGAAAATTGTGTACAATTATTTTTTCCGATGAAAAAGTAACATTTTGAATTTATTGTAATTGTGCGTTTCTTATAAAACAATAAAAATCAAGTTTTGCAAATTTTATTATGAATTAAAGTTTTTAAAGTTCGTGTGAAAATTCTCCACGTGAAAAACAATTTACGATGCATATAGCTGAAAAGTAATTTGGAAATTACCAATCGCTTAAATGGTTCCCATATCAATTGATAATTTTGTTGGTTTTTTGCTTTATTTCTATTTTTTTTTTGCATTTAGATAAGAATTCACTTGCTTCTATTTCTATTAAGAAATTCTAAAGGGAAATATTGACAATAGTTCGATTTTTGACTGCAACCGTGTAAGAATAGTTAAATGAATTGAAAAGAAAAACGTGTGTAAATAAGTATTAGATTGATTTCTTATTGACTAAAAAAGTGATATTTATCAGTAGATAAATTATACTAATTAAACTAATTTAAATTAATTTTCAAAATATTAGAAAAGGTAATCAAATTGTGTATTCATATTTAAAGATTACGAGTCGCAAAAATTAAAGAAAATCCATTTTACATTGCAAACATAACAAGTTTTAAAATTAATTGATTACATCATTGTTAAAGAATTTTATACATACAAAAAATCATGATAATGCGAAATTTGTAAAAGCAAAAATAAATTAAAAAACAGTTAAATAATAGCTGTGTTTTTGTGGCAGGGTGTTAACAGGAACATTCACTATAAACTAATAGCACCCACGTAAAAGAGGTTGAGAATAGAGCGCAGTAAGTTCTTCGAGTTTTACGTGAAAAAACTGTTATACTCCATACAACACACAAAATATTTAACAATAATAAATTCCACGCAAATAAACTTGTTTTTTTCAAACAAAAATATAAGTCTTATATATACGTGAAAACAAATTGTACTAAATTTTCCCGTAAAACTCAAGCAATTTACTATTACATCGGCTGAAAAATCCGTAGGATGACACATAGGTGGTGCCACTTATAAAAAATTCATACGATTTTGTGGGACTACCAACCTTCGGGCGATGCCTGTAAAAATTTAATTACAATTCTTCTATTAGTGAACAAGTTAGAGCTGTTTTAGTGACGCTACTTTTGAAATTCTTGCTATTTTTAATGGGAAAAGACACCATTTAAGCTTGGCTTGGTATTTGGACTCGGTTCATCGAACAAACAGCGATGACAACGAACGTTCTTGTCGCCTAAAAAAATGGTGATACCGGAAAACATCAAAAAAGTTCACAAAATCGTTCTTGGTAAAGTGAAATTGCAGGAGATAGCTAATACCTTAAGATATCGAAGGAACGTGTCGGCTTTATTTTGCATAAACATTTGTCCATGAGAAAGCAGTTTTCGAAACGGGTGCCTCTTTTGTTCACAGTGCACCAAAAACAACAATGTGTCGATGATTACAAATGATGGCTAATTGTTCGCCAGATTTGGCTCTCAGGCATTTTTCAGACCTCAGAAACATGCAGAAAAGAGATTTGGTTCGAATGAAGTGGTGATTGCCGAAACAGATAAATAATAAATTGTCAAAGATAAATCATTCTAAAAAATCGTATCGAACTGTTAGAAATGCGTTAGAGTGATTCTATCGCTCTTGAAGGAGACTATGTGGATGAATAGAGTCGAATTTTGGCAAAAATAGTTGTTGTGTTAGTGGTTATCAACACGTTCTGGAACTGTACAAAAATCAAAACAATCTATAAGAAAAAATGGAGTTAAAAAACTAACAAAAATGGCGTCTTTGGTGTCATCAAACGATTTACATAAATCTACCATATATTAGGTCTGTACGAGGTTATTAATTTTTGGTAAAGTCTGGTAAAGTGAGAGTAAGCAAACAATTCTCTCACATGACAAAAAAATTCCCAAAATACTGCAAACGAACAAAACCACATTTCGTACCCAGAAATAAACGTCAAATTTTGTCAAATATTGACAAACAGCTTATTAAATAAATATATTTAAAATAGCAAATAACTACTTACATTTTCAAATCTATTTTCAATTATTAAAAAGGAAAAATTCTTTATTGTAAATTTTTTATTAAACTTTAATTTTTTTCATAAATACAAAACAGCTGATTTATTAGCAGCAGATAAGTTCTGGTAAAAAGAGAAACACAATTACTCTCTCATGAACGCTCTCATTTATCCAATTTTTGTTACAAGAAACGCTTTTCGGTAAGATTGGGTTCCGACGTAACCTAACGTACGTCGAACACGCTAGTAATAAGGAAGAGAATAATGAAAAAACATGACCACTTTTAGCAGAACAACCTTAAATTAAACGGGTATAAATGGATTTAGAAAATTGTTGTTTTTGGTATATATTGCAGTTTTTTTATAATCCCCTAAATTAATTTGTGTTAAATTGGGTATAAAAGGTAGTTGAGTTTTAAACGTTTCTGAATTCCCTACTTTACTCTCTAGATTTGAGATTGGGCGCTAAAAATGTGACATTAAATGACATTACATGATAATAGAATAAAGAACAATAACGAGATTATTTAGTTATCTTGTTTACGTGAATTGCTTACGAATATTGTCCTCTCTATCACACATACAAATTTCATCAAAATCGTCGAGTCACCTTATAAAGCCTATATGAGACTAAATATATTTTGTATTGACGAAAAAATTGTGCATTTTCTTTTGGAAATGTATGTATGTCGGTAAGGGGGCTCTCTCATTTGATTTACATCGCTGTTAATATCAATCCATTACAAAATAAAGCTAATATTATATTAAGAGTATGAAAGGGAAAAATCTGTAAAATTTTTAAAAATAAAAATGTTTTTCAAAAGAAAATTAACCAAAGGTGCCACGCGAAATATTTTTTCGAAACACTAGGTGTGTTCGACGTACGTTGCCGCGGGTGCTCGCGGGAACCCAATCTTACCAGAAAGCGTTTCTTGTAACAAAAATTGGGTAAATGAGAGCGTTTATGAGAGAGTAATTGTGTTTCTCTTTTTACCAGAACTTACCCGTACTTTTTGTTTAGGTAAAATGGTAAAATTGTCAAATCATCCGCTGCTGCTAATAAATTAACTGTTTTGTCTTTTTGAAAAAAATTAAAGTTAAATAAAAGTTTACTATAAACAACTTTTCCTTCTTAATAATGAAAAATACATTTGAAAATGTAAATAGATATTTGCGATTTCAAATATATTTATTAATTAAGCTGTTTTTTAATATGAATAAATTTGACGTTTATTTTTGGGTATGAAATGTGGTTTTGTGCGTTCGCAGTATTTTGGGCATTTTTATGGTTTTGTGAGAGAATTTTTTGCTTACTCCCATTTTACCAGACTTTACCCAAAATTACCTCTTACAGACCTTCTATGTCTGTTTTTGGCACGTTACGAAAAATAGTCGTGTCACACCTGACATATACCAAATTTATCTAATCTTTGTTGTGAATGGTGTAGTACTGCTTAGATTTGCTTAATTAAAACAGTATTATTTTGAAAGAAAATCAATTTATAGTTCTAGTAGTGAATAATTGTTTAAAAAATGTTTGCCAGGGTTGGAAAGAGCTCTGACCCAGCCCAAATTTAGCTCATTTTATTTAAAAAGCAGTATAAGCTTGCTCAGGAGCAAAAAAAAGATATTTTAAACAAGCTAGATTGCAAAGGAGCTGCTCAAATTATTTGAGCTCTTGAGCTTTAAAAAAAGATCCAACAAACATTTTTGGCTTCTAGCCATAATTTTGACTTGTTCTTTAAAGCACAAACGATACGAAATGTGAGTGTACCTACTAGGTATATATAGGATGAAGTGTGGATTTATCACTTCATCTTGTGGCTTAATAAAAAAATACCTCTCATAGAATATCTGCCGCACCTAGTATATTTGTGTTATGGGAAAGTCTTTACACTTCAACGGATCAAAAATTTTGTAAGTTTTTTTCTATTTCACTTAGTTTTCGAGATACTGGCCATTTCAAAAATTGTTCATTTTACAAAATGGCCCATACCTCGAAAACTAACCGAGATGGCACAAAACTGACATTTTTCCAAAGCTTGGCCGATTATTCAAATGAGGTAGGTTTGGTGACTCATTTTTTTTTTACCAATTTATGTGATAATACAAATTATCATAATCCAAAATAAAATTTTTATTCATATTTTAAAAATGGAAACATTGACACATTCGGAGAGCTTTTTTTAATATAAATACTTGTTAGCACTAGGCATTTTCTTCCATCTGCGAATATTTTCTTTTTGAAGAGTCCTGAGATTTCATTAAAATAAAACCCCATAGTTCTTAAAAAATATCAGGATTCTTTCAAAAATTCTGAATAAACTCTTTTATTAAAAAGCATATTTTTGTAATTTATTGATAAAACACCAATGAATTAATAAATAATTTATCGGTATTTTCTCGATCGACAATTTAAGTGCTTTTGGAACGCTCAGTTTTTCTTTAAAAGCTTTTTCTATGAGATAATGTCGACAAAATCTGAGGGATTCTCTATAGGAAAAAATCTTCAAATTTTAAGGGTTTCTAGAGGAAAAATTTTGAAAAATCTGGAATCTGAAGGTTTTTCTATAGGAATAAGTTATTGGAATCTGAGGACTTTTCTATGAAAGAAATCCTCAGAATATGAGAGTTTTTTCAAGAAAAAGTTCTAAGAATTCGAATGATTTTCAATAGGAAATAGGGTATTTCTCTAGGGAAAAGTCTACAGAATCTTAGGCTCTGAAAATAATAATGTAAGTTTGTTATTGGAAAATGTTTTAATAATCTAAAAAAAATCTTCTATAAAAGACCTCATAATCTACTAAGAATGGTCTGCTATGTAATTAACTTTGATTTAAATGAAATTTCGATATTTGAAAGAGGGGACAGAACAAATACTCTTGTGTACTTAGCCCAATATTATGTTTAAATCATAGTTAATTGGGTTTCACGTGAAAAAAAACTGTTTAAAAGAAAAAATGTATTTTTCACAGTAATGAGTTTCACGTAAAAATTGTGTAAAATGTGTTTTTTTCTGTTTAAAATGTGGCATTTTAGGATTATTCCTTTCATAAATAAATTTAAAAATTGTCAATTTGTACAATTTAAATTACGTTTCAGGGCCTTTTAAAACTGAAGTAAATTTTTTCCACGTTAAAAATAAATTACTGTGCTTAAGGGCAAAAAGTGGGGTTTAAAACATACCCATTTCTTAATTAGGTGCTCTACAATACTGGAGGCAATACTGGAAATTTTTCCTACCTAATGTGTTGCTTTCTTTTAAGGGGGAATAGCGGAGATATAAAAGGTGATGAAAGATGAAGAGCTTTAAATATGACACCACTGTTATTGCTCGAGATGATAAATCTTAGAACAGTTGTTTGTTGGCAAAATTGTTGAACTTTTTTGAGTACATAGCCCTGTTATGTTATCTTACTTCGGTGGGGTTAGGTGCTATGAGAACATCGAATGAGGACGTTCTAATATATTTGATACCCAGAGAAGAGATTGGTTGCAATTCGATCAAAACCATTTACATTTATTTGTAAGGATTTAATTTTATTTGAAATAGCCTAAAATCCATTAATGAAGCAAAAATGTTATGTTGGGAATTAAAAAAAGGGAAAATAAACTAAAAATCAATCCTTTTAATCAATTATTGGTGTTTCCAATCATTTTTTTAATTAAAATAAAATATTCAAATGTCTAAATGGCAAATACATCAAAGAAAATTAAAATTAGTTGTGGTGCAGTAAGCAAGAGTGTGAACTATGAATCTGATTGCCCAGGTTCGATACCGGAAATATCTAAAAATAAAATTTTTCATAAAATAAAATTTTGTGGAACGTAATTTCTGTGGAATATAAAAAATAAAATGTACAACTGAATATTGGCTTTTACAACTAAAAATATAATTTAATATGAAGACAGTTGTCGTAACCGCCAAAATTCGATTGTCAACAAATTCGGTGGCCATAACTGATACTGTTTTCTGAGGAGGATGATGTTTTATTTGTGAGGATTTAATTCTATTTGGAATAACCTAAACCCCATTAATAAAGCAAAAATTTTGTATTGGGAATTAAATAAGGGAAAAGAAACTAAAACTCAATCCTATTATTCAATTATTGGTATTTCCAGTCATCTTTATAAATAAAATTCGTTTAGTATTTGTGTGTGGTGGAAACAACCATTTATTTAGTGAATATATTAGAAATTTGGTACAATCTATCAAATTTATTGAAAAATTGTCGATAGTCAAAAGTCGTAACTACAAGTACGGTTATTCTGAGCAAATGTATCATTTAATTAAGGTTTCAGTAGAAGCAACCGAATTATGGATTGTATTGATAATAGATGGCACTAATGATTGGTATTGATAATCAAATTTTATACTAATATTTGTTTTCCTAACAAATTGTTTAAATGCAAAATTAGCCATCAAAATGTTTAAGTGTTTGTGGTGTAGTGGGTAGAGAGGTAGCTCAATACTCCGTATTTCCGAGTTCAAATCCCGGAAAAGGCAAACATTTATAAAATATATTTTTTTTATTAAAATAAAATATTCAAATGTTTAAATGACAAATATATCATAGAAAATTAAAATTAGTTGTGATGCAGTAAGCAAGAGTGTGAACTATGAATCTGATTGCCCAGGTTTGATACCGGAAAAATCAAAAAATTTAATTTTTCTTAAAATAAAATTTTATGGAACGTAATAATATTTCTGTGTTATACAAATATTAAATTGTACAATTGAATATTGGATTTTACAACTAAGAATATAATTTAATATGGAGACAGTTGTCGTAACTGCCAGAATTCGATTGGCAACAAATTCGGTGGCCACAACTGATTCTGTTTTATGGGTGTAGAAAACCTATACATATTAGTTTTTCCCAACCCCCAACCTTCCGTGAAACAGTCCAACGCGTTAACCATTAAAATACAACGCCCACATTTGATAATAAAAAATTCTTAACGAAGTTATTGACAAAAACTTTAAGTATTTCCGTACTCTATACAGTAGCACAGTGTAATTTACTGCAAGTCACAATTTTTTAATCTTTTAAATCGAATTCGATTCGATTTAAAGTATCAACATTTTTGAGTAGATTAACAGAAATATATATTTTTTCCTATTAATAAGTTTTTTAAACTTTAGCCCCCAAATAGATATTTCTAAGTGTGGGGTTCGGTCAATAACTTGCATTTTTTATTTGGAACACTTATAGAATTTTACTTAAATAATGAATTTTTACTTTATAAACTCAAAACTTGCTGCAAATTCAGTAAAAAAAAACATGATTCTGTAGTGCGATTCTCTAACTTTCTTAACGATTTTTGTCGATATTGTTAACTAACGACAATTTTCGATTGAAATTCAGAGAAAGATATTCTGTATTTTTTAAATATTTGACAAAAGGCAAAAGTCAAAATCACAATAAGCCGAAAAATAATAGTCATGTATGTATATTAGTTTTTATATGGATTATAACAGTTTTATTCCTTAAAACCCGAACAAATATTTGACTTGAAGTTCAAAAAAGCGTTTGTTTTTTTTCGAATTTTATATACATATATATTAAGTGTTCCACATGAATTTCATCATTTATAAAGTTTCTAAATAGGTATACATTTAGGTTCTTAAAAACTAAATTGTTATAAAAATGCTACCAAGTCTTGAAGATTCTTGGCTTGTCTATTTTAAATGTAAACATAATATTTGCAATTTTATTTTTTTTAATTTGATAAAATCAATAAAAAAAACTACCAACAAATAAATTATGATAGAAAAAATATAACAATAAAAGTTGAAGATGAATAAAGAAATCCGGAGATCAAATAGTTTCGATTTTTGCTATAAATAACACTATCAGTAAAATAAAATTATATGTATATCGAAAAATTGTTGACATTACGGGTAAAGTACTATATATTAAATAATTTATGTTAATTTTTTTTTGTATATTATTTGATCTATCTGTTTTAATTATATATTTTTAATTTTAATAGGCTCGAGATCATAATTTAATGTTACTAATGAATAGTAAACAGTAATTTTTTTATTAAATGGAAAAAATTGTAAGGATCAGCGCTAGAGGGCACGATGTAATTTATAATCTAATATAATAAACAACACTAAAATTTGTTGTGGAAAAAAAAATATTATTAGTATGCCAAATTTTCAATTCGTTCCCAGAAATGGAAACATTAACATTTGGAATGGCAATCCTGTGTGCCAAAAGGGTATTTCTATAAATATATTAAAAAAGCTCATTTGTACGGGTAATCGTTCACTAACTGAAAAGTGTAATTTAACATAGTCATTTTCCTTAGAGTGTGTGATATAAAAGCCTGTTCAAAACAATGAGTTATTTGTGGGTTGGGTGATTCATAAGAAGGCTGAAGATGACCTGGTCGCTCGTGTCGAAATTGTGCACTCCCTCTAGCGCTGATCCTTACAATTTTTTCCATTTAATAACAAAACTAGTGTTTACTGCTTTATAATAAAATATAAATATATTACTAATCCATCTAGTATAAGATGGGTTAATATCAAGGGTCCCGTTAGAATTTTTAGACAAAATTTGGTATAATTATGTATTGGTTTTCTAATAAGCATTTTTTATTGTTTTTGTACTTTTATCACGCCTTTAGTGCTGGTGTACATAATTAAGGTTTTTTAAATTTTGAATTTTTGTATATTATTTATGTAAAATACCATCAATCTAATGAACAAAATTAATTCGGTCTGCCTTTCGTGAGTTTTTAGAATGTATTAAATATCCTGACATTATTATTAAAATTGAAAAATAAAATGGGGTAAGTGGGTTTAACATACGAAAATTTTAACATAATCGGAAATATTTTGATCCGATCTGTTAGTATTACATAAAAAGTAAAGTTTTCTCGCTCAAAAATATTACATTTTTGTCTGTAACCAAATCAGCACTTTAATAAAATATCTCTTCTTTCTATAATTAAATGTTTTTTAAAAAATCAGTTTGTATAGCAAACTATTACATGCATTTTTATTGCATAGTTATATCCATTATTTATTTATTACCCAGCAAAATAAGAGCTGAGGAAGAAGTAGTTTAACACTACATCTACTGAACACGAAGATGTGAAAATTTCGGTGAATCATTAATGATTTTAACATTGGGATGTCATTGGGAGGAAGTAGTTTGTTTCGGTGCTATGAAAAATCGATTAGCAAATGGACTTTTTCATTAGTTTACGGAAGTTGTTAAATATAGGGACAACAAAATAAATATAGGGAGTGGCTTAGTTTTAAAGTTATAAATCTGATTTTGAACACGCCAAGAATTATTATTCCGACCAGGACAAAGTGATTATCACTGGTATGCAAAATATGTTTTCAATATGGCATTTAATGACTGCAGGAATTAACAATTTATGGACCAACTAAATAATTGTTTATTTTACTAGTAGGGGTTAATATCAACATTTTGGAAGTTGTTTAAAATGACTTCTTACAAATCGAAAAATTTGCACTATTAACTTCTTTGGATGTTCTGAAAAAGAGATTCGTAAAGAATAACATCCATTTTATTTTGCTGGGTTATTATCAAAAATATATATCATTAAAATTTAAAGTGTTTTTATTTCTTAATAAAAAAAAACCAATTCAAATGTACTTCATAATAATAATATCCCAAATTTAAAATAATAATAGGTTAGTTTTTTTTTCCAAAATTTTAACTATATAAATATTCCATACAAATTTAAGTAGATATAGACTTGTTTACTAGTTATAGATATGGCTGCTTAAGAATGTATAAAAATGCTGCCAAGTCTTGAAAATTCTTGGCTTTTCTCTTTTAAATGTAAACAAAAGTTTTTATCATAAATAGATTTGATATTATTTTATTTTTAATAAGATAGACTATTTTTAACAAAAGCTAACAAATAAATTAGTTATGTATTTGTATTTCACGTTCTAGCGAAGTCCATATACGAAAACAGTTTTCATACAAAATCAAATTCTATTTATTTACAAAAAATAAAGAAAAGGCGGGTAAGTAGGGATAGTCGTTTTCTTTACAAGTAGTTATAGATACAGATATAATATTCGAAAAAACAAACTTAATATTAAAGTAAAAAATAATTTGAAAAATAACCGGTTCTAAAACCATAATTATTCATCTTTTGTTCTAAGTATAAAACTATTAATAGAAATTAAATATTTTATTTTTCATGTGATTGAGATACTACGATATTGTGGTATTTTGGACTGAATACGCAAGTGCACTATTGCACCTGATACCAGGCAATATTGCTGTCTTTTTAAAATTTATGAGAAAAGGTTTAATTTTGCTTGGAAAATTAACCGAATCGATTCATATTTAATACATATTTATGGTACCATTTTCTTGTATGTATATTGCTCAGACTATAAAGACAGGAAATAGCTGATTGAATCAAAATGTCAAAATTGCGTTGATACACAGAAAGTGATAGATGCACAAAAAAATATGTGCCATACAAATTATATGGAGTTTATTTTTTCTATCGCATTTTGCACATCACTACATTATCAGTTAATTCATGTTTGACATATGTCATTGGTGTATAGTATGTGGAATATTGTCTCAAATTTAGACAAAAATGTTTATTTTTGCCAAATTTTTGATCATTTGAGTCAAATATGTATACAGACTTTTTTACATGTAAAAATTAGGATCGCCTTGTCAAAATATGAAGTCACATATATGTTTGATAAATCAAGCAATTTTGCACATCGTTGGCTTAAATTGCATTGACTGTTTTCGAACAAAAAACAAATAAATTGAAACAAAGTTGAATTGAAAACAAAAATATCCATCTAGAAAAAGTGATTTTTTTACTGAGCAACAAATAAAATGTTTAAAAGTATTATCGTTCGTAGTATCGTTCTTCTTGAATATAGGTGTTCCTTAAAGCAACGTTAGTGTAAACTGGGCTAAAGAAAAAGTAGACAATATAGGAATAAAAAAAATCAAATTACAAAAATAATATAATATTTTTTAATTACCGATGTTCAGTTAACACTAACTGGGACTAAAGCTCACACATTTATTTTTGTTTACCAAACAAAATTGGAAGTTAGTTAGTGGCTCAATTTTAACCGAACATTGTGATATCGGGATTTTGTGTTATTATTTGGAATAATTTTGCAAACTGAAAAACACATCTGATGATCTAAGATTTTTTAATTTGTTATAATTTGAAGTTTTAGCTTGTAAAAGTGATTTTTAACAATAAATAAATGGAGTTTCTTGTGCATAATTTACATAATTTTACGTTACATAATAATACGTTACATAATGATATCCTTTGGATAAGAGTTTTAATGTCCATTTTCAACAGGGGATCATTATAAGGTCCTTTTTTGGGTTTATGGTTCCCAAATTTTCGGGCATAATCGAAAATGGGCATAATGTCTGCAGGGCTTACGATATATCATCTCGAAATTCTTTCATTATCTATGTATTTGATATTACAGTGAATGTATTAAACAACAATGGTATTAAATGGCTATCAAAACACGGCTAATTCGCCAAATGATTACAATATTACTGAAGTAAAACCAACATATGCCCTTGAGCATTTGGCTACATTTAAAATAAAAAATGATGCGGAAGTTCGAAAGCCCAAAGATAAACTTAAAACACTCGTAGAATTGGACAAAACTGGAGGAGTGTGGCCAATGAAAATGTACATGTGTTTCAGTGGACAATGGCTGGTTATGTTGGACAGCAATATGAAAGAAATTGAAAATTTTCCAGGAGCATTAATAACAGAGCCAACGGCATTTATAAGTGAAGATCTAATGGAAGTATACAATAATATTTTGATATTCACCGTTCCAGGTATAACACTTGGAAACACTGAGATGCATATATTTCAGGTGAGTGTTAGTTCAAATATTTGTTGGAACGTTAATGTATTGTTATCTTTTCTTTGCAGGTTAGTGATGTTTCCGCTGTTCACATGGTAGAGGATTTAAAAACTTTAAGCAGTGGCAAACTGGTTACAATTGATCGCAATAAAACTCCCCTTTGTTTGCCAAACACTGAGAAGCCCACTCAACATGCTAAAGATCAATATGGTATTGCCGTAGCGGCGGCTGAAGTGGCAGCAGAAAAGAATGCTCACGATCAGGAGCAAACAGCGAAGGATATACAAGTCATAAATCACTGTTTCGAGGACATTGAACGTTTTGTGACTCGTTTGCAATATGCCGCTGAAGCTTTACGGGAGTTGGAAATACGTAAATACCAACACAATCCCCATGGTGAAGGATTACTTGTAACACGTTCTCGTCCTCCAACCGAAGTTGAATTTCAAGATATTTTAGCCAAGCACAAGTTGGCATTCAATTATTTAAGCAAACTGCAAAACCACTTCCAAGATCCAGCCGAACCCATACACAATTCATTTGTGTCGCTGCAAACAATTGTCCATGTGTGTAATGATGTATATGTTGGTGCAAGTCTACCGGAAAATGTTGTTAACCCCTTGATGAGACGTGAAACCGTTACATTCCTAAATTCATATCTAAACGACAAAGAAATGGAATTCTGGAAATCCCTCGGACCCAATTGGAATACATCCAAAGATCAATTTAAGGATCATAAGAGTGAATATCATCCAATATTCTATGGTGATTGGTCACCCGACTGGATAGTAGATGAAGAGGTTCCATATTTACCACCACCCCTAGTAACTAAGAAACAAACGAATGGAGCATCTACCTGTTCCGGTTCACCACATCTTAGCTACAACCCAACTTGGTTGGCACGTTTACAATCTAGAAATGTCAAAATAGCCGAAGTTAATTACAACAAAATCGCCAGTAATGATAAGGAATTAAATGTCACCAAAGGAGAACATCTTGAGGTATGCGATCGTGCTAAAGGGTACAACAAAATATTTATTATTTATGAAGCTGTTATTTTTATGTGTTTTTGTTTTGTTTTTATCAATTAATAGATAATCGATGATTCACGCAATTGGTGGAAGGCACGTAATGCAGCTGGTACAATTGGCTATGTGCCCCACACTATACTGTTACCAATTAATTTTGAACAACATTCCAATTATTTAGGCAGGGATACTGATTCCTTAAGTTCGTCTGTGTTTGACAATGGTAAGTGTAAGAAAAATTTCGTATAGTATATACAGTGGCTCTGAAAAAAACTTCCATTTTTTATCCCACATTTATACCCTACGGAACTACTTGGTTAGGGTATTATGATTAATACACCATTCGATACATAGTCACCTTCTAAGTCGTTTCAGCGATGCCTGAGTGTTCGTCTATCCATGTATTCGTGTTCACACTCTTCAGAGAGATAATTTGATGAATGGATGTGGTTTTTCAATTTGAAAACGTTTGTTTAAAAACAAACAAAAAAAGAACAGTTCAATTCACTACAGTAAAGATATTATTTATCGTTTTAATGAAAACAGTCACTGGAACCAGTCCATTGAAACTTTTAATAGAATCTGAAAAACAGCATTCCTTAAAGCCATAAAAAGAATAAATGAATCATTCTTCGTTTCATAAAATTAATGAAACAGATTCAAAAAATTCTATAGTAATAAGCTTCATTGAATAAACCAGTAAAACTTTGGTAATTGCAATATTTGCAAACATAAAGTAATGCGTTACCGATCATTAGTAACGTAATACATAAAAACGTAAAGTTATAATTCAAATATTTTTAAAAATCTATTTTTGACTTATTATTTTGTGTGTTTTGTAAGCAAAATGGTAATGTATGTACGTTTCGACATCGCGAACGAAAAAATGAGGCGAACTATTAATTTGTATTTTATGAAAATCTATTTTTAGACACATTACTTTACCCATTCTTGTAACCATACAAGTAACCATTTACTTTACCACCTCTAAAGTAATGGGTAGGTACATTATCTTTGGGCACATCGCCTGTAAATTTCATCAATGAATTAAGGTGTAAGGGGCTGAGGCATACCCCTATGGCTATAAATAACAACACATTATTTGGTAATGTGTGGTTTTGATAAAGGTACAAATTAATTTTCACTCTTTCTGATCAACTTGCCATACAATCTATGAAATACGAGGATGTTTCATTAAAGCCAATGTTTATGGAAAGCTTCACAGAGTTAATGAAACTCATAATAGAATAACTTGTTCTTCAGTCGGTTTTAACACCGATGATTTTTGTTTGAAATTATTCCAAAAGTCATCGGTTCTATTGATCCAAGCAGATGTTCCTAGAACAACAAAAACACTAATATAATAATAACTGAATTCAAATCTGAATGAAATTAATAATTTCTGAACCTAAAATTAAATTCAAAATTTCTTAAACTAAATTGATAATTTCTACAAATAATTGATAATTTGTGATATAAATTTGGAAATGGTGTATATATAAATTATACATTAAATTTTTTTTTGTATGAAAATGTATTTTTAGTTTGACTCGAGATCATAGGAAAAGTTTTTTTCTCCATGTTTACTAAAAATTAAAAAATAAGGAAAAAAAAATTTTTTTCATTTGAAAAAAAAAAACTTTTCCTATGATCTCGAGTCAAACTAAAAATACATTTTCATACATATAAGTATTAAAAAGATCAACTATAAAATATAAACTTCAATATTAAAATATAACTTGGCACCGTTAAAAGAATTGTTTAAACATATGTAAAAACAATTTTAAAAAAACACATGTCTTTAGTATTAGCTAATAGCTAATTTGGACATACGGTAAACAAAGGAGAATATAAATAACACAAAAATAGTTAGTAAATTTCATCTGTACTCAATAATAAAAATCAACTGTATGTTAGCATAAAATAGCTTTTTCCGTTGATTTGTGAGTTAAATAGAGATATTTACAATTGGTATTTCGGCACAAAGAATGTTGATGAAAGTCGTAGCTGACCAGAAAATGCATTCCATTCGGCTGGTGTCTAATAACTTTTTCTGTGTATTCTCCATGTTTACTAAAATTAAAAAATAAGGAAAAAAAATTTTTTCATTTGAAAAAAAAAAAAATTTTCCTATGATCTCGAGTCAAACTAAAAATACATTTTCATACATATAAGTATTAAAAAGATCAACTATAAAATATAAACTTCAATATTAAAATATAACTTGGCACCGTTAAAAGAATTGTTTAAACATATGTAAAAACAATTTTAAAAAAACACATGTCTTTAGTATAAGCTAATAGCTAATTTGGACATATGGTAAACAAAGGAGAATATAAATAACACAAAAATAGTTAGTAAATTTCATCTGTACTCAATAATAAAAATCAACTGTATGTTAGCATAAAATAGCTTTTTCCGTTGATTTGTGAGTTAAATAGAGATATTTACAATTGGTATTTCGGCACAAAGAATGTTGATGAAAGTCGTAGCTGACCAGAAAATGCATTCCATTCGGCTGGTGTCTAATAACTTTTTCTGTGTATTCTCCATGTTTACTAAAAATAAAAAAATAAGGAAAAAAAATTTTTTTCATTTGAAAAAAAAAAAAAAACTTTTCCTATGATCTCGAGTAAAACTAAAAATACATTTTCATACATATAAGTATTAAAAAGATCAACTATAAAATATAAACTTCAATATTAAATTTTTTTTATAACATTTATTTTATATAAATAATGATAAAAAATTATATACAACATATATATGTATATTTAATTAGATTCACAATAAAACATGACACTTCAAAAATATAGAATGGTGCAGGATATCATATAGTCGGTCTTGACCGAATTTTATTTTTTTAATGTTTGAAAATGTATTTAGAGTTTTTTAGGTCGAGGGGTATTTGAGAATCCATTCTATTAGCCCCAAAAAGAAGTTTCATTTAAATTTAGTTTCATAAAAATTATATTGCTTTTTCATTACAGTTAAGAAAATTTTTGAAGAAAACTTCATTATCTTAAACTCATCTAAGAATACTTTCTATGTGTATGTTTTTTTGTTATTTAAAATATATGTCAAATTAATTTTAAATTTCTTTATACAAATCACTAGGGTTGCCACTCCATTATTGGCCTTCTTTTAAATAAAAAAAAAACAAATTTAGCCACTTTGGATCTTAAATAATTATTGCTAAATACAAAGTAAAGTAATTAAAATCTCAACTCACAGTTGTGAGCATACTTGGGATTTTTTCATTGGCATTGAAATTTCATTAGCATTAGTTGAGTAATGCTAATGCAGATGAAGTCGTGCTGATGCCTCTAAAACTACTTGCAATTGCTCAAAAAAGCAATAGTTTACAAATAAAGGGGATGTTTGCTTTACTTTGGAAGTATTATAAAATTAATCCCTCAGGATCTCTCCCGAACCTGGGCTATTTTAATTATTGCAGGTCAATAGTTTTGTCTGTTTTGCCCTATTTCGATTAGTTTTCCAGATGCCGGCCATTTAACGAAAAGGGGAATATATGGAAAACTAAGCGAGATAGCGCAAGATGGATAAAACTTTTACAAAGCTCGATAAGGACTACCCCTTAACGGATTAGGTAGGTCCGGAAGAGGTCCTATGAAATTTGTGTAAAATAGCCACAGGGTAACTATTTAATTTTTTTATTAACTAATTTATATGATAATGTAAATTAACAAACTCCGATAATGCAAATTTCGTTCCCCGTTTCCTTCCATTTCATTCGCGGTGTTTAGTGTTACAACTTCCCAATTTCATTCCATTTCGTCCCTTATTTTCTCCATTTTTGAAATGCCTATCTGTCAATTACAATTATTTGTTTTAAATTGATTAATTGCAATGGAATTAAAAAAAAAAATCATTTACATTAATCAATGAAATCAAACATTATTTAAAAAATGGTAATGAAAATAATGTCATTATTATTGATATCAATTAAATGCTAATGAAGTCTTCAATTAATTAGTGCAACTAATTAATTAGTAAGTTAAACAAAAAATGTTTGTTAATTTTTTCTAATAAAATGTGGCCGTGCCAGACTCGTACCTGGGACTACAAATTGCCAGTCGACAATTAAGTTTAATATTGTTTACATACATTTTGATTTATAAACTAATAAGAAAAATTACCAATTAGAATAATGATAAAAATTGCCCATTATAATCATTGCATTATATTTTAAAGTAATACAGAAGGTAAGTATTGTCATTACTAGCAGTAGTCCAAAAAATATATTAATTTCATATTACCATTGGTACACTGCGATTAAAATCGTAATGAAAAACACCAAAATGTGGTTTAGAATGATCAAAATTAATTTTTACTACTAAAAATATGTGTACGCTTTATTTTTAGATCACCAACAAAACGGCAATCGAAATACTTTAAGCACTTATGTTCAACCATCTGAACGTGAAACACAAGCACAACATCCTGCCAGAAATTCAATGCCAAGATCATACAGTATGCCAAATGTTCCCATACCACCACCAATGCCTCCACCATCCGAACCCAATACTCCAAGTGGTACATTGCAACGTAATATGGCAATCAATGGTGCTATGGTTGGTAAGTAAAAAAAATAACTCTTCAAATGATTTTAAAGATCCTTAAAATAATACAACGATTTGTTCAAAAGCTATGCGTGCTCGTAATGACTGTGAAGCCGACGATGAAGCTCTTATGTTGCAAAGTACCATAAATGATGAGTTGAAATTAACTCTAATGCAACGAGAGAAACGCAGAGATTTGGAAATTCTTAAAACTCCACAAATTTACATTGATCAAAATTCCAAATCCAATGAAATAGAGGAATGGTTACGTGCAAAAGGCTTTTCCGATGTTATTGTGAAGAAATTGCGTGGTCTTAATGGCGCTGAATTATTCGCTCTATCTCCTCATGTAATCGAAGGGTACTTTGGCCAAAAAGACAGCCGTCGTTTAATATCACAAATAGTATTGCAGAAAAATATTTGTGAGGTAGGATGTTAAAAGAAAAAAGGGAATTGATGATATCTTAAACATTTTAACTGTATATTTTTTCCTTTCTTCTCTATTAGTACAAAACGATTCGTTCATCCGAACTTTCAAACAAGTTAGCCAAAGCCAGACAAAAAGCTGATAAACAAGGTTATGATCCAAATGAAGTATTTTAATTATGTATTTTCACATCAAAAAAAATGGTAAACATTTACAATAAACAATTATAATTTAAAATATAAAATTATGTTGTGACAGCCATTAAACTGATTATAAAACTGATCATGTATTGCTTACTGTACATTTGTGTATACAATTGACGATAAACCAACATTTTAATTATTTTAAGTGTGGTATATGAGTGTTGTTTCTTCTATTAGATTATAAATTATATTGTGCGTTATGTTTTATTATTTCGTTATGCATATATTATTTCGATCTCTATGTTTTAACATAATTATATATATTAGAATTTATCAGGTTGGAGGTCATAATTAAATGTTACTATGGAAATTATAAATGTCACTCAGGTCGAAAGTGTGCACATCCTCTAGCATAGAAGCAATAAAATCATTTCATTGTTGAATTTGAAATTGGCATAGGACGGAAGTATTCAAATATAGTTACTTTCCTATGAAAATACAATTTTAAGATATTCTCTTGAATGAGTTAAAAAAAACTCGAATTTTTTGTAATATTAATGATGTGATGAAAATTTACTTTATATGAATGCATTAAGGTGAGTTTTTAAGTTATTTAAAATTTCATAAATTGGAATCCGCATAAATGCGACGAATTTAAATTTCACTGAAATTTGGATATGTAACAAAGCAGATAAAATAAACGGCCCACTCTTAAATTAATTGGGCTTTTTTCTGTTCGTACTTGTTCCAAAGCAATTGTAGATAGGTAGATCAAAGTGTGTACTAAATAAAGCAATTAAAAAAAAAAAAAACTATTGCAATTGTTCATGAAAATTATTTAAAAGCAAAAACGAAAGTTTTAAGCTATTTTTGAAAAGAAAAATTTAGAGAAAACTGAATTCTCGCTTGGAGAATTCAATTGTTAGTGTACATTTGAAATGTATTTTTATAAAATAACTTAATTATTGACAAAAGGAAATGTTAAAAAATACTATACAAAACAAATTTTTGGGTAAACAACAAGTTAAATCAGTATAAAACCCAGCGTATGTAAAATTTTCTTTTCTATAAATTTTCTGTAAAAAGCTGGTAATTTCAAAATCTAAATTTTTCTACCTATTTGAAGGATTTTTAACAAAATCTACAGCTTTGCATTAAATATAAATTTATATAAATTTTGGTTTTATAATTTATTTATTAAATTGACTAAGACCTAATGTATACATTTAATATTGAAGTTAAAACTTTTGTCTGGGTCTACCTCTTCAGGCTATACAGACATTAGAGCCATTACAAAAAGTATTACTTCCACCATTGAATTTCTTAAATACGGTTTGATAATTTTTGAGTTGTAAAGCTTCTATCCGCTTTTATATTATTTCGATAAAAATTATATGAGGCTACAAAATTCTGTTGACAAAACGTCAACGACTCGGCTTGGTACATCATTGTATAAATTCTTTACCACATTTTCATACATGAGATTATTTCATCTATATTCCGTTGTATCATCTGTTTGTAAATTTAAACGTATATGGCCTTCGCCGGAACGCGAAATATAGTAATTATATCATATGCCCTCTTTTACCTTTACTAAAAAGCATGTAAACAGGTTTGTTAATGGAAAAAATAAAAGTAAACCTCTACAAATCTGCTAACATATGATATGATTTTTATATGGTGAATTCCCACTTGGAAGCACTAATTTTGTGAAAAATATGCGCAGTTTTTGCAACTTATGAAAAGCTGTTATTTAATGGCATACAGTAAGCAAATTTTTGAAGTCTCGTAGTAGTTTTAGCTGTATTTACATTCACATTTTCTTATCGCGCTAATGATTAGTCATTTTTTTATTCCACAATCAAGAACACAAACAAAAAAAAAATCAGCGATACTCGGTTAAACTCGTATAGGTCGTTTGTAATTAATGATATCACATTTTGTGCAATCAACCAGCAATGGAAGGGAAAAGCTGGTTAAAATCTGCATACTTGGAAGGAAAAACAGAGGCTGTTCCTTTGGAAATATATTTTTGAATGAAACACAGTTTTTTTTTTGCAAAAAAAATATTTTTCAACATAATCTCCTTTTAGCTCAATACATTTAGTCCAACGTTTCTTCAATTTTTGTATCCCTTCCAAAAAATAGGATTTTTAGAGGTCCATAAAAAAGGCATTTGTTTGATCAATAATTTCATCGTTAGAGCTAAGTCTCTTTCCACCGAGCCATTTCTTTAGGTTTGGAAATAGGAAATAGTCACTGGGGGCTAAATCCGGAGAATATGGCGGATGAGGTTCTAATTCGTACCCCAATTCATGGAATTTTGTCATTGAGACTACACCACCCATCTTGCAGACAGCTTTCTTAAATCCAACTGATCATTTAAAATCGAAACCACACTGCCATATGAAATGCCTATGGCTTCAACACTTTTACTCTTCGATCGGCCAGCACCATATCGTGGATTTTTTCGACATTTTCGGGTGTATTGACCTCAATTGGCCGTCCAGAATGTTCAGCGTCATTTGTACTTGTGAGACCACAACGAAAGTCAGTAAACAACTTTTTGACCATTGAAATCGATGGTGCAGATAATGTTTAATGAGCACTCGAAATTCACTTTTTTTCCAAAAGTAAATAACGGAACTTGCTCAAAATTTTACAGTAGCCAATTATTGGTATTTGATGGGAGCAGTGTTGCATTTCATATAACTACGAGGGAAGTTCGAAAAGTCACGGACTTATTGATCCGCCCTCTATGTTACTTTAAGTTGTTAATTAAATATTTTCAATTTTAAGTACATACAATATGTATTGATATAAAAATAAACTCATAATTTTGAAATTTTGGATATTCCAGTTAGGGCGTTATGTTGCAGAATTTAAAATTTCAAAAAAAGTGACAATTTAAACAATTCCATTTATCCAAAATCGACAAAAAGTTTTAACATTTCTTTGACAAATATTTTAAAAATGTTTAAAATTTCATAGAAATTTGGAAAACTGAATTTAGTTTAGATTTTATTTTTTTTTTAGCCAGCTCGCACCCACACTAAATACAATATTTAAAAACAATATGCCACATATATTTTTCTAACGTTTTTATTACTTTGTTGTTTTAACGATTTGTAAACCCAATACTGAGTGATAGTAATTAAGGGTAGTCGAAGTCTAAATCAACCTTAAATTATTCCTAAGAATACGTTCGATATAAATATAAAAGGTGTTAAATTAAATAAAAAGCTAATTTAACGGGTTTTAAACCACTTCAAAGTATATTTTTAATTGTTTTTACCCAAATAATAACTATTAACTCTTTGACTGTCCAATGTATCATATATGATGCACAGGCGTCATGATTGACACGCTTGCGCATCATATATGATACACAATTTGTTTAAAATAAAACTTCATTATACCTTATATAATATAGTTAAAACAATACCTAAAATCAAAAAGATAAATAATAAAGAATAAAAATAGCATGAATCGTATGCAATGCATAGAACGCTTCAATAATAAATAGTTGAAATATTGGTCCGTGTATAATATGTGATGCAAGTCATTTTACTCTAGATTATGTACGTGGACGTACGGTATACAAATTTTTTTTGTTTGGGGACGGTCAAGGGTTAAGTGTCGTCATGGAGAAGTATAGAGGTCTTATCGTAAGAAGCGGCCAAATAAAATTTTGTACATATTTCAAAGGTTCGGTAAAAGAAAGCAAATTTTTCTCTTTTCTGTGAAAATGTCTCTGAAATCTTCCAAAACTCAATTGGAATTGCAAATTACAATTTTATTTACATGAAATACAATTTTAAATGAAAAAATTGTTTCTATTTTTAGGTCACGATGAATATCGGTGTTTCTTACGTACCATGGAGCTTTTACTAAATTTTGTAATACATACTTTATTTTGCAATCTTTGTATGATTTCTTTTACACTATTCTTCGCACATCCCCAGATCTTAAACCCATAGGTCCAAACTGGTTTAATGATTTGTTAATATATCATAGTCCTATTATTCAACGGTAAAGGCGATTTTCTGCCAATAAGCCATTTATATATTCTATATTTTTTCCAAGGTACTTTGCAAATCGAATTTGTTATTCAAAATTAAAAAATTTAGGCATTTGCACAAATCCATTTTTATAGAAAAAAAAAACGGTATGAATACGGACCAGATACAGATCCGTCAGTCATTGACGGACTTTCAACTTACAACTCCGTTTTTCACACGAAATATCGGTCCGTAAACGATCCTTCATTGTCGGTATTTCAACGAATTCGAATCAGTATCTATGTTCCCTTAAAGGCCTGCCACAACCGTTAGAGCTGGGCAGTTGAAATTTGGTACATAGGATTCTCCTCCGGCGTAGACATTATTTAAGATGGGATTTATGGAAATTCCTACAGGAAGGCGCAAAAAGAGAAAATATCTCCCCCTGAATGGTCTGCCCACAACGAAATAGCTATAAACCTGAAATTTGAAAAATGTGTTACCTGGAGTATGGTCTAACTCATTGATAGGTTATATTTTATAAATTTGGACAGGGACGAGGAAAAATGGTTCTGCAAAATTCGCAGGAGCTAAAATTCCTACGGGAAGGGGCAAAAAGGGAAAAGTCTCCCCCTTACGTCCCTTCCCTAACGCTGGAGCTAGGAAGTTTAAATTGGTTATGAAAGTTATTCCTCTGGTGTAGACATTCTCTGGTGTGTAAAAAGGGGAAATTCTCCCCTATGGCGGTTTGCCACAACCTCTAGAGCAAAGAAGGTGAAATTTGGTATGTATGTTCCTCCTTCGACGTAAACATCAGCTAAGACTGAATTTTTTTAAAACCAAGTGGGGAGAGCAAAAAGAGGAAAGTCTCCCCTCTAGCGGTCTGTATATAACCGCTGAAGTTAGGAAGGTGAGAGGTGGCATGTAGGTTCCTTCTCCTGCGTAAACATCCTCTTAGATGGGATTTCTAAAAATTCCTAGTGGATGGGGCAAAAAGGAAAAAAGCCTCCCCAATGATGGTCTGACCACAACAGGGCTTGCCTTGTGTATTTCGCGTGAAAATTTAATACAATTTGTTTTCACGCAAATTTACAAAATATTACTTTATTTATACAAATTACAAAATTGAATATTTACAATATTAACACCTAGCAGTATACAAGGTAAATTGCTCAGAGTCTAATTGTTTTCTTCAGAAAAATATTCAGACATCCAGCTATTTTCTGAGGACTTTTTTCTACGGATAAACCTGCAGATTCTAAATATTGTAATTCTCAGATTATTCGTAATTTTCCCCTAAACAAATCTGCAGGTTATTTTTTCTATAAAAAGTGCAGATTCAGTTCTTGTTTCTAATTAAGAAAATACGAAATAATGGGGAATCGTAGTTCTTTAAAGTATTTATAGTTTAAAGTTTCATTTTGGAAGGTGAAACATATGCTCAACGTGTAAATTAACTTTAATAATTTTGATGTTTTTTAGGTAACTGGCTACAAAAAATATCCGAAATATTTGTATTAAGATGATATTTTCTTTAGTAAAGTAATAACTCTGAGCACAAACTTTTTCTAAAAGAACAAATGCACATGAAACATGAGCTAATTAATTAATTAAGTTTTTATTACCTATTGGCAGAGATAATAAAACTATTTGCCTTAGTTTCATACAAAAATAGACTCAAAATACTTTGTAAGTAAAATGTAACATAAAATACTTTTTAAAAGAAATAATATTTCATTTAAACACCGGTCTACTTACTTTTAATTTATATCAAATGGTTTTTGTTATTTAGTACTTCTAAATTTTGCTAAAACAGTGTCAGTTGTAAGTATAAAAATATGTACCATACAATTTAAATGGAGTTTATTTTTTCTATATCATTTTGTAATCACTGGAATGTCCAAATAACCATACGGTTCTAGAATTCCTGTTTGACATGTGTCATTGGTAACCTGTCTGTGACCATATGTGTGTGTTTATGAAGTTCTTTTTATTAAATTTCAAATAAACGAAAAATATAAATAAAACTTAAAAAAATCGGTAAATGACAGTAAGTCATTTTGAGAAAACCCAGCAAAAACAGACCTTACCAAATAATGAGTCTAGTAATCTAAACACCAAGGTTTTCACGTATTACCCTTTATATTATAATTCTAACTTTTTATATGGGATGTCTCAAAATGAAAGGTGTTATGCTTACGTGCAATCTTACGAAAAAATAGAGAATAATGGGTTACGTGTATGCATATTAATATTTGGTTACTATTAATTATTTTTTAACTCCTGGTAACCAATTATAATTTAACTTTGTGTAAACGACAAGGTAATGTACTTCAGTGTTGTTAATCCTAATTTCTAATCTGCTTTTCTTCCAATAGGAAAAATATAAAATATAAATGTCCAATTTTTTAATTTTTGTCATATTTGGCCGACTTTTTAACCAATTTTCTTAAATGTGGCTTGTATTGATAGAGGATAGTTGTTGCTTTCACACAATACCAACCACTTAAATTAATATAGTCTCAGAGCCAATAGGATCACCACAAATATTCAAATTATAGGCAATGCAATGCAGTTTAAACTAGAAATTTTTAACCAGATGTTTAATAACACAAACAAGTTAAAATAAATTAATTCGACACTACTCTTAACTAATTTGTAGTATATTTCCTGTTCACTTTTGTTTTATTAAATCCTTTTAATTAATAAAACACACAAAAATAAATAAAGTTATTTAAACTATTAAGAGTGACTCAATATTATTTATATTAAAATAATAGAAGATGTAAGCTAAAGGTAACTTATTATTATTTAATTCAAAATAATAAAATAAGTAACATATTATAGGTAATACATTATTTTTGTATGTAAGGAGTACACATTAAAAGTAATGTAAAATTTAATGATATGTCATTACCATGATTTAAATATTTCTTTGTAAAATAATTGTATGTTTCTTTATTTTTAACTAAACTAAATTTTTTTATTAAACTACAAACAGTAAACTTAATAATATTCTGATTATATACCAAATAAACAAATTATTAATTTTGACAATTCAAATTCGGGTGAAATTTGTTCACGCGAAAAACAATTTACTATGCATAAGAGCGAAAGTAGAGGTATGTTATTAATAGGATAGGATACATTTTTTTTGATCGGGTATGTATGTATCTTCCGCGCTACAATAATAATTAATTCGTAAAAATCACAATGTTATCGTGTGACAGATTATATTAATCATGGTCATTACGAAAGTCATGGTGACATAAGAAAATCAACAAATTTTCTTCAAGACGCCGTTGATGATTTGATAATGAATAGCAGACACATTGAAGAAAGAGATGCACTCAATTAAATTACTACATATTATTATGTATTAGGATTGACGCGTGAATATTAGAAAAACAAAAGAAATTTTAAATAACCAACCAACCAAACTACCAGACAGTCAACCACGGGAACTATAAATATTTACAAAACAAGCTCCAAAAACTAGTGTATTAAATTTTCAGCGGCCTCAAGACCACAAGAAAAACTTTTGCAAATCAAATTTCATAAAGCTTTTAACAGCACTGGCTGGAAAGTGTGAAATACAACAGTGTTGAGCAGAAAGTTACAATAATGGTACATCATTCAAATGCTAGACTAAAAACGGTGGCATTTGCAAAATCGCCTATTCACCCATGCAAAGTGGAGTTTATAAAAAAGAAATCACAGTAATTATATATCTTCGTAAGCACTGTTACGATGGAATTGAATAAAATTTATAATTGCAGATGCTGTTTCAGCAAAAGATTATCCACAGAGTGACAAAGTTGACCAACTCAGCAGCAAAAAAATCTTTAGAAGCATGCAACTTTTACAAAATTTGCTAATGAAATAACATATTTAATGAATTTTTCGTATAAGCATATTTTGATTTTTAGCGGAAATTTCTTTCAAGATTTTTTGTAATGGGTTATGTGGGTTGCGAAGCCTCAAAAAGCGTATTTTTAATAATATTTTTATTGGCCAATAAAGTCTACATACTACATACATACTCTATTCGTTTGATTGTTTAAATTGGTTTTAGTTATTATATTTGGCTACATATAAAAGCTGTAATAGATTATATATGTACTGACTTTTTTACTTTGAAGCAGGGATTAAAACACTAGCGCGATTTAAGCAAAAGCACCTAAATTTAACTGTTTCAACAGCTAAGTTAAAAACAAAACTAGCATTAAATTTCAACAGCAGTAGCATAGTAACTTTCAGGTTAACTTTAAGTTTTAACAAACAGTAATAAATAATAAAATGATATAATAACTGGTAGCTTAAAAATAAAACCAAGAAAGACTGGCTAGCAATAACATTGTTTTTTTGTTCTATAACTGATATCTTAAAAAACAAAACGAAGAAATACTACCCGAGTAAAAAAGTTATGATAGAATCATATGTGGCATAACCCAGCAAAAATGAAGCTGCCAAAGAAGCAATAAAAGCATCACTACTATGGCAAAGGCATCACTTCTTTTCTAATGGTTTCATCGATGAATTTAACATTTGCGTGTTATAGGATGGAAGTATTCAAATGTAGCTACTAGCATTACTCATACTTTACTCTAAGGAAGCAATGATAATACAATGATTAGGTATTCTGATGAATGAGTGGAAAATGTTCATATTTAAGCTTTGATAAAAATTTATGAATTGATATACAAATACTCTATTAAAACAAATAAATAATTCTGCATTAGTGAAAAAGCATTTTTGAAACATTTTGCAAAACTTTTAATGAATTTTTAGACAAATTTTAAAATATTTTTGTATAATTTAAAAACTGGTTGTACAATTTGGAAACAGTTTTAGACAATTTTAAAATATTTTTGAACAATTTTTAATAATTTTTGCACAATTTTAAAACATTTTTGGCCAATTTGAAATAATTTTTACACAATTTTAAAATTATTTTGATAAATTCTGAATTAAAACTGTGCAAAAATGCACATATTGCGCCCTCATAAATATTTAAGGCTGAAAAAATGCAAATGACAGGCCAGCTAGTTTCAATTAATGGTTAAAAAAATCTGTTCCTCTTGATATTTCAAAACTTTTATAAAAATTTGCAAATCGGCGTAAATTCTAACCCTCATGAAATGATAAACTAAAATATAAAAAATGATTTAATAAAAAAATTAAAAAAGTTTATCAGAACTATTTTCGCAATTTGAATAAATGCTTAAGATTAACAAAAATATACCATATACCATAACATATGCTTTAGAAGTAATGAAGAGTGATTTTTTAGATATGCATCGGGTTTATATCCAGATCACTGCATTTGAAATATGAACACATGAATACTTTTGGAAGTGCCTTAGAATAACACCAAAAAATCATAAAAGAATGTCAACTGAAGTTAAGGAAGCAATGAAAGAATATATAGTCACAGAATGACTACCATTTTTTTTGCTGGGAATCTAATAATATTTTATTTTGTATATTTACATATGTAGTATGCATTTCCATATATAATTATATACATATTACACTCATTTTTTTAAAATTACCTTATATTGTGCCATATATAAGCACATCTAGTTATCAGTTGATCTTTATAAAGTTAGAAATGATTTATATAATAAGATATGGTATATATTATATCATATAAAATTATATATAACACTATGTATATATGGCTTACATGGAACATATTTACTTATATTTGATTAATACAGAACCATATATACTTACATATGGCTTATACAGAGCCATATAAAATTATATATGCTATATAATATTCGAGATATAATAATATATGGTCCATTATCAAAAATAATTTTAATACAGCATGGGATATAATTATATATGGTACAATATTTGAAAAATAATTTTGAGATATTGTTATATGTAATACCATATCTGGAGTATTTTTGATATGACGGAAGATATAATTATATGTGGTTCCATGTCAATGGTTTCAATTCCCAGCCAGGGAGATATTTTTTTTTTGTTTTTGTTTTATATTAGGTTTGTTTTTATCGAATTTTATATTACTCGTATATCTATAACTACTTGTAAAGAAAACGACTATCCCTACTTACAGTTTGAATATTTTGGGCCGCCTTTGTATGAAAGCTGTTTTCGTATATGGACTTCGCGGGAACGCGAAATAGAGCAATGCCCTGCTCTACCTTTATTTACAAACATACAATTCATTTGTAATATTTTGTTGTATTTAATATTTTATCAAATTAAAAATATAAAAATTTAAAATATTTTTATGACAAATATTTTTGTTTACATTTAAAAGAGAAAAGGCAATAATTTCCAAGACTTGGCGGGATTTTGATACATTCTTAATTTTTAAGTTCCTATATCTAAAGGGTGTCCCAAGAAGAACGCAATTTTTAAATTTTAAATAAAACACAGATATTAAAAAAAAAATCGTGAAACTTTATTATATCGTAAAATAGACAGAATGAGGTTATGTATGGAACAATATATCGTGCAGATGGCCGCCGCGGCTTTGCTGGCAGGCACGCGATCTTTTAATGAAATTTCCAATGACCGTTTTGCATGAACGCTGCGGTATTTCATTAATGCAGCGTCCAATTTCCTCTTTTAAGGCTTGAGTCGTCGTCGGCTTATTCGCGTAAACCATCGACTTCGAAAAACCCCAAAGAAAAAAATCTAATGGTGTTAAATCGCACGATCTAGGCGGCCAATTCTGATCTCCAAACGCGAAATAACACGACCGGGAAGTGACTGATGCAGCAATTGAATTGTTTGTCTGGCTGTATGACATGTGGCGCCGTCTTGTTGGAGCCACATGCCCTCCACATTCATTTCTTCAATTCTAGGCAAGAAAAAACTGGTTATCATTTCACGATACCGAACACCATTGACTGTTTGCGCTTGACCTGCCTCATTTTCATAAAAAAAAGGTCCAATGATTCCTCCAGCCCAAAAACCACACCACACAGTGACACGTTGAGGATGCATTTGCTTCTCGTGAATCACTCGAGGATTTTCCTCACCCCAAATGCGACAATTCTGCCTATTGACGAAGCCATCAAGATGAAAATGGGCCTCGTCACTGAAGATGATTTTATCGGCAAAATCAGAATTTTCATGTTGTCTCTCCAATACCCAATTAACGAACTCCCTTCCCAATTAACGAACTCCCTTCGCTGCTTCAGTTCCTGAGTCAATTGAACTTTGTGTGCATGAAGATGCAAATCTTTCGTCAAAATTCCCTGCAAAGTGGATTTGGAGACACCAATTTGCTGAGCTCGGTGTCGAATTGAGGTGGATGGAGTTTGAGCGACATCATCACGTACAGCTGCGACATTTTCGGTCGATCGACCTGGTCGATGGCGCGTTGTTGTCTTTACATTACTAAGAGACCCAGTTTCGGCAAATTTATCCATTAATCTCTTTACAGTTGACTCTTTTGGAGCATTATTGTGACCCCAAATTGATCGAAATTTGCGAACTGTAGCCGCAAAACTTTCACCATATTGGTAAAACAATTTCACAATGAGAATGCGTTGTTCATTCGTGTAGCGCTCCATTTTTACTAACCTCGTACCTAGCAAACAATAACAATTGTTTAAATGTCAAACAATGACACTTCGAATGTTGCCAGATTTAAAAATTGCGTTCTTCTTGGGACACCCTTTGTAACTACTTAGCAAAACTATACTAACTTAAATTTGTATGGAATATTTATATAAAATTCGAAAAAAATAAACCAATTACATAATATTTTTTTTTACAAAACTTTCAAATTTTAACGCGTTCCGGTGCAAGACCTAGAAGTTTTGATATGATAAGTTTACAATAACCTAAGTTTACAATAATCTAGGTATATACATTATATGTGATAAAATAAATAAAAGAAAATTAAAATAAAAAGTCGAAATTTGTTGAATTTTCGAAAATCGCGGATAATTTAAAAACCACAAATTTGTTTTCTATTTTGTTTGCAGATACGTAATCTTCATAAAAATTAAGATCAGATTTGAGAAATTTGTTCATATAAGGCGTTAACATCTTGAATTTTTAGTTACATCTTTACAAAATTTTATGTTTATTTGGATCACTCAAACATATATATTATGTTGGAAGCAGAACTGGACGGAGAGCAGAAATTTACTTAATATTAGAACTATTTTAAAAGGCAGTGGTTGCGCATCACTAAAATATTTGATTTATATAAAATTATTTTTATTTTAATTCTTTAAAATATTTAAATTTAGATTGGGCCAAGAAACTTTAACTTTTATAAGGAGTACATTCGGATGTTATTGATTCCATGCAATATAAATGCGTATAATGCTGTGCATAAGTAACATTTATTTGCTCTGCATATTTTGGGGTCATTTTTCATTTCATCATATTTGGGATATTTTTTATTGCTTCAAATTGGTGTTATTTTACATAAGAAATAAAATCCTCAATCTAATAAATGAAAATATGCCCCAAACTTAATTTTGTGACTAATTTTCATTTGGTTGGGGTAATTTTTCATTATATTTTTAGTATTAATTTTCATTATAAAATTTGGCCCCAAAAAAATGGGATTTAATTATCACTCTAATTATTTTCTGTTGAAAATTACCCAACTTATAGTAGGAAACTGTACTCCTACTATAAGTTGGGTAAATTTACTCTGTGAGCGTAAATAAAAAAACTACACACATTATGCGTAAATTTATAAAAGAAACACGATCCTCCTGTAAATGTACACATATAATTCGTAAAAATCCTAAAAAATGCGCATATTTTATACTACGATGTTGAAAATTAAACAGCCCAAAAATGTTTGTTTTGTAATAAAAGCAATAAATTTATTGCTTAGTAATTCACAATAAAAACAATAAATTTATAATTTGTTTAGTAATTCCAAATAATTGATAAATTTAAGAAAACTAAAAGTTTTCTTTTTAAATTTTGAAAATGTTTTGAGTTTTTTTTTTTCAATTTCAATATGCCATAATTTTTTTACCATTATAAGTTAGTATATTTACAAACTTTGTGCGTACAATTTTTATTCAACAAATTTTTAAGGCATCAATTGAAATTCAAAAACACCAAATTAAATAAAATAAATATTTTTTGAATTGCAATAATTTTTTTTGATCTTTGATATTTTAAGTATCGACTTTTTGAATTTTATTTGTATTTTTTGATTTAAATTGTGTTCTTTTATTTCGGATTTTCTTTTTTAATTTCAATTGTCATTGTTGGGCAATTTTGTCTATTTTTTTTATAAAAAGCTATATTTTTATGTCTCTGTATGTATAACTACTTATTTTCATATATGGAATTCAACGGAACACGAAATATAGCATTTATATTGTTTGCCCTGCTCTACATTTACTAACAAGCACATAATTAATTTGTTAGTTATTGTTGTTTTAATATTTTATCAATTTACATATAGAAAAACTTCAAAAACTTCAAGAAAAGCGAAGAATTGCCAAGATTTGGCAGCATTTTTATAAAATCTTGCTTTTTAACTACTATAACTACTTTGAAAGTAAATTAAATATTTTAAATTTTAAATACATATGTTTTGATATAAAAATTAACTCCTAAGTCTGAAATTTTAGGGATTCCAGTTAAGACTTAATGTGGTATTTGAATCTGAAATTTTTAATATTAAAAAAGTAATACAATTGGAAACACAATTTTTTTTGTTTTAAAAAAAATATTCAAATTAAATAATTCCACTTAGGACCTGCGCTATGTAGCTTTATAAATTAATTCTAAACTAAATACAAATTGACAAAATATTTTTAAAATTTTTTTAAAAAAATAATGGGTGGTTAAATTTTAAGGGCCGATGTTGAATTTGAACTAAACGTCAAGTATTTTTCTGCATTTCATTTGACTAATTTCAGACTAACTCAATTTGAACAATGGAAAGATACACAATCGAGCAACGCGTTAAAGTTATTCAGGCTTATTATGAAAATGGGCGTTCAAATCAAAATGCATTTCGTGCACTTCGTGATTTTTTTTGGTCAGCATAATCGACCAAATGGGTCTACAATCGGGAGAATTGTCGGCAAATTTCAGCAAACCGAATCTGTACATGCTCGCCCTTTTCGTTTTGCGGAAAACATTGCTGTTGTTCGCGATAGTGTGTCATGAGGTCGGCCAAGCACTTACCGTGAATGGTGTTCGCTATCGCGAGATGATAACGAACTTATTATTAAAATTTAACCACCCTTTATTTGAACAATTTTAAACATTTTATAGAAATTTGGATACCCGAATTTTGTTTAGATATTAATTAGCCACACAAAATACAACATTTAAAAACAATAAACTACATATATTTTTTCCTAACGGTTTTATTATTTTGTTGTTTTGCTGATTTTTTAAACACAATACTGAGTAATAGCAGATAAGGGTAGTCGACGTGTAAATCAACCTTTAACTACAACCTTTAATTATGAAAACGTTCGAAAAAATATAAAAGGCGTTAAATTAAAAAAAAGGCAATTGATCGTTTTTAAAAACTAAAGTGTATTTTTAGTTGTTTTTACATAAATAATATTAGGAGTGGGGAAATAATTAATAATAGAGGAAGGCTAAATATAGAGATTTGTACATATTGCAAGGTTCGGTAACTTAGAGAAAATTAAAATTTAACCTACCAATTCCTTAAAAAATAAATGATTTTATTCTAGTATGCATGGCTATAGACACTTTTTTTTGTAAATTTGTTTCTGAATGCATGTGTGCTTATGAAGTTCTTGCAATTTGAATTGAAATAATTTTGTATATAAGCAACCAATTTATATAAAAAACATATTGGAATTTTTTGATTTTTTTTAAAAAGACAGCAAATAAAATTTAAATTTTGTAGGTAAATTTTTATTAAATTTCAAAGAAATGAAAAAAAAAAAAAATAAATAAAACTGAAAAAATCGGTAAATGATAGTAAATTGTTTCGAACAAATGTATAAATAAAGTTAAAATAGATATTTCTTTGAAAAGTAAATGTATGTTCCTTTATTTTTAAATGGAACAGAAAACTTTTTTATTAAACTATAAACAGTAAACTACATAATATTCTGTGTGTGTAAAACCCAATTGGACTTGAAAAAAAGATCATTTGGTATTTTTAAATTAATATACAAATTTTATTTCAAGCCAAATTATTCATTTATAACAAAATATGCAACATCATATCAAGAAGTATTTGGTCAAAACTATTTTTGGGCTATTGACTACCAGTGTGCATTTGCAAAAAAGTTGTTGCTATCATAATAACTGATTACTTTTGCCATTATTTTAAATCAAAACTTATGCGTTGCCAATAATGGCTTATTTCTATTTCAAATATAAAGTAATGTTAGATATTTATGTTGAAAATCTATTTTTTGACTCATTACTTTTCAACCCTGGTGTTAATAATTTTTTAAAATGGTTCATTAGTTTCACTATTTTTTGTCTATTACAGGCATAACCTTGAAAATGGTTTATTTATATGGGTTTTTCACAAGACCTACGTTGCTAGACGAATAAGTGACTGCATTCATGTATTTTGTTTTTGTATTGCATGTGTTTTGTTATTGTATGTTGGTTCATCTGAAACACCACCTTAGTTTCATTATCTTTTATCTCATTATTAGTTGTATTTGAATAGGTACATTGAAATACGTAATGCATTCTGGAAATAAGGGTTGGTTATATATTTAATACATAGCAGCTGGCTTAGGCTCTACTTATATCCGCCGCTGGGTAACAAACAACCCAACATACCAAATGACTTGAGAAAAATATTATTATAAGCTTACAAACACAAGCCTTAAGCTTGAAAAAGACTTTAGAATATATTGAAAAAGGCTATCGTAACAATTGTAGAAAAATCAAAACGGAACCCTCGTGAAAATATTATGTGTGTATGATTACTATAAGCTTATTCTTGCAATTGTAGAATAAGCTTACAAAAATAATATATTATTAATAGTTGAAAAAGAGAAATCATAATTATTTTCTTTAATTTAAGTTTAAAAATAAATAATAATAACTCATTTTAAATATAAAAAATAATAATTCATTTTATATATAAATAATAATAATTAATTTTAACCATAAATAAAAATAATTAAATTTAATATGCAATTGCACGTTCACTATATAAAATTTACAACTAAATGTACACGCAAAACAAGTTTGACAAATTTAAAGAAAAAGTAATGGCACTTGTTGTATGCATTATAAGCGTAGAACAAAGACAACAAGACTAAAATGTATTGAAAAATATTTCTATTTCAATCGTCATATTGCGTTGTTGTTGTATGTTGTTCATAAGCATACTTGAGAAAAAGTTATGTGTAATAATCTTTTCTCTAGCATTGTTAAATACTGCTTGTGAATTCACATTTTATTAATATTATAATAAGCGAAATTAAGAAAAGCTTAAAATACACTATTAATATAAGCTTTTTCTCAAGTTGTATTGCAGTTTGATTGCTATATGGTATATTGGGAATGTTATTGGTAAATTGTGAGAATAAACAATAACACAGTGTATGAAGAAAAATCAGCCTCAATGGGAAATGAAAATATACCAAGTGTTGCCACGAACAAAAATTTTTTGTAACCAAAATTTAAAAAAAAAAGTAACCAAATGAGAAAAAATAACTAAAATTTAAATTTTTTTTGTTTTTCTTAAAATACAGTCGAAGCCCGGTATAACGAATGATATATCATCAGGCTTATTCGTTATACCGAAATATTCGTTATATCGCAACACATTTTTAAAATTGTTGAGATTACTACAAATTTAAAAAAGGACTGCAATAATGGTACACTAGAAGGTTAAGAAACAAACAAATCTCAAATTATTTTCTTATTTAGATTTTTTTATTTCTTTTTTACCAATTGTTCGTTTCATCGAGTATAAATTTTCGTTATACCGGGCTTTTACTGTATATTAAAATATTAATTATTTAAATTTGTTTTGGAAATATTATTTTATAGCAAAAATTTATGAAAAATTAAAATTCAGATGATAAATCTTCGAATTCACTATTTGCATTGAATTTAAAAACGGATTTGAATATTTACCTAAATTTATCTTTTTTTTTTTATTAATTTTGAGTAGTACATATTATTTTTTTAGATTTATTAAAACAAAGAAAATAATAACCAACACAAAGAAAACATTCGAAGAAAGCAATTACCTTCCATTCTTACGTTTTAATTTTTTGGATTCTTACCTTAGTTTGCATTCATACATTTTTAAACTTAACAAGAGGGTTGTGCGATTTTAGAAATCTATTTTATTAAATTATATTTTTATTATTTGGCTACATATTTATATTTTTGTAAAAGCAAAACCGATTGTACGGTCCAGTAATGTTCCGTTTACGTACAACCTTTGACGGATACGTGTTTAACGGACGTAAAAGTGTCGCACAATCGGAATTCATGATTCCGCATTTGTCGGAGAGTCCGTAAAAATTTTTCTTGGAAAGTTAAAAAATATTCTTGATTTCATGCCGCCAATTAAAACTGCCATGCATATTTTGGTAATCTAGAGCTGACTAACTTATTTTGTACAACGAACTACATACTTTTATACAAAATTAACAGCGTTTTCAAATCAACGTAATAAGTACGCGTATATAAAAAACTTTACTGTTAAATAAAGTTTAAAAACAATTTATATATTTGATTACCAAAAATGTTACCAAAATGAAAAAAAAAAATGTTCACATCTCCACATTGAAAAAAGACAACTTTGATTAAAAATAACCAAAAACGGCAACGCTGAATATGCCAATAAATAAAAAAAACTGTTACAACAAATTTTAAACTACATATATGGTTCGATGTATTTTTGATGTCGATGGAAGCTGTACATTTTGGGTATCGTTACTCTCATCTTTTGCTCCATTTATATTTTCAGTTATTTCTTCATAATCATTTAACAAGTTTTTACTCCACCAACAAATATCCGCTCGAACGGTGACAGCCGACATTTTCCCTCGGTATATGTAATTTGTTTACTGACAATTGTTATAAAGTGAAAAAAAAATATTTTACCTTATTTAAATGGAATAGCAATTTGGTAGAAGCGTTCACCTTATTCGTGTGACTCAGTTTAGCCACTGCTTACCAAAATAGTCCAGATGATGGTGCAAAAAGTGAACTTTTAACGACATGTTGACACACAATTGTGTGTACAAATCTCTGATAGATTTCAGATCTATTTTTTTCCCAACAAACCTTCTTTAATTAAGCGTCAAGGTGACAATTCGTTGCCGTTTAAAACGTTATGAAATAAATAAAGACGAGAAATTGTGTGTGTAAACAATAAACAACGATTAGCTGGATCAAGTAAAGACACAAAAACTGGGGCCGTAATCCTAACTATATTACGCGAAGTTGAATTAAGTAAAAGAGCGATATCATACAAATACATCGAAGTACTCATACTTAGCTTAAGTCAACTTTTGAAAAGTTCCATCTCTATAATCCAGCTAATTTACAATCGAAACTTGTCGTAGCCAACTTTAGCAAATTAAAGACATGTCAAAAAATTATATAGAGATAAAAAATAGCAATTAATAAAAAAAATCAAAATTCAAGAAAAAAAAAATATGCAATTGTGCGAATCTCAACTAATTTATTCAAGTCAAATATGAGTTTTCTGTAATGTGTGTCAACTTTTGTTGACTTTAAAAACAAAGCTTAAGTCACTTAAAAAAATTGTTGTTGGGCCTTAAATATTTTTTAATCCATTACAAAGGGGAAATTTCACAATATGTATGTATGTGAATTATGTAAAATTAAAGTTGGAAAATCAATAATTTTGAACAAAACAAGAAGTACAAAGTTTTAAGTAAATTTCAATACTTTACTAAAACGATCTAGTTAACATGTTTTATATGAATGAAACGTTATTCACTTGGCATATGAATGGTTTTTTCCTAGGAAAATTGTTTGCTCTCAAAACATTGCGAACAATACACCCCTAGTTTACTTTCAATAAATAATATCAAAAAATATTATTATTTCTGCTTAAATTCTTTATCCGTAGTTGAAAGCGGGTCGCTCCTCTTGTTGTAAATTTTCGTCTGACGATTTTTTTAAATTTGGGCAATAATTTCTATTATAAACAAAATACAATTAAGAATATCACATTTTTCAAAAAAAAAATGGTTCTTACCAATTCTTTTGATCAAATACAGAATGCACATTACTTATTAAACAAAAACAGATATCTTATTTTGATTAAATGACAATTTTTTTGCAAAAATGTTTAACATGAAAATAAACACAAAACAAAAATGTAATTTTAAAATAGTTTTCAAATAGGGTCGACCTAATTTTAAAATTCGTTTATTTACACAAGGTTTAAAAAAGGTATTTTAAGCTAAAAATAGTTTATGAATACAATTTTAGCAAATTTTGCCTAAAATTGATTTGAAATGCTGTTTAAATTTTTTATGAATATCGCTGTAACACTTTAGGAATTCCGTTGATAATTTTTTTTTGAAATCGGTTGCCAACCAAATTTATTCTACAACATACTCTGTAAGTACAAATTCCATGGAACCAGAACCCGTTTACCTTAACTTAAATGATAATATACCATATAAGACGAGCGAATATTATTGTCCACTACTTATCAAACTGTTGAACTAAAAAATTTAAAATTACTGTCGTTTATCAAATTTGTAACAACAGTTTACAATTTTCATGTAATATGGTAGATATTTAATTTCGAAGTGGACGATAAAGAATAATCGTCTTGTAAAATCAGGTTCTGAGAAATAATAATTCAATCTCAAAAATTCTAAAGCTACTTCAACTTATAATCTCTATATATAAAGAAATAACGTTACTGACTGAACATCGCCCAGCCCAAGCCGCTAGAAGAAGGAGGCTGAAACTTGGTATGTAGGTTCCCCCTCCGGCGTAGACATCCGCTAAGACGAGGTTTTTGGAAATTCCTTCGGGGAGGGGCAAAAAGGGGGGAAAATTCCCTAAACCCCTTCAGCTAGAAATTTGAAATACGCCTTCCTGGGTGTATGTGCTAACATTTTGATAAGGAACATTTTAGAATTTTGACCAAGGGTGTGGTAAGAATGGGAGTTTAAAGTGCGAAAAGTCTCCCCCTTCACGGCCTTCCCAAACCGTTGGACCTGGGAAGTAAAAAAGTGGTATGCAAACTCCTTCTCCAGTGTAGATAACAGCTAAGACGTGATTTTTGAAACACCCAACGGGGAGGGGCAGAAAAGGGTAAAATTCTCCTTCTTCAGTGTAGATAACAGCTAAGACGTAGTTTTTGGAAAATCCATGGCGAGAAAGGAAAAAATTCTAACCATTGCCAAGATCGCTGGAGCTGGGAAGTTGAAATTTTGTTCAAAGGTTTCTCCTCCGGTGTAGACATTCATCTAGGTCGGATTTTTGGAAATGTGTACGGGGAGGAGCAAAAAGGTGAACAGGGTTTTCCTTAACGGGCTGCCCCACCGATTTAGCCAAAAAGCTGAAATTTAAATATGTGTTAACTGGAGTATGTGCTAACTCATTGATCAGCTACAATTTAGAATTTTAGCCAGGTACATGGTAAAAATGGGGGTTCAAAGGGAAAAATCTGAAATTTGAAATATGTGTTACCTGGAGTATGGGCAAACTCATTATTGAGGTACATCTTAGAATTTTGGTCTGGGACATGGTAAAAATTAAGGATTCCGGGTAATTATCTGGGCAATCATTTTCTTCGCTAACAATGGGGAAATATTTGCAAGGTAAAATTGCAAACTGGAAGGGGACAGAAATGGAATGGAAAGGGTACGAGTAAATTTTGAAACACTAGAGGTACGAGTGGAATTAAAACATTCGACAAGGGAATTGAAATGGAATGAAATGAGGAACGAGTAAAATCGATACACTTGATAGGGAAAAAAATAAAATTTGATGGGGAACGAGTGTAATTGAAACATTACACTCAAAAGATGAAACAAATTTATTTTAATAATAAAATCTTCAAAATCTAAAGCCTCCAGAATAGACACATATTAAACAAAACCTGTTTAAATACATATTTTGTTCCGATCAAATACTTGGCTAAGTGTTTTTCTAAAATCACTCTGGCGTTATTGTTTTTTTATTATTTGTGTCTACATTTCATCTACAGTTATAATTCAGTATTATTTTGTTCCCAGCGCCAAAAACAATATATTAAAATTGTTTTTAATAGGAAAATACAAAAATTTATAAAAACTGAAAAAGTTGATTTGTCAAAAAATTTTGAAAGAGTAGAAAAACTTAAGTAGAACCCAAAATAGAAATAGTTACAATTTTCAGACTCCGAGGATTTCTGAGCTCTTTTAATAGAAAACATATTTAACTTTAAAGCCCAAACCAGATAATTAAAGTTTCAGCGATAGTTTTGTCAAACTTTGTAAATTTCACAAAAACAACACAATATTATAAGAATTATTTATTGAATAGTGTAAAACACTAGTTTATATAGAAAATTTTCTACAATAATTTCTCTTTGTAAAACAATGTTCTTGTTTTAGGTTTAAGGGTTTACTTGAACATGTGTGGCCCCGAGATTCTAATGCCTGCTTTTTTAAAACTCTCAGATTGCTATGAATTTCCCTGAACAAATACTTAGAGTGCTGCTTTTTGTGAAATATCAAATAAATTCTGTGTTCTTACTGTGAAAGATATACTTTTATTTTGCATTCAACGATTAATCGCCAATTTTTCCGATTAATCGACCCGAATAACCGATTAATCAATTTTCGTCATTTTTCGAATATTGCCCTAACCGGTTAAACGACAGGACGAATAATTGGAAGCACTATTCTAAATGTAATTTAAGAAAGAACTCAAATCGTGACGCACGCTACTGAAATTAATATTCTATTTTTTTTTAATTGCAGAGTTTCAATTTTTTATTTACTTAAAGCAGTATATAAAATTAGTTTAAAGTTATAGGCGACTTACAAAAAAATTTTCACTCTGCTATCATTATAAAAAATTCTTATTTTCCGTGACGCACGCTACAACGCAGGGACCTAATATTTCATACCTAATTTCAGTCTTTCCAAAATAGTAAAAATTCTTTTTTTTTACAAAAAATTGAGCACAATTGAGTGAATAAAAATATGGCTTTCGATCAGACAATTTGTGTTAACACTAACGTAATGATATGAACACCTAAAGAATGTTAATTTTTTGAATAATATTAATTTTTGTATTAATGGTCATCCAAATACATTTAATTTTTATATTTACAATATTATATACAACAGGTCAATTGAAAATTCCGCAGCCTACCATAGAAAAACACATTTTTTTTGGTAAAATTCGTTTTTTTATTCAACATAGTTCCCTTCTAGAATAATACACTAATTATAGCGACCCTCCAACTTTTCGATACCATTTTTGTAGTACGATTTGTCCTTTGCTTCAAAATAGGCCTCAGTTTCGGCGATCACCTCTTCATTCGACGAAAATTTTTTCCCAGCGAGCATTCTTTTGAGATCTGAGAACAGGAAATAGTCGCTGGGGGCCAGATCTGGAGAATACGGTGGATGCGGAAGCAATTCAAAGCCCAATTCATGAATTTTCGCCATCGTTTTTACTGACTTGTGACACGGTGCATTGTCTTGGTGAAACCGCACTTTCCTTTTCTTCAAATGCGGCCATTTTCCGGCGATTTCGTCCTTCAGACGGTCCAATAACGCTATGTAATAGTCGCTGTTGGTGGTTCTTCATTTTTTAAGGTAGTCAATGAAAATTATTCCATGCGCATCCCAAAATACAGACGCCATAACCTTGCCAGCTGACTGTTGCGTCTTTCCACACTTTGGAGTTGGTTCATCACGTGCAGTCCACTCGGATGACTGTCGATTGGACTTCGGATTAAAATGATGGAGCCATGTGTCATCCATTGTCACATATCGATACCGAATCATCAACTCGTCGTTGTTTTTGGTCAAAAGTGAGCTCGCGCGGCACCCACTTTGCACAGAGCTTTCTTATACCCAAATATTCAATTTCAACAAAGGGTCATTCGAAATCATTTTGTGGATTTTTTTAATGTTTTCGTCCTTAACAACCTCTTTAAGGCGTCCACTGCGTTCACCATCTTCGGTGCTCGCGCGGCACCCACTTTGCACAGAGCTTTCTTATACCCAAATATTCATGAATGATATGATGTAAACGTTCAGTTGATATCTGAGTACCTGCTATTTCATTCAATTTTAATTTAGGGTCATTCGAAATCATTTTGTGGATTTTTTTTTTAATGTTTTCGTCCGTAACAACCTCTTTTAGGCGTCCACTGCGTTCACCGTCTTCGGTGCTCATTTTACCACGTCTAAACTTAGCATACCAATCCTTGATTGTTGATTTTCCTGGGTCAATGTCCGGAAACTGGTCATCAAGCCAAGTTTTTGCTTCAACTGTATTTTTTCCCTTCAAAAAGCAATATTTTATCAACACCCGGAACTCCTTTTATCCATTTTTTTCACAATAACAAAAGTTGCTTCACTCAAAATGCTATTTCACAAACTAATGATCCGACAGCTGTCAAATTTATACACGTGTCAGGCTGGAGACTTCTCAATTGACCTGTAGTCTAATGTTTTATTAAAAAAAAATAAAGTTGGATAAATTAAAAAATTTCTGTTTGGTGGACTGTTTCTGGTACTTGTCCATATGTCAAAAACGAATGACAAATGTAGGTGTTCAGATCTCTGTAAATTCGGAAGTGTTTGGAAGGCAAAATAAATAAAAATAAATAATCATGAGTGATAACTAAATACGTTAAACTAAGAGTATTTTGAACTAATATTAAAATAATTTATTTAATTAAAAAAACCGGCTAACCGCAACAGAAAACCTGGTCTTCGGTTTATTCGAATTTATGAAAAACCCGAAACCGGTCGGTTTTCTAAAAATGCTTTGCCTGCTGCTTTATTTATAAAATTATTGGATCTGTTCAAATGAAGCACTAACAATAAGTTAACAAATTTTAAAACTAATCACTCTGACTCAGACTTTTATTAAATATAAGTTAATAAGGAATGCGCATCTCCATTATGTTTGAAGGGATTTTGTTTTTTTTTTAGATTGTAGGGACATCATTTCGTCTAAGGCGTGAAGAACTTCTGGTGACAAGCAAATTTCTAGCGAGTGGGTTTGGATAAAGTAACAGTTTCTGCTTGTATTTAATCATCGTACTTGCGAAATTTCGTTTCAGATATACCACGGGCACCGCACAGTGTCGTGGTTTCATATAACGAGTGGGCAAAAATATAAGGAGTTGTCAGAAAATTCTGAAATTTGGCACACATGATTTAATTGATAAAATATAGTTACACCTAAAATTTTGTAATTTTAGGTCCAAGGATTCGTGACCTTCCCATATATCCTGAATTAAAAAAAAACCTAACTCATGTAAAAAAAATAATAACTTAATAAAATTTCGTATATAGGTTAGTTTAAATATCTTTAATGCTTAGTCCAAATTCCTCCAAAATGTCCTTTTTAAAAAAAGTGAAAATAAGAGCAAACCAATATAATATTCTTATTTAATTTGGCACACAAATTACTTATAATGAGTTTTGTGTGTAACTATACACATTTTACTTTTTATTCAATGCAAAAAAGCTTTCGCAAAAAGCTTTTGTCATTAGCTTTCCCATACATCCTTAAAGACATATAAAATCCAAGCATTTTACCAAAATTAAAAAAATTATTTAAGTTATTAAACATAAATTTTATTAATTTATATACATGAAAACATAAATATGGGTATACCTCCTAAGATGATTAATTATTTATATAACTGACAAAAAAAAAAAAAAAACAATACTTAAATTATTATTAAACATAAATTAATATATACATTAATAAATTAATAATACATAACATAAATATTCTAATCATCATCGCTGGTAATATCACTCTCAGATTCCTCTATCATACCATTGCTAGACACTATGTTCGTACCATCTTTTCTTTCAATTAAATACATGCTTATATCATTCTTATCGTAGTTTTTAAAAAGTTTTTTCTGACTATACATCGAAATTGATGGTTCTGACTATATTATAAGATAAACTATTAGGTCCTTATTAGATTGAACCCTACCTGTTTTTCTTGTATGCCTTAACCTGACATTTCTTATAATTTTGTGGCTTGACTCAATGGCTTCTTGTGATAACATTCCAATGGGAATGGTAAAATACTTAACATAATCAATGCCGTGAATTAAAATTGTGTGCACTGTTGCAGGCATATAGGACCAAGGATACAATCTGAAGTAAAGAAGTGCAGTTTCTTTTAAGAGGTTCTCAAAATTGGTAATATTAATATTGCGCCCACATGACAGTGCACTTAAAATAATTGAAATATTTTTAATTAATGTTTTATCTACACCTGTAATTTCAGCCGAAAGCTCTACATTTGAAAAAAAGAACGTCTAGCTGTATTTCCATCTTTCGATGTACCATATCCCGTCTTAACCCTGTCAACTATCAGGACCATTTCTTTTTTAAATCTATCTTCTATAATCCTTTTTTTCTCGTCAACTTGATCGCTCATTCCCTTTCCTGTTTTTTGCCATGTTTTGATGGATTGGTTATACGCAATATGTAGAATACATTCAAAACCCTTTATCCACGCGTGCAATGTCGACAATCCGTATTTGTAGCACCCTTGACTTGACAGGCCTTTCAAAAATTAACATTCTATTCATTTCGGATGGCTATGCTCCACACAAAACGCAAGTTGAACTACTTTTGTTTTCATTTAATACATTTAAAACCGCACCGTCTATCATTGTTAACTTCATATTGTAATGAACATTAAAATTTTTGTTTTTCGATATGTAATTATATACATCTAAGTTATCAATTTGCGTTTGTATGTTACTCCTCACTGTGTTTATTACATCAGGGTTTTCCTTGGTAAATATTATTTTGAGTGGTCTGCATAACCTCCAAGAAGAGTGCTTATCATTTTGCCATACTACTTTTTCATCTGCCCAATCTAACAAACGCAATGGCACAAAAAAGGTTACAAATAAAAATTTATCACTAGCATCTTCGTTTTCAAATTTTTGTTTGTATGCACTATGACCACTACTGCCATCAAATCCCCACATGCATTCTAGAATAAGATCGTTTTTAGTTTCAAATGCGGAGCTATTTAATATGCTTTTAGAAGTTTTGTCTAAAATTGTTTGCAAAGGAATCTCTGCTGAAGTTTCTGTTATATGAATATCATCAGGAATAAATTTTTTTTAGCTTGTGCAATTAAATAATAGGAGGGAAAACAATTCTCGTGCACAGAATTTACTACTTCTCTCATCATGTTATATTGTCTTACAGAGAGATCCATGCCAATATATAGGGCTAAAGCTCTTTCAAAACTGTTCAATTGGATGGAACACATTAACTGCATTACTTTTCTTTAACTCCAACCACTGCTGAAAAATATCACGAATCTGTAATGATGTCGACATTAAGAAACATTTACAAAACACGTAAAAGCAGTCAAAAGCAGCTGAAATTTGTATATGTTAAAATACATACTTGTAGCAATAAAATATCAAAAAATTTTGAAACTGATATGAAGTGTTTTTTTAAATTTACTTAAGAACTTAACTTATGTACCAAAATACTGAAATTATTAAGAGCTGTCATTTGGCTAACGGTATTTCGCGTATGGTTAATATTTGTAAACAAAAAACAGTGTTGGAATTAGACATACACACCTGGCTTAGAACCCTGTTAAAAAAATATTAGCCGTTACCAAACCAGATTTGAGTTTTAGCTATAACAACCACACGTAATATTTGAGGTTTTCCCCCTAGATCTACCATGTTGCATAAAATCCTTAACTTTGAACTGTAATAACTGAAAAAGTACGCAAAACTTTAACGTAATATTGCACATATGAACTAATAGAAATGTTTTCTATAAAATAAAATTAAAAAAATAATAAAATTCGTACTGTGACTTTAACCATTTTTGGCCACGCTCGCGACAGTGTGCACCGGTGATTGTACGAAGTATTTTCGATTGCGCTCTCTGAATAATTTCAATGTTGGTCTTACATGCGTTACCCCATAGTTGAGTGTCATATGCCCATATAGGCTTTATGATGCTGTTATACATGAGAACCTTATAACAGAGGCTTAGTTTAGAATTGTAGTTTAAAAGCCAATGTAGATCAATAGACTTCAGTCTCAACTGCGTTTTTTTAGCTACTAGATGTGCACGCCAGGTGAGGCGACGATCAGGGTGAATGCCCAGGCATATAACTTCTCTAGACTCTGGTATGGGAACACTATTTAGGACAACTGGAGGACAATCTCCCAGTCTGATCGGTTACACGATTGACCGATTTTTGGTTTTGAATACTCTAGTTAAAACTTTTAACTACATCAATACCGTAACGTACAGGTACGTCTAAAAACATACCAAATAATTTTTTAAATCGTATTCGGGAAGTCTAATTTTCGATTTCTTTTTCGACTTAAGTATTATTTAGAACCATAATGCTCGATGTTAATTGTAAATAATTATCTAAATATTTTTTATTATGATATAAGGATCTATGACAATTATATGTGAAACAAAATTTTGGCCAAATGCTGGCCACGGCTTCGGTGGCATACCTCTATCCGATGGTCCTTATTTTTAATGACTCTGAGACATAATTGAGATTCAATGTCGTTAATGTGCTGAATTATCTCATCCTTTAGCTTTTGAATTGTTATTGGCTTATTGACGTACACTTTTTCTTTTAAATATCCCTAAAGAAAGGTCAATATCTTCAATTTATGGTCGAGGTTGGCGGTTCTTCTGCCACACTATGCATTATGGTTGTTTTTAGATGCAATCGATGCTAAAGACACAATTAATATACACAGAGAAGATGAAATTACAACACATAGCGTTGGTGTTCAAACGGTTGCAGAAGATTAATATATATTTTAAAGGTATTCTACAGTTAAGAGACGATGTAATGAAGGAAATAAGAGGACTTCGGAGAAATGTTACCTGTAATTTTAACAAAATGCACAACAACGCCTTGTCTGAATTGACCGCACAAAGAAAAACCATGAAGACGCAATCGATAGTAGACATAAAAAGACATTTAAATTAAATGTCGCCAATAATAACAATAAGGAGGAAGATTTTTACCAATTTGACAAAGAAATACAACACGATCAGGAGTTAGCTTTATCTGTTGTAATATACTTTTATATATACAGTCAACAAAAAAATAATAGTTGCGACACTTATATTAACAAATTTTGAACCACATTATTTCTGTAACTCGTTTAGTTGGCACAGCCAAACAAACGTTAGGGAATTTTTAACATAACATCAAAAATACTACAATAATACAGCCAAAAAAATCTTGGGCACTTCAAAACTTCAAAAATAAAAACCAAGAAAAGACAACTAATTAAATTAATTGTTTATAACGTTAGTCTTAATCACAATTTACCGTTTTATATCTATTTTGAGTTCAATAAATATTTTTTGTATTTATTTTATGTCGTTTTTAAAAAATTTTAAAAAATTTGTGTTTTAAACTGCAATTGTTTAGTCCAAACAAGGTTTAATATGTCGAATTAGGCTCGAATGTATATATTTTTATTGATTCCATATAATAATAGCCATTTGATTAGGGATTTTAGATGATGTTAGATACTTTTGATCCTGCATATCATATTTGTGGGTTGATTTTAAACAATTTTATCTCAAAAAGTGTTTTTAGGTGTCTAATTAACAATTCCATCAAAAAAATTGTATTCCGATTCGTTTAGACCGAATAATACACAACACTGTTTTAGTTTCATATGACTTTTCAATTATTTTTCATATAACTGCTGCCTATTTTGGAATTAATGTATTTTCACAAAACGGAATGACTTTTAGAATAAAATCTGATAAAATTATTAGATTTTTATATATATTTTTTAAATATGACAAATTATTCATTTATAACAAAATATACAACATCATATCGATGTCATTTTGTTGCAAATTCTTTGATTCGGAGAAGTATAAAATAACTTTTGGGCTATTGACTACCAGTATGCATAAAAGTCGTTGCTATCTTAATAACTGGTTACTTTTTCCATTATTTTAAATCAAAAATAATGCGATAACAATAATGGCTTATTTTTACTTTAAATACAAAGTAATGTTAGATATTTTTGCTGAAAATCTATTTTTAGACTCAATCTTTTTTTCAACCCTTGTTTCACTATTTTTTATCGTTTATATTACAGGAATAACCTTGAAAATGGTTTATTTAGTTTCTTTATATATTATCTCATTACTAGTTATATTTTAAAAGGTACATAGAAATACCTAATGCATGATAGAAATAAGGGTTGGTTTAGCAGCTGGTTTAGGCTCTACTTATATCCGCCGCTGGGAAACAAACAAAGTTATTGGAAAATTGTGAGAATAACCAATAACACAGTGCAACAAGAAAAATCAGCCACAAGAGTTCCAATGGGAAATGAAAGTATACCAATAATAAACATAACTGCCAAAGAGTTTTGAAAAGTTATTTCGAATTTCATTTTAATGGCCTCTTGACCATTTTTTTGTACTTTGAGTGAAAATTGAAAAAAAAGAGAAATATATTTAATTCAGTGTAATTGTGCTTAGTTATTGTTCCATTGAATTCAATGTGGAAAATAATTTTTTTCATTTATTTCGTCAAATGGTAAGCGAATTTCGAGTTAAAACGCATTACATGACATTCATTGTCTTTTGCAGAACAATTTCATTCCATTTTCTTTAAAATAGAATCGATTTTTAAGAAAAAAAATTTTTTTTTATTAAATATTGTAGATATAAAAAAAATTGTTAAAAAGGTTTTTTGTTTTAACAAACTCAGAGTTGCGATTTTGAATCACGTAAAATTATATACACTGTACAGCCAAAGTCATGGTACCCTAGCTATCATAAAATTTTTTTCGTAATTTCTAAAAAAAAATCGTAACAAAAGCTATGACACTTATTTATATTTAATGTGTTAACTTATATACTATATCAAATCAAAATAATATTTCACTTGTTTATCTAAATAATAAATAAAAAAATAGAGATATGGCAACTTCATCTTCTTGCACAGCAAAAGTCATGGTACCCCTTAAAAAAAATAAGAAAACTTTATAAAAATTTTGTGATTTTTGAACTGGATTGCCTTACCTAATACTTAGTAGAATATGCCTTAAGTCGTAGAACTTCAATCTACCATGTCGGCATTGAGGGCACAAGCTTTTTGTGTAGTTTTCGTATATTTGACACCATTCAATCGAAAGTATTTTCTTTAGCTGGGCTTTACTAGAAATAGTGTGAGTTCGTATGCGTACGATAACTCTTAGCGCTGTTGAATTTTAGCAGTTTCGGTGTATGATTCACCCATTTCGTGACTTTTAGTTATTATTTCATTGCAAATTCTTTTTTCGACATTTTTAAAATTACTTGAATTCACTTCTTGTCATAAACAAACGCTTCTTGGAAATTTGGAAAGTACCATTACGTTTTTTAAAAGGAAATCAACAAAAGTCTAAGGGAGGCCAATAGTTTTGCAATAAAATTGTATAGGTTAAATGAAATATAAGACTGGCTTGACTAGGGGTACTACGATTTATGCTGTGCTTAAATATGGAGTTATATTGGTCTACAATTTTTATAAGTTTTATTTAGTTAAACAGGTGATTTGATTTGGTAGTTTACAAGTGAATAAACAAAATAAAAACTAGTATCACATTTTCAGTAACGTAATTTTTGAGAAATTTTTTATTTTTACAGTGGTACCATGACTTTTGCTCTACACTGTATAAACAACGTTACTGACTCACTCACTTATTCAGCATCGCCCAGATCAAACCGCAAGAGGTAGGAGGCAGAAATTTGGTGTCTAGGTTCCCCTCCAACGTAGACAACTGCTAAGAAGGGGTTTTTGGAACTTCCTTCGGGGGGAGAGGGGGGGGGGGGCATAAAGGGGAAAACTCTACTTTTACGGCCTGCCCAAACCACTTTAGCTAGAAACCTGAAATTTGAAATATGCCTTCTTAGAGTATGTGCTAACTCCTTGATAAGGTACATTCTAGAATTTCGGCCAGTGACGTTGTAAAAATGGGGGTATAAAGGGCGAAAAATCTCCCCCTTTACGACCTACCAACACCGTTGGACCTAGGAAGTTGAAATTTGGTATGCAGGCTTTTTCTCCAGTGTAAAAAACAGCTCAGACGTGATTTTTGGAAAACCCAACAGGGAAAGGCATAAATGGTTAAAATTCTCCCACTTGACGGCCTGCCAAAACCGCTAGAGCTGGGAAATTTTGTATATTGGTTCCAACTTAGGTGCAGACATCCACCCAGGTGGGGTTTTTGTCAAATCCTGCGGGGAGGGGCAAAAAGAGGAATCTCTCCCTTAACGGCCTGCCCAAACCGAATAGCTAGAAACCTGAAATATGTATTTAGCTAGGGACGTGGTAATAAAAGGGTGAAATATCTCCCCTTTAAAGGCCTTCACAAACCGCGGGACCTAGGAAGTCGAAATTTGATATGTAGGTTCCTTCTCCAGTGTAGACGTAATTTTTCGAAAATTCAACCGGGAGGGGCAGAAGAGGGAAAATTCTCACCCTTGACGTTCTGCCAAAACCGTTGGAGCTGGGAAGTTGAATTTTAGGTTCCTCCTCCGGCTAAGACATTAACCTAGGTCGGATTTTTGGAAATGTCTACGGGGAGGGGCTAAAAGGAAAAAAGTCTCCCCTTAACGGGCTGCCTCATCGATTTATCTAGAAACCTGAAATTTTAAATATGTTTTAATTGGAGTATGAGCTAATTTATACATTTTAGACTTTTAGCCAGGTATATTATATTTTTGCCCACGTAGGTCCCGAAAAGTAGAAAATCCTATACACCCGAACAATAAATCAACTTGCTAATGTGGGATATTTTTATACATGCTAAAAATGGGGGTTCAAAGGGGAAAATCTGAAATTTAAAATATGTGTTACTTGGAATACGGGCTTACTCATTGTTGAGGTACATCTTAGAATTTTCGTCAGGGACATGGTAAAAAATGGGAGGTAATAATATGGGACCTCTGTATAATCGCAGGCGATATCCCGGGCAACCTTTTTCTATGCTACCGTAGCGGGCTTTGCACGCTAGTTTCGCATAAAACAAGAAGTACAAAATATTAAGCAAATTAAAATAATAAAACTATTTAAAACGATCTAGTTAACATGATTTATGAAGCGTTATTATTAAATTAAAACTCCATTTTTAAACAATTTTAATTTTCACTAAAACTATTAAAAACAAATTCTCAAAATTTTCTATAATATATTTCAGTACTCGATGGCCCATTTAGTAGAATTTCGGATGCATCTGATCTAGAATAACTTGAAATTTGTTCTGCAAAAAGCAATGAATGTCATGAAATGCAGTTTAACCCAAAATTGATAATTTCTTTATATTTGACCACGCCTATATTTCCTTTTTTCAATTTTCACTCATAGTACAAAAATAGTCAAAAATAACCCAGCTTCAGAGGCCATAAAAATTAAATTCCTAATACTGCAAAACCCTTGGTAATTTTGTTTATCCAATAGTCTATTTTCATTTTGCATTGGAGTGATTGAGGCTGACGAGGCTGACACAGTGCTGCACAGTGTAATACATCAAATTCGCTGTAGATGGTTTAGATTTTTGTCTGCAGCGTAGTAACAAACAAAGCAAATAGTTTGATAAATACCTGGCAGATGTAGTTAGCATGCCCAGTCAGAAATTGCAGACGGTTCAAAAAAAATAGTAATGGCAAACCCACGGATTTTTTGTAGATCCAGTGTTTTATCTTTACTACCCACAAAAGTGCTTCGCCAGAATTTTTTTTTACTTAATTTAAACTTTTACGCATTTTAAACTTTATTTCCCCTTTTTATAAAAATAGCTCTATGATTTGTTTTTAAAACACCCTTTCAACTTCACATTTTTTTTATGCAATCCTATTTCTGTGGAGGATAATCAAAAAAACTGGCCTATTACAAAAATATCATGACATTTGTATTTAAAAAGCTTTTGAGTAGTTCTAATTTGAAAATTAAAAATGTCCACAAAGAAAACTCATTCCCGATTCAAATGTCAGTAGAGGCCTTCCCAAAGACTATTTTAAATCAATTGGATATTATTGTTGTTGTTCATATGGAAAACGTGCAATATTCTCTGTACTTTATATTACGACCGTTTTCCCAACGTCAAAAAATAGAGTCGTATAACCGTTTAATGATCTTATTATTTCGACGCTGAAAGACTAATGTAAACGTTAAACTTCATTCGTTTTGCTAACGATGGTACTTTTTTGACTGGTATTTTTTCTGACGATGGTATTTTTCTGACTGGGTAGTTTACATTTAAGAATTTCATGTCTAACACATAAGCATATATTTTACAAAAAAGGACAGTTTGTTACAAGCATTACAAGAAGTGATTACGCAGTTAGAGAGAGGAGACGTGTTTTCTATTTTACAATTAAAAAGCAGTGTATATACACATTAAAAATTGTTACAACTTTCAAAATTCTATAACAAAAAAGGAATATTCAAATACTAGTACTACAAACTATCAAAATAGCAGATAAAAAAAGTAATAAAAATTATCATAACATAAATTCTCATCACTTGTAAGTCAATACGTAAAAACTATTCTAAAATGGAACAAAATTTAGAGCTTTCGCCAAATAACGCTGAGGCTGGAAATCCTGCTGGTGATATGCCAATAAACGATTTAATAAACAAAATGGCCACCCTTATGGATGATAAGTTAACATATGTTCCGACTAAACCAGATTTTGAGGAAATAAAAAGTAAAGTTAACAAAAATTCTTCCACGTTAGATGACTTAAAAACTGAAAACGAAGCTTTAAAAAGTGAGATTAAGAAACTCAGAGATGAAAAGGAGAAGGATCACCAAGAAATTATGTTCCTTCAGCAAAACATAAAGAGAAGGAATATTGTTTTCAAGGGTATAACACCAAAGAGCTCCTTAGAAGAGGCTGTTAAAGAGTGCTGTAGAAAGAATTTAAAACTGTCAACAGAAATAGAATTAATATCGACCAGAAAACTTTTTGAGAGTAATGGGAAATTAGGTGTTATTGCTGAATTTAAATCCATAGAAATGGTGAAACAAATTTATAAAAATATAAAAAATTTAACAGGTTCCAGAATTAGTATTGAACACGATCTAACAACTGAAAAGCAGCAAGACAAACGTGTGATGCTGTTGCTTAAGAAAAACATTCAAGCAGTAAGCAGTAAACATCAAGTTTGGGTCAGAAATGAGAGAGCTAAAATTGGTAATAATTGGTTTTGGTGGAATAAAAATAAACAACTAACCTGTGAAAATCAAGCGGGAAAAGAAGAACTCATAAAATTATATGGAGATGAGCTGAACTCGGTCAGCATAAACTATTATGAAATTCTAGCAAACTTAGGACCAAAAAAAATAGTAACTCCCTCAAAAATAAATTAAATAAATATTATTTTAATAGTATTGTACCTTGCTCATTCTAAGATAATAAAAAATAATAATTCTAAGTTCCTAAATATTTTTTTGTATGATTGTAATGGTTTAGAATATAAAGTTTTATATAATAAGTAAATTCTGTATATATTATTCGATCTCGATGTTTTATTTATATTTATATAACTTAACAAGGGTTCGATATCATCATCAATTAAATGTGGTTAAGGAGAAGTAAACACTATTTTTTAAATGAAAAAAAAATTGTGAGGATCGGCGCTAGAGGGAGTGCACACTTTCGACCAGGTCATCATCAGCCTTCTTTATGTACCATGACCTGGTCGCTCAGGTCAAAAGTGTACACTCCCTCTAGCGCTGATAATCACAATTTTTTCCATTACTAACATTTAATTATGATCTCGAACCTGTTTTATATAATAAAATTAATAAACATTTAAAATAATGCAAAAGGCACTTTTAAAGGATTGCTAAAATCAGCAAAAAAAAAAAATACTAAATATTATTGATATAAGTACAAAATTCGTAAGCGATACTGAATTCTGTATTTTAAAATCGATCTGCCGAAATCAGCAACAAAATGGAAAATAGCATTAATAAAATTCTCTACAAGGTTTTTCAAAATAAATTAGATCTAACCAACAAAAATGTTTGATTACTATTGGTGAACTAAACTCAGTGAATTCTAATATATACATAAAAAAATTTAATTTATAAATAAAAGTTATTAATAATACACAAATTTAAATATCCAACTGATCTACATACACAGGGTGGCTCAAAATTAACGAAGGGGTTTGAGTTTAATATAACTTTTTATTTAAGATATATTATTTTTTTTTTAATACGGTATATTAATGCAATTTATTTTTAATTTAATTATGAAAAATTATATCTCGCAAGTGGTTGCCATTTTTTGCTTCGCATATTCGTGCTCTTTCCAAAACATTTCCCATAACTTTTCGCAAAACTTCAGGTGTTATGTTGTTGATATCGTCGCGTATAGTGGCTTCTAATTGTTGGATGGCTCTAGGCTTATTAATATAGACTTTTCTTTTCAAATAACCCCAAAGGAAACAGTCTGGAGCAATTAAATCCGGTGAACGCGTAGGCCATATAAAATCTCTTGTACGCGAAATAATTCGTTCATTGCTGGTAATCTGTCGGTTTCAATTCTTATACAAGCTGAATTTTGTATGAAAACATTCTAATCGTATACAAAATTCTTTGCAGCGACCCTCGTGAGAGGTCAAGCCATGTCGAACGTCTCCTGGTTGATGTTTCTCCATCTTCATGAATACTCTACTGTACCCGTTCAATATAATCATCCGTGTGCACCGTTGTCGACTGCCGAAAATTTGCAACCAGACGGTTTATTATTGACTCTAAGGGTCCAACCCGTACATTAAAATAACGACAATATACACGCTGTCAAAACAATTGACCGTTGATTTAAGAAATAAATTTCAACGATTTGGACACGTTGTTCAATTGTGTACTGTACCATTTTAAATTCCCTAAGTCTTCTTTACAAAATACTGAAAAGAAATAACAAAAAAAAATTTAAATAAATAAGTTATAAGGAATTATGTAAAAAATATGTAATTTGTAAAATGTAAATAGGAAAGAAATTTACTAAATAATAATTTTTTTTACTAAAAATCAGTACAAAAATAGTAAATTGGAATTAAAACCGCTTACAAATTTTTCTACAAACTTTTTTTCTGAGTGCATACGACTATATACATACATACGCAATAGAAACATAAGCATTAATTTTGGGTGTACGTAAGCGTACTGCCTTTTTTTGCTTTTCTGGAAACAGTTCTGAAGGTATTCCTGTGAAATTTCGACAGGATTATATGCCTCGGGGGAACCTATAAGATGGACGCCATTTTTCAAGAGCGTGGTTCCATGGAGGCCCTTTAAATGAAAAAATATTTAATTTTTGCTGTTAGTAGGAAATTTTGCTAATTCGAGCCCAGCGATATTTTTTTCTAAAATCAGCAAATAAAATTTACTAAATATTATTGATATTAATATAATAAAATTAGTACAAAAATTCGTAAGTGCTACTAAATTTTAGTAAATTGCTGTAAACTGCTGTTTAAAGTCGATCTGGTGAAATCAGCAAAAATAGCAGGAGAGGTAATAAACGCTACTAAACATTAGAAAAATTCTTTTCAGTCATTAAAATAAATTAGATCTATCCAACAAAAATTTATGAATATTGGTGAACTAAACTCAATGAATTGTAATATATACATAGCAAAATTTTAATTTATGAAAAAAACTAAGAAAAATGTGACCACCCTTGGCTATGTTTTCTTTTACATTTAGACATTTTATTTTTTGTAATATAAACGTATAAAATTAGTTTAGGGAATTCCAGAATTAAAACCGACGTTTGATTTGATTTCAAAAACAATGCCAATATTACAAGCCAAACAAGTAAAAAAACAAAAAGAACGAAAATAACAATATGAACGAAAAGAACGATAATGAATGATTAGGACTCATCGTTCAATTGAACTAGTTCGTTCATGAACGACACAACTCTAACAATAACATACATTCACATAACTTGTAATTCAATACGTAAAAACTGTCCTAATAGGGAGCAAAACTCAGAGCTTTCGCCAAATAATGATGAGGCTGGCAATTCTGTTGGTGATATGCCTATAAATGATTAAAAAAGCCAAATATCCCGACTAAACCAGATTTTGAGAAAATTAAAGTTAGCGAAAATTCTTCCCAGTTACACTCACCAAAAAAAGTCTGTAATGGCAACTGAAAATTTTGCTGTTATTATGGGAAATTCTGCTAATTTGAGCCCAGCGGTATTTTTTGCTAATCTTAGCAACACATGTCTGCTGACGTGTAGTACAATGAAATTAGTAGAAAAATTAGGAGACGCTACTAAATTTTAGTAGACTTTTTGTAAAGTGGAATTTAAAATCTGTTTGCTAAAATCAGCAAAAAAAATTACAAAATTTTATTAATATTAGTAAAAGGCTTTGATTTTTTTTTTTATCGAGCATCAAAAATTTTGAATATATTTTTTAAAAAACGAATTAATCATTTTATTTTTATTTGGTAATTTCTGTTTGAAAAATATTTTGGTAATTTTTTTTTTTTTACTTTTAAGGTTTTTTTACTTTTAAGGTTTTTTACGTTTAAGGTTTTTAGTGCTATTTTAAGTGGATGTCCTTTTTTTTAGACATCAGTCGGTATCTTTACTTCCAATCCCTTTTTTAATATATGTAACATTTTAAGGAAGTTTAAGTTTGTAGGTGTAAGTTTTAATTAGAAATAACATTTTCTTCAATAACCACTTTTTTAAAATTAGTAATATTTTTTTGCTAATTTTAGCAAATCGGTTTTTAAAAATTTGTAAAATGATTTCTGAAATTAGCAACAAAAATTTGTTAATATTCTGTAAAAATTCTGTAATTTGTAAAACGTAAATAGCAAAAAGATTTGCTAAATAATAATTTTTTACTAAAAATCAGTACAAAAATAGTAGAGTGGGATTGAAAACCGTTTACAAATTTTTCTATCAACTTTTTTTTCTGAGTGTAGGTGACTTAAATACTGAAAATGAAGCATTAAAAAGTGATATTAACCAACTAAGAGATGAAGAGAAGAAATTATGTTCCTTCAGCAAAACATAAAGAGAAGGAATATTGTTTTCAAGGGTATAACACCAAAAAACTTCTAAAATTGTCAACAATTAATATCGATCAGAAAATGTTTTGAGAGTAATGGAAAATTAGGTATTGTTGCTAAATTCATAGAAGTGGCGAAAGAAATTTTAAAAAATACCAAAAAAATTAATCAGGTTCCACAATTACTACTAAAACCATCTGACCACTGAAAAGCTGCGAGAAAAATTGCTGTGTGAAAACAAGCGGGAAAAGAAGAACTCAAGAAATTATATGGAGATGAACTAAACTCCGTTAGCATAAGCTATAATGAAATTCTAGCAAACAGGGCCAAAAAACTAGTAACTCTCTCAAAAATAAATTAAATGCATAAATAGTATTGTAAAATTAATTCGCTCATACAAAGACAATAAAAATAATAAATCAATGTTCCTAAATACATTTTCTTATAATTTTTTTCTGGGCTAGTTTGTGAAATTTTTTAATTTTTTATTTTTTTAATTTATTAGTGAATTTTCCATTTTAACTATATCTCGAGTTTGGCTCAAGAGTTTCTTATCAAGCCCAACTGGAAAACCATTCAAAGCCCAACTGGTGACTTAGTACTGATAGGCAAGACAACAGATTGGTTGAAATATAAAAAATTCATCAGTACACATTGCTCGGAAAACATACCGCTAGGAACACCGGAAGATATCGATCTCTCGATTCAAAATTTTGAACTAAATCTCAAACTTGCTGCTCAACTTGCTACCAAACCCCCCCGACACAACAGACAAAATAATATGTCAAAATAATATGCCGATGTCGAACGACTGTTAAATGAAAAAAAAGAACTCGAAGAGAGTGGCAACAGCACAGATCTCCTCAACTTAAGGAACGGTTGAAAGAATGCACTAAAAAATTAGGAAAGCTACTTAAACATAAGAGAACTGCTTCATTAAACAGATATCTTGAAAATTTAGATACAACATGAAGAACTGACTACTCATTATGGCGTGCAACGAAAAATTTAAAAAGACCTGTCTTACACTCAGAAAAAAAATTTAGTAGAAAAATTTGTAAGCGGTTTTCAATCCCACTCTACTATTTTTGTACTGATTTTTAGTAAAAAATTATAATTTAGCAAATCTTTTTGCTATTTACATTTTACAAATAACAGAATTTTTACAGAATATTTACAAATTTTTGTTGCTAATTTCAGAAATCATTTTACAAATTTTTGAAAAACCATTTGCTAAAATTAGCAAAAAAATTAGTAATTTTAAAAAAGTGGATATTGAAGGAAATGTTATTTCTAATTAAAACTTACAAATACAAACTTAAATTGCTTTAAAATGCTACATAGATTAAAAAAGGGATCGGATGTGAATATACCGACTCATGTCTGAAAATAGGACATCCACTTAAAATAGCACAAAAAAGTTTTTTTTTAGTTCTAAAAATCAGCCCTAAAAACAATTAGAATTTGACCTTAAAAGTAAAAAAAAAAATTGACCAAAATATTTTTCAAAACAGAAATTACCAAATTAAAACAAAATGATTAATTCGTTTTTTAAAAAATATATTCAAAATTTTTGATACTCGATAAGAAAAATAAATTCAAAGCTTTTTACTAATATTAATAAAATTTAGTATTTTTTTTTGCTGATTTTAGCAAACAGATTTTAAATTCCACATTACAAAAAGTCTACTAAAATTTAGTAGCGACTACTAATTTTTCTACTAATTTCATTGTACTACACGTCAGCAGATATGTGTTGCTAAGATTAGCAAAAAATACCGCTGGGCTCAAATTAGCAGAATTTCCCGTAATAACAGCAAAATTTTCAGTTGCCATTACAGACTTTTTTTGGTGAGTGTATGTAAGCCTCCTTTGAGAAAATCAGACGGAGGAGAAATGATACTGAAAAAGGAGAACTGCTTGTAGAACATTTAAGAAAAGTATTCACGCCAAATATAACAAGTTCTGTAACAGAGTTGCCACCGATTTTACCGCAGCACCGAGCAGCTACCCGATTGATGTTTGAGATGAGAGAGGTCGAAGAGGCTATTTTTGAACTAAACCCCAAAAAAGCTCCTGGTATCGATGGAATCAGTAACAATATGCTTTTGGAGTTACCCCGTATAGCATTAAAGATAATTATCTTTATTTTTAATGCTATTATACGCCTTGAATACTATCCCCCAGAATGGAAAGTTTCACTCGTTAAAATGATCCCAAGCCAGGCAAGGATCACACAAAAGTGGAATCGTATAGACCTATTAGCCTTTTATCCGATTTGTCAAAGCTGTTCGAGAAAATTCTAATGGAAAAAATAACTGTTTGTGTAGAACAAAACAACTGTATTCCAGCACACCAATTTGGTTTCAGGAGAAAACACAGCACCATTGAGCAAGCCCACAGGCTAGTTACTGTTGTCAAAAAAACGTTCGAGGAGAAAATATACTGCTCTGCCCTTTTAATCGATGTTTCACAGGCTTTCGATAAGGTTTGGCATGAAGGTCTACTGTTTAAAATGAAACTTTTGTTACCAACTAATACTCACAAGCTACTCGAGAACTACACTCAGAAAAAAAAGTTAGTAGGAAAATTTGGGAACGGTTTTCAATCCCACTCTACTATTTTTGTACTGATTTTTAGTAAAAAAATTATTATCTGGCAAATCTTTTTGTTATTTACATTTTACAAATTACAGAATTTTTACAGAATATTTACAAATTTTTGTTGCTAATTTCAGAAATCATTTTACAAATTTTTGAAAACCGATTTGCTAAAATTAGCAAAAAATTTTACTAATTTTAAAAAAGTGGACATTGAAGGAAATGTTATTTCTAATTAAAACTTACAATTACAAACTTAAATTGCCTTAAAATGTTACATAGATTAAAAAAAGGATCGTTAGTGAAGATACCGACTCATGTCTAAAAAGAGGACATCCACTTAAAATAGCACTAAAAAGGTTTTTTAGTTGTAAAAATCCGCCCTAAAAACAATTAAAATTTAACCTTAAAAGTAAAAACAAATTGACCAAAATATTTTTCAAAACAGAAATTACCAAATTAAAACAAAATGAATTATTCGTTTTTTGAAAAATATAATCAAAATTTTTGATGCTTGAGAAGAAAAATAAATTCCAAGCTTTTTACTAATATTAATAATATTTAGTAATTTTTTTGCTGATTTTAGCAAACAGATTTTAAATTCCACTTTACAAAAAGTCTACTAAAATTTAGTAGCGGCTACTAATTTTTCTACTAATTTCATTGCACTACATGTCAGCAGACGTGTGTTGCTAAGATTAGCAAAAAATACCGCTGGGCTCAAATTAGCAGAAAAATTTTCAATTGCCATTACAGCCTTTTTTTGGTGAGTGTATATAACAAATCGGAAATTCACTCTTGCTGAAAAAAGTTTTGGCAGCTCTCTTCAAGATATACAAGCCAGAGTTCCACAAGGTAGCATTTTGGTTCCTCTGTTGTATATCCTTTATACTTCAGACATGCCATTAGATATTAATACCCACACGTCAACTTTCGCTGACGATACTGCAATTTGAAGCGTCCATGATGACTCAAAAATAGCGTCTATAATGTTACAGACTCACATTTCACAATTGGAAGCTTGGTTGGATAAGTGGAAAATTAAGGTGAATGAACAGAAATGTATCCACATTACTTTTACACTAAGAAAAAAGACGTGTCCCCCCCATTAAAATTAATAATCTGAATATGCCTCAACACACATGTGTGAAATATCTCGGTATTTACCTTGACCGTCGACTCACGTGGAAAAATCATATAGATGCGAAAATAACTCAAATGAAGCTGAAAACTGCTCAACTCGCTTAGCTAACTGGGAGAAACTCTAAACTAGGCCTGGACTGAAAATTACTCATTTACAATTCGATCATCAAACCCATATGGTGTTACGGATTTCAGCTCTGGGGTACTGCCTCTGCGTTCAATATAGAAAAAATACAGAGAATGCAAAATAAATTTTTTAAGACGATCACGAACGCACCCTGGTATGCTAGGAATTACAACATACATAAAGATCTGAATGTACCCCTGGTCAAAGATGAAATTATTAGACACTGTAAACGCTATTTAACAAAACTGAAAACACATCCCAACATATTAGCCCGTAACATAACAAATAATCACGGCCACCAGCGTCTTAGAAGGAGGGACACTGCGGATCTGGTCCGCTAATAATAAGGAGCAGTAATCATCTCTACTAAACCAGCACTGGCTGGACTTAATAATTAATATTTAGATTTAAGATTTGGATAATTATTGTTAGTTCACAGTTTTTGAGAGTGAAGATCCAATAAATAATATGAAATATGAAAGAAAGAAAAAACCCAACATGTTTTATTTAATGGTACTCAAATTTAAAATTTTTCTGTTTTTTTTTTTGTTTAATATTACTATTTTTTTTTTACAGAATTACAGCACAAAAATCATTTTTTTTAAGAAAACTATAATTGGACAGTTAAAAAATTTATTTTGGAAGGAAAAATTGTGAAATTGTTGTAATTCTTAGCAGGTACTGAGAACCCGTTTTTTATTTTATTTGCAAATTATGTAGACAAGAAAGCAAGTGCCCTCATAAATAAAAATGACAAAAATGCCAAAAAGAGAAGTCTTAACATGAGAACGAATTAGTTGTTACACAAAAAATGAGAATGTGTTGGTGGTATGCAATTTACTCAAAGATATTTATCAGAAATAGTTTGGAATGCCTGTCACAAATTTGCAAGAAAGATGGGCACCAAGTATCAAAATAAATCTTACAGAATGGGCTTTTGGCACGGAATTCAAATTATTTTTTACTGATTTGTGTTAAAATTTGTTTTTATTAGCCAATGCATGAAATTCGGAGTACCAATAATTTGAAGAAAACCATCTAATTATATCGACGATTGCTATTTTTGTAAATGCAAGGGTTCTGGATTTGGATCTAAAAAAGGTGGTTTTATGCTAATGTAGACTCTGTCAGTTTTCCAGTTCTTCATTCGGATGTATTGCCTATTCTTAAATATCCAAAATCAACTAACACAAACGCAATATCCGACTCATCATTTGTAAATCAAAACTCATCTGAAGACAATTACAACTTTTTGGGACGTTCCTTGTTTGTTCGAGGACTTGGAGAGCCTTACAATGCTATTGATTGGCGACTATTTGTTGATAGTAGTAAATAAACCTTCAAAGCAGTTCTTTTACATAACGGAAAACCCATGTTGTACACACTAAAGAATCAATGGTTAAATTGCTAAAATAAGAAAGTTTGTTCCGATTTAAAAGTGGTGTGCATGCTATGTGGAATGCAACGTGGATACACAAAATATTGTTGTTTTATTTGCCTCTTGGACAGTCGTGCTCGTGATTTTTATTATAAGAGAAAACAAAGATTAGCCATTACAGTGGGACAAGGCAACATAATGTATATGCCTCTTATTAGGAAAGAAAACATTATTCTTCCACCATTACACATAAAACTTGTACCCTTGAAAAACTTCGTCAAAGCATTGAGTAATTAAATTTTTAAAAGTATTTCTTTTGAAAAAATCAAGGAAGGAATTTTTAATGGTCCTCAAATAAAAAAAACTTATAAAAGATACAAAATTCGAAAAATATTTGTCCCCTCATGAGACTGGAAATTAAACGTAAAAAAAGGTCCAACAACTATTTTTAATAATAAAATACACATAAATTTAAAGAAAATCAATCAATATTAATAAATAAAAAGTTAATTTTATATTTTTAATACTGTTGATCTTACCTATGCAATATTCTTGGGCATGCCTTCATAATAATATAAAACAAAGAAAGGAAGAAATCTCAAATTAGGTACTTTTACATAAATGGTCATAGCTTTGGTATTTACCCATAGATGTTCTTTAAAAATTACTTATTTTTTATACAGAAGTTCTACATTTAAAAAAATTTTTTTTTATATTTTTCCTTTCAAAGATTAATACCATTTTTATTTTTTTGAAATTTTCAGATTTCAGTTTTTGCCAAAAAAAAAAAAAGAATTTTCTGTATAATTTTGATCCATAGATCCAAAACTACTGGACCAATTTCAAACCCATTCTTTAGAAAAATGTTGATCATTAAATGACAATTCTTTTGCAATTCGATTGATCAAAATATCTTGGTCATATTTTGAGATATAGTCAAAATGGTAAAATTACTCAAAAAAATAAAAAAACTAATAATTAAATTTTTTTCAAAAACTACTCCAGAAACCAAATTTGCGGATTCAGGAGACCCAAATCAATGTCAAAAAAACAGTCGCACGCTTGTCACACAAAATCTTTGAAAATTTGTTAACTAGTGTAATTAAGACATACTTACAAACTTAAATTGCCTTAATATACAGCAAAATATTAAAATAAAATAGATTTTTTGTAGGATTTAGTGATTCTTGAGAACCTTGGACAGGATGAATACCTCGGGCGTACTACATGGGGGCCCTTTAAATGGAAAAAAGCATTTGTTTTCGCCTGTACGTAGACTTATTGCATTTTATGCACCACAACCGCTAACACAAATCTAAGAGGGACTATAACAAAAAATTCAGAATTTTTGACATCATTTTTGAAGCGTAAAAAACTCACATAGCAAAATGTCAGCGCAACATCATACCGAAAACACCAAAAATGGGAATGATTATATCGCTGGCGGCTTGCGTTTATTCACCGACGGTTCAGTTTTAAGTTTGAAGGCTATGCTGTTGCACAAAACAAACAAAAAATCGCAAGTTCCATTGAGATTCAGCACAAAAACGTATGAGACATTGGGCGAAATTTTGAAGAAAATCAAATACAATGTACACAAATGGATGATTTGTTGTGATCCAAAGGTTGTCAAGATAATACAAGGCATTATATTAATATTATTATAATTATATTATTATTATCCAAAATACTTCTGCTTCCTTTGTAATTCGGATTCGAGATACACAGGGAATTAGTATCAATGTAAGGATTGGAAAACAAGAACTCCTGAGTTCGAGAAACAGTTTAAATTACATAATGAAGCTTTGATAAAGGATGTAGATGATATCTTGTTGCCATCGCTCCACATGAAATTAGGAATAGCTGGAAAATTCGTTGAAGTGGTAGTCAAAGATATTGAGGTCGCTTATGATTGTTTGAAATCAATCTTTCCAAAACTCAGTGAAGCTAAATTTAGTAAAGGTACGTATCGTTGTCTTTATTTAAATATTGTCATATCTTAATTTGTTCACTCCGATATATTCGCATTACCAATAATTTTTTTGCTAATGCCTTTTTTTATTTCAAGCAGGTATTCTGAATGGACCGGATAGATAAAAATTAATGAAAAGCGAATCTTTCACAAATATGCTTTTGAACCATTATAACCACCTATTGAAACAAGTCATCGAAGGCGTTTTAGGAAAGAACCGTTTACAGCGAGATGACATACAAACGCAAGTAGACAACTTACTGTATTATTTAAAAAATCAATGCATCTATGACGTTAAAATTACATTTTATGAATTTCTACCTTGATATCTTTTTGCACAATTACCTCAAGAATCGAACGAACAAGGAGAGAGGTTCCACCAGGAGACCATGCCAATGGAAAAGCGATTCAAAGACAAAAAATTGATGCATTCCCAGCAAAAATGAAGTTGCCAAAGAAGCAATAAAAGCATCACTACTATGGCAAAGACATCACTTCTTTTTTGATGGTTTCATCGATGAATTTAACATTAGCGTGTCATACGATGGAAGTATTCAAATGTAGCTACTAGCATTACTCATACTTTACTCTAAGGAAGCAATGATAATACAATGATTAGATATTCTGATGCATGAGTGAAAAATGTTCATATACTTTGTAGTATTTAAGCTTTGATGAAAATTTAATGCAGAAAAATAAGTTTAAAGAAGCGAAATTTATGCATTGAACAAATACTCTTTATTAAAACAAATAAATAATTCTGCATTAGTAAAAAAGCATTTTTAAAACATTTTCAAAAATTTTAATGAATTTTTAGACAAATTTTAAAATATGTTTTAGATAATTTAAAAACTGGTTGTACAATTTTGAAACATTTTTAGACAATTTTAAAATATTTCTAAACAATTTTAAATAATTTTTGCACAATTTTAAGACATTTTTGGGCAATTTGAAATAATTTTTTTCACAATTTTAAAATTATTTTGATAAATACTGAATTAAAACTGGAAATGGTGTAGTGTTAAATAATATACAAAATGCAAAAATGCACAAATTGCGTTGTCATAAATATTTAAGGCTGAAAAAATTCAACTGACATTTCAATAAAAGGTAAAAAATCTGTTGTTCTTGTTTTTTTCAAAACTTTTATTAAAATTGCAAAACTGCATAAATTCTAACCCTCATACAATTTTATTTTATTTATTATTTTACAAAATATAAAAAATAATTTCGTAAAAAATTAAAAAAGTTCATCAGAACTATTTTCTCAATTTGAATAAATGCTTTAGATTCAAAATAAATATACGATATATTTACTATAACCTATGGTTTAAAAGTAATGAAGAGTGATTCTTTAAGATATGCATCGGGTTTATGCATTTGAAATATGAACACATGAATTCTTTTGAAAGTGCCTTAGAATAGCACCAAAAAATCATAAAAGAATTTCAACTGAAGTTTAGGAAGCAATGAAAGAAGTTATAGTCACAGAATGAATTTTTATTTTCATGCAAAAAACAGCATATTTATGGATTTGTAATCCAGTTATTGAGCAAAAATGGGGAGAAATTGGCTTTTTTGCGATGCACTTTTTTCACCTAGGTTTGTTCCGTTTTTTTTTTCCTATTCAATATCCACAACTTTGCTTCAGACACAAAACAGATATTCCGTACGGCATATCGAGATATAACCGTATTAAAATATAGAAAAAGTGACAAAAATCCACCTTTAGCAAAACAATTCGTATGACCATTAAATTATTTATGCAGCCAACTTGACAAAACGAATGATGCAGAAGTTCTTATTTTTGGGGCTATTTTCATGTGCAATTCTAAGAATCGAGTCCCAAATCAATGAGCTAAAAAATGTTGTACTATGAAATTTTGTACGTACACTTAACAAAAAAAGTCTGTAACAGTAACGGAAAATTTCTAGGTTAATACGGGAAATTTTGCTTATTTGAGCCCAGCGGTTTTTTTTTGCTGATGTTAGCAACACTAAATTTTAGTCAAGTTTTCCAAAGAGGAATTTAAAATCAGTTTGCTAAAATCAGCCAAAAAAATCTAATTTTATTGATATTATTACAATGAAATTAGTATAAAAATTCGTAAACGTCACTAAATTTTAGTAAATTGCTGTAAACTGCAAATTAAACTCGATCTGCTAAAATAAGCAATAAATTTGACTAAATATTAGTCAAATAGAAATAGAGGAAAAGTTAATAACCACTACTAAACATTAGTAAAATTCTGTACAAAGTTTACTGCAGGTGGTGGCGGATACACTGATTCCTTGGCTCAGGAATCTATACACGTGCTGTATCGACCTATCTTATGTCCCTATTATGTGGAGGGAGACAAAAGTGGTCTTTATTCCCAAGGCGGAGAAATCCTCTCACACGGGACCTAAGGATTTCAGGCCTATCAGTCTGTCATCGTTTCTTCTGAAGACACTGGAGAGACTCATTGACAGGTATCTTAGGGACAATATTGATCAGAGGCTGCTGTCGAGTCGCCAGCATGCCTTCTGCAGGGGTGGGTCCACTGAGACGGCCCTGCACAACCTAGTCGGACTCATTGAGGTTCTCTCACCGTTAGGGAGTATACCATGGTGGCTTTTCTCGATATAGAGGGAGCGTTTAATAACGTTACTCCGGATGCGATAGCTGCGGCGTTATCTAGTCTTGGAGTGGACGTCAACAGGTTTGTGTACAGTCTTCTTACAAGGAGACGTATACCGGCCAAGTTGTCGGACCTGAGTAGATTTGTTGGTAGGGGCACATCGCAGGGTGGTGAACTATCCCCACTACTATTGAATCTCACTCTGAATGGCGTTCTGTTGTCACTTCAGGGGGTTGGTGTTAGAGTTGTCGCATATGCGGACGACGTGGCATTGGCGGTCAGGGGAAGGATTCCTGGTACACTTAGGGATGTCTTTCAGGGGGTACTTCTGACTATGGAGAGGTGGGCGCGTGATAAAGGTCTTGCGGTGAATCCGTGCAAGACAGAATCGGTCCTGTTCACCAGGAGATATAAGATTCCATTAGTGGAACCTATCTCCTTGGGGGGCACTGAAATTTCTTTTGCGGACTGTGCCAAGTATCTTGGGCTACTGTTGGAAAGGAAGCTGAACTTCAGCCTTAACATTATGGACAGGGCAAGGAAGGCCACAGTGGCACTTTATGCAATGGGGTTTGGCGCCCCGGATTGTCCACTGGCTGTATACGGCAGTGGTACGACCGATAATGCTGTGTGGTGTTATCGTCTGATGGAGAGCTCTCCAGAGATATCACGGGTGCGCTTCGTACCACCCCATCTGATGCGCTGAATGATATTTTGCATTTGCTGCCTTTGGACATAATTGGTTCACAGACTGCTGCAGAAGTCCGGTTGAGGGCGCTGTTACTTTGGTCGGACAGTGGCTATAGTCACATTATAATCCTTAACATGATAGCTGAACTTCCAGGCATCATTGACTACACTGTGGCCGAAACACTGTTCGACAAGAGGTACCAGACGCTTATACCGCATAGGGATTCGTGGAAACTCAGAACTCCCAATGGGGGGCGTTGTGTCGATTTCTATACTGACGGCTCTAAACTCGACGATCAGGTAGGCTTCGGGGTCTACTCCACGGACCTACAGCTGGGTATTGCGCGGAGACTGCCGAATCACTGTAGTGTTTTTCAGGCTGAAATTCTGGCCATTAGGGAGGTAGCGGGTGGCTTAGGTATAATGTCCTCTCAACGGTGAGGGTTAATATATTCTCTGATAGTCAGGCTGCCATTAGATCTCTGGATTCTGTCTTCCTGGATTCGACATCAGCCCTGAACTGTCGCAGATCTCTTAACGAGATGGCTCGGCAGTTCAGCATCCATGTTATTTGGGTGCCGGGCCACAGGGACATACCAGGAAACTGTAGGGCAGACGAGCTTGTAAGACTGGGGACTACCTTACACATTCCACACGAAATGGAATCTGTGGGCATGTCTCTGGCCACTTGCAAGTTTCCGCTGCGGGAGAGCGCTTATGTGTTGGCAAGAGATAGGTGAGCCTCTGTCCGTGGTTGTATTCGTTCTAGACAGATGTGGCCAGTCTGGATAGGAAGCGCACGCACAGGTTGCTTTCACAGTCAAGGCCCGATATATCCCTACTTGTGTCCGTCATGACGGGACACTGTCTGATTGGAAGGCAGGCAGTTAGGTTGAGGGTTGTGGCTAGTGACTTTTGCAGAAGCCGACTTAGGGGATTTTTGAGGCAATCGTGATGGTTCAACGGGGGAAGCAAGTGATATAATTTTTACTAGCTTCCGTGATATCACAAGGGACTTTATAGTCTAAGTGAGTCTGATTGGCAGCCTACCATTTCTACGTAACCTAACCTATTTAGTCACTTCATTCAATGAAATTTCTATACTTATCCTTCCTTTATTATTAATTATTTCCATACTCGTAATATTATTTGGGTAAAAACAACGAAAAATGCACTTAAGTTTTTAAAAGCCGATCTATTGGCTATTTTATTTAATTTTACACCTTGTATCTTTTTCGAACGATTTATAAAAAAGAAGTAATTAAAGCTGTCGGGTAACGTCGACTATCCTTATCTGCCATTACTCAGTATTGGATTTAAAAATCAGCAAAACAACAAAATAATAAAACCGTTAGAAAAAATAAAACCGTTAGAAAAAAATATATGTAGTTTATTGCTTTTAAAAGTTTTATTTTGTGTTGGTGTGAGCTTGCTTATCAAATTTTACGAAAATCTGGTATCTAAATTTCTATGAAATTTTAAAAATTGAATAGTATTAGAAGGATTTTAGATCATATAATCATATTCTTTTTATAAATTATTTTGTTGCAAAGAAATATAAAAATTTTTATTAGTAAATTATAAAGAATAAAAATTAAGAAATTCCACAGAGACAGCAGGATAGAATACTTAGTATTTTCGATTGACGCTACCCAACCTTATCAATATCCACGCTTTTCTTCTCCCCTTTTAGTCATTGCTTGTTGATGATTGTCTACTTTATATTGAGTGTTTGGAAACAAATTAACAAACTTGAAAACAACACACAATTAGACTAACATCACCGAAATTTAACAATTTATATTTATCCTCTATATTTTACAGTTTTTGTTATGAACTTTGATTCTTAAAGTCTAGAATAACAAAGCTTTTATGAAACCGTTAATTTCAAATGTTTGTCCTAATCCATATTAAAACTACAACATATTTTACCGGTCTTACCGTTTCGAAGATATAACCATTTGACTGAAATGCAAACATTTTTTTAATAAAAATGTACAAAAACAAATGAATGTGTGCTGTTATTTCGCTTCCAAAAACAAAAAAAAATGTTTGCATTTCAGTCAAATGATTATAACTTTGGAACGGTAAGACTTCTGGATATTGTTTAGGGCATTTTGGAAAGGAAAGAGGAAGGGATATCTTTTAAGAGAAAAAGCATAAGTTACCTGCCATCTGACTGAGCAAATTTAGGTTATGTGAACGTTCTTATGTCTTTTTTTCAATTTTTATACCCTCCACCATATATGGTGAGGGTATATATCAGTTTGTCATTCCGTTTGTAATATGTCGAAATATAGGTTTAAGACCCCATAAAGTATATATATTCGTGATCCTTATACAATTTTAAGTCGATTTAGCGATGTCCGTCTGTCTGTCCGTCTGTCTGTTGAAATGGTGATCACGACGCGAAGACGCAAGCGGGGGTGCCTATTTTTACCCAGATTATTGAACATCCTCCCGAGCAGTTTGGTATTTAAAATGAGCAAAATCGGTTCAGCGGTTCAAAAGTTATGAGTGAAAATGTGAAGGTACCTCTAAATTTTCCATACAAATTTGTAAAATTTTTCTGTATCTATTTTTTTTATGTTAAGTAAGTAAAAATTTTATTAAGTCTTCTTCTTGTTTGATTACATTTATTGTCTTACATACTATGGGAATAATAACATTCTTAGAGCTATATGTGTGTTACTCAAATAACTATGTAAACGTAAAAAGCAACAATGTTAAAGTCGCTAACAGAGCAGACCTCTGTAAATAACATTACTAAAACTAAATAAATAACATTACTGGAACTAAATAACAAAAGTTCTGTTACATTAATTGACAAAACATATTCATATTACAGTTCATGCAAAATTTAGTATATACGTATATCATCTTCAGCCCATATGATTGCCGGAGGCTGGGCTCATATAGAATTAATTATACCGACAAGAGAAAGATATGTAGATCCAGCCCAGATGGTGTTTTCTCGCTTTCGTATATTTGGCTGACAAGCATATTATCGTGTAGCGCAAGTTTCTCAACAAATCTGGCGTGCAACGACATGGAGTACCTTCAGAGGGGTAGAACATCGGCATTTTCATAGACAAAACTATTTGAAAATCATTTTATGAAATTTTCATAATTTTTTCCGATGCATTTTCTTAGGATTTTCCGTTCAAATATCTCCAATTCTTTGGCTACTATAAGGGATATTGTAAACCAGATTGGGTTTTCCTGTTAAGCTTTGTTGGTTTTTTGTTTCATTCCATAAAATGTATTTTTTGTTTTTGAAACCAAAGACATTTATATCTAAAGAATGAGCCAAATACATAATTGCTTTAGTGCCGCTACTTTTGAATAGGTGGCGCTGAATTAACTAAAACAATACCCTGCCCCATAACTAGGTCCAAAGAAATTTATATATAAAGAAAGAGCAAAATGCATAATTGCTTTAGTGCCGCTACTTTTGAATAGGTGGCGCAGAATCACATTAAAACTATATCCTGCCCCATGGCGATATAGCCTTGGATTTGGCTTTCAATTAATTTATTTACCAGAACTATTAAATTAACTACATACCTTAAATTATAATGCATTCAGATGTTGCTAGTAGACTTATTACATAATTTTAAAGTCAATTTTTCAAATGTTTGACGTAATAAAAGCATTTGTTTCACATTTTTATGCCAAAAGAGAAATTTTCAAAGAGGAAAATAGTTTTTTTTATTCATATGTATTTTTGAGAATTGAGGGATTATGTTAATTTTTTCTGTTATAGAAAAATACACATTAATAAAGTGCAATATTGTGTTCTTTTTTTTCCACCAAAAAAGTTCTTTTCACATCTAAAAAAGTTTTTCACCTCAAAAAATTTTTTCACCTACATAATTTTACTTCAAAAGTTTTTTTATATTATTTGTATCAAAAACAGAAGAGAACATCTTTTTAGGATATTGGTGGAGGGTTTTCAAAGATTCGACACAGCCGAATTTAGCCCTTTTTTACTTGTTTTTTTTCAAAAGGTCTGTATCTCGGCGATTTTTTTAATTTTTTCTTTATTTATTCTGAAAGGTCTCCCAAAGAGCTTTCCAACAAGCCCAAAAACAAAAAAATCCGACCTCTGGTTCAGGAGTTAGCAATTTTACCATACTACCTTCTGACCACCAATCCGAAAATTTTCAAACCGCTGCCATTTCGCACACTTGCATTTTCGGGGATGGTCCTACTGGACATATTTTCATGAAATGAGCCAAGGAATACGCTGGTGAAATTCGGCGAGTCGTGCCTCAATCACCCTGTATAACAATATCTCAAATTTGTTTGCACATATTGTATCATATACAGGCGTGGATTCAGGGGGGGGATAACGGGATATCTCATCCCAAAAAAAACTAAGTGATTTACGTTTTGCAACTACTAAATAAATTCCTTAATATTTCTATAAATAATATATTGTTGCCTATCCAAATATTTGACTGCAAATATCGTGTTTTCTTGTAGAGTACTCTTAAACACATCTGCCTCAACTTATTTTGCAAGTAGAAATGACAAATTTGTTTTTTGTTTTGAATAAATATTGCATAAAAAATGTTTTTGTATCATAAGTTTTTTAATTTTATTTAGTTTTTTCCTTGTCCTGCTTTAGTATCGAAAAATCGAGATACGACTTTTCAATATTAAGCCATCGATATGTATTTTTATTTTTTTTACTAAAAATACATTAACTTTATGTATGAAATTGACTTTTAATTTTTGTTGAGTTTTTGTATACTAATTTTTTAATTTAAACTAATTGAATTTAAATTATTTATGGGATATAAAATTTTGTTTTAAAAATATGTTTCATTGCGAAAAAAATGTGGACAAATATTCTAAATCAGTTAAAAATATACAAAAATCTGTTAATGGGTTTTGCAGCACAAAGGATTAAAATTTCGGAATGTTTAAGAATTTAAAATTTGTTTTTAAATAGTCATAATAATTGACGATTTTGAAATGAAGTAGTTCGGTCAATCGGATTTCTAGATATAGCATGTCAACTTTTTGTGGATTTAGCACTTTTTACTTTTTTTATAACACTTTTTTCTTTAGAGAATTTAAAAAAAAAAATTTAAAGTGCTTGGTTTAACACAGTCAAAAGTTAAATTAGTTAAGCTTTAATTTATATAATGACGTTGAGAATGTTTAAGGATTGCTCAAAGGATTTTGAAATTTTTTATGAAGATTATATTATGAAAGAATTAAAAATCGTAATGCTTCATCTAAAATTCGCTTGACCGCTAAGAAATTTATTTTTAGAATGCAAACCAAAATTAGTTAAAAGCGATGTATCTTTCAATCTTACTTAATTATCACAATTTTATTTATTTTTATTTTTAATTTTAACTTTTTAAACTTTTATTTTTTGGAATATTTTTTCATAACTTTTATGCAACTTCTTTATGTAAAATCTAATTTATTTAAACTGTTGTGTTTTCGTTTATTTTATAATAATTTTTTATTGAACAATTTAAATTCAATTATTAAATTATGAATTAAATAATTTATTTTTGTTTTTGCAATATATGAATTTTTAATTGTTATGAAATGACTGATTATTTTTTTTTTAATTTTTTGTAAAGACTAACTAATTTAATTTGTTGTACGGAATTAATTTTTAATTTTTTAGTCTTAGGGACTTAGAATATTATTTGTAATTATATGATTTATCTAGAAGTTTGTTATTTAGATAGTAGCTTTAATTAACCACATAAGGCCCTAATGACATAATGAAGATTTAAAAAAAAAAAATATAGGTCTAAAACCCTATAAAGTATTTATATTTGGTATCCTTATGCAATTTTAAGTCGATTTAGCGATGTATATCTGTCTGTTGAAATGGCGATCACGGCTCGAAGACGCACACGCGGTCTTTATTTTTACATAAATTATTGGACATCCTCCTAAGCAGTTTGCTATTAAAAGTTAGCAAAATCGGTCCACGGTTAAAAAATTATGAGTGAAAATGTGAAGGTACCTCTAAATTTTCTATAAAAATTGCTGTATTTTAGTACAATTTTAAGTAAAATATTTCGTATTTTTATATCAACAAATTTTTTTTACCTCCATAATTATACTTTAAAGTGTTTTACATTATTTGTATGAAAAACAGTAGAACATTTTTTTTGCATATTGGTGGAGGATATTCAAAGATTCGACACATCCGAATTCAAGCCTTTTTTACTTGTTTTTTTTATAAATAAAGCAAATTTTTAAATATTTCGTTTCATTTAAAATTTTGTTCATCCCCATTAAAATATAATAACATAATAATAATATAATATAATACTCGTAATATAATATAAACAGCTAACCAAAATATATGATTTTCATATTATACAAGTAAAAAAAATACTAAATTCGGTTGTGCCGATTATTTGAATACCCTCCACACATGTCCTAAGAACACAATCATTTACCTTATCACAGATCATTTACCTAATCACAGATAATACATTACAATGTCAACAAAATATGTTAAAATTTAATCGATACTTTCGTTAAATTTTGTATTGTAATATATATGTTTTTTGACCTTTTTTATTTGATCTTGAGAGCATTTTCACACAAAATGGTTTCAAATAAAAGGCGTTGAATATGTTTGTTTTAACTCCACACACATTTACCTTACATACTTAGAGACTGTTTCTAAAAAAAATACAAAGCTTTCTAAAAAGCAAACGTAACTCCATGTGTTCGTTGGGAGTTAATGAACACAAAAGAAGTCCGCTAAAAACTGAAACATTAAAAAAATTAAAATACATTCTTCAGCTAAGTATGTACATATCAAAACAAACTTTTGAGCCTGGTACAACTTTTAAATAAAAGCAAGGCACATATCCTCATGACCTTCCCTACATTAAAACCCACAAATGTCTGAATATCTACGAAATCAAACATATTATATTATTGTGATAAATATATAAATAAATAAATTAATAAATAATAAAAAGGGGACATTTGTGAATAGTACCAAATGATTCAAAGGAGTACCATACCACTTTTAAGGTTCTAATAGTTTAATAGGTACGTAAGTACAAGCTTTATCATCCCTGTCCTCCAGAGGGTTTTGATACAAATAATGTAAACAAGTTAGATGTGATTTTTTTAAAAACATATATGTTAAAATTTAAGGCCTCTCTACATTTGTGGCAAAATTTTAAGGTGGGGACTCATTTGGTTCCTGAGTTATGAAGGAAAACGTCAACTTTCTAGGTCCAGCGGTTTCGCCAAGCCGTTAAAGGGGAAACACTTCATCCTTTTAAACTCCATATTTACCACGTTCCTGGCTAATGTTCTTAAATTTAGCTTATCAGCGAGTTTTTTAAAAATCTCGTCTTATCTGTTATCTATACTGGAGAAAAGCCTGCATACCACATTTCAACTTCCCAGACCGTAAAGGGGAAACTTCAAACCCTTTTTTTTACCACATGCTGGTCAAAATGCTAAAATGTACCTTATCAAGGAAGACGTATTTCAAGTTTCTAGCTAAAGGGGACAGGCCGTGCAAGGGGAGTTTTCGCCCCTCCACGAGGGAATTTTCAAAAACCTCGTCTTAGCGGATGTCGACACCGGAGGGGGAACATACATACCAAATTTTAGCTTCCTACCTTTAGCGGCATGGGCTGGGCGATGTTGAATGAGTCAGACCTTTATATATAGAAAAAACAATTTTAATAAACTAAAAACTTCTTTTATTTTCAAATAATGAAAATAAATTATTTAAACTAAATTCAAGTACATGCTTATATATTTTTCTTTAGTTTAACCAACCCCTTGTCTTCACATTCAATATAATATGACATGAAATTTGAATTACACACAAAAGAACAATCAATCATCATGGCAAATTTTATTACATTTGAAGACACCTGGTAATGGTAAACAAGATCATAACTTGTGTAGACATTACTTAAAAAATAGCGTTGCCACAGTGTTAACAATGCAAAAAGGATTCGCAAAGTTGAAAGGGTATTGAATAGATAATGGTATTTTAGCTATTGCCTGCAAACCCTGAATAAAAATCGTTTTATATAAATCAAATATTTTAATGATGCTCGACCACTGCCTTTCAAAATAGTTCAAGAATTAAGTAAATTTTTGCTCTCCGTCTATGATTGTAATGCCTGGTTTTCATTATGTCATATGAACTGACAACAAAAGCTGACTCAAATGAATTCTCGTCATTTTGTGTCAAATGCCTTTTCATTACATCTTCAAAACTGACAGTTAATCGATAAAGCAGAGCGTGTCAAAGACTTACGTCAAATATTGGCCTGAGTTGAATGACACGCCGTTTTCATTACAAAGGTCAAATGAGATGTGTAAACTTTTGGCAAGCGAACAGCTGATTATAAAATATTAATTTGTGTTCAATAAAAAGTGGAAAAATTTTTAAAATGATAAAAAAGAAACAAATGGCTATTGGTAGTGCGGCGCTTTGTGTTATTACATTACCATTTATTTCTTTATTTAAAAAATTACCATTGAAATTCCAGCAAAAAAATAAAAAAAAAAATTACAGCTTTGCGATAGCCAAACAAAAAAATTGACCACTTGTTGTCAATTTTATTTTAGATATAAAATGCTGCCATATCTGTTGACAAACTGAAATTTGACGTTTTCACTTGTCTGTCATTTAAGAAGGCAGTTCGTGTGCATAACTGACTGCAAACTCAGATGACACCATATGACAACCCGTTTTCATACAATTGCCAATAATTTGGACAAATTGACATGCATAAGAGTATGAGTATGTACGAGTGAAAGAGTGAAAGTGTCATCAATTTTCGATATGTGGTTTTTGCAGCATCCGACGATCTTATAAAATTTTATAGCGAATGGTTTTCTATGACAATGCGTCTTAGAGCTTGGCAATTTCGAAACTTGTTATGAATTATATTTGTTCTTAATGTATGAAAAACAAAATTTTCGCGGTGCCAACTTCTACAACTATTTATATATGAAAAACAAAATGAAAATTTTTTAGAGATATTATAATTTACAAAAACAATCGAAATGTATATAAGATTACACGTATATATTAGCTGTAAATTTAGTTTTAAATGCTTCAAAAAGGTCAAAAAATATAGGATTAGAAATTACCAGCTTTTAAAAAAAGTTTTAGAAAATATATTTTGGGCCCCCTCCCGAAACAAAATCCTTTGCACGCCACTGGTTGGCACTATTCGTTAGTGTCTAAAAACTCTTTGTGCCAAGTTCCTGCAAGATGTGTGTGAAGTAGTACAAAAAATTAACTTTTTAGAATTAGTAATTTGTCGTTAGAGTAGGCTTGCCAGACGTACTGTTTTCAGCAGAAATTTTTTTACAAATTGTACTTCCTACCCCTAAAGAAGTACGCAAAAGTATTTTTTTTTTTTTAGCTTTTGTACTTTTTTTGTACTTTTTTTTTTTGTGCAAACAAATGATATATACAGTGTGTGACAAAACATTGGAAACTTTAAAAGATTTTATTGCTTCGCACATCTCTTTTAGACAATTTTCTTCTTAATACAACATTTTCTTAATTTTTTTTTTGCTAAATAAATATTTAGAGTGTAATCTAAAGAAATATAATAAATTTAAAGCATAAAAAAAATTGCAAAAGAAAAAAATATAATCTCAAATGGCATGTTATTTTTTTGTTGTTGGCAAAACATTGGAAACTTTGAAACTGCTGTGCGAAAGTTGAATAAAGAAAGAAAAATAAAGAGAATGTAAACAAAATTTATCAAAAATTTACCGTTATTTTAATTTTAAATGTTTTTGGAAGTTTCTGTGTTAAATGTTTTTTTTTAATTACTTTTATTTTGCAAATTATAACGAATTACAAAGAAAAAATTAAAAATGGCTAAAACTAAATTTTGTGAAGAACTAAAGTTAAAAATAATAAACGATTTTTATGCTGGAATTAAACAAAAGAGTATTTGTGAAAAATACTCGATGAATAAATCTATTATTTCAAAAATAATAAAGAAATATCGTGAAACTGGTACAGTAAAGACACAACATTTAGGCGGCAGGCCGCGCAAAACCACTCAAAGACAGGATCTTTTAATAGCAAGAGAGTTTAAAAAGTATCCAAAAATGCTTCCTCGAGAGGTTGTTAATAACCTTAAATTAAAAGTAAGCCAACGAACTGTTTCCCGTCGAGCAAATGAGGCTGGTCTTGGCTGCTACCGTCCTGCAAAGAAACCTCTTATATCTGAAAAAAATCGATGTGCTCGTATTAATTTCGCTAGAGAGCACTTAAACTGGTCTAGACAGAAGTGGAATACGGTTCTTTTTTCAGATGAGTCGAAATATAATTTAAGAGGCCATGATGGCAGAACTTTTGTAAGACGACCCAAGGGAAAAAGACTAAACCCCAAGTATACAAACAAAACTGTTAAGTTTGGAGGTGGCAATATTATGGTATGGGGGTGCTTTTCGGGTCAAGGAATGGGACCAATTCATGTCGTTACGGACACTTTAACTGCAATCGGGTACAAAAGTATTTTGAACGATATCATGTTTCCATATGCAGAGGAAAACATGCCACTAGTCTGGAGGTTCCAACATGACAATGACCCAAAACACACCTCCAAGCTTGTAATTGAGTGGTTACAATCTAATGGAGTTAGTGTTTTGAAATGGCCAGCCCAATCACCAGATCTCAATCCCATAGAAAACCTATGGGAAATTGTAGATCGAAAAATAAGAACAAAAAACTACACGAACAAGGCTGGTCTCATAGCTGCAGTTACTTCGGAGTGGCAATTAATTCCTATAGAAACTATCAGCAGTTTAATTGACTCAATGCCGAGACGTTGTGAAGCTGTTTTGAAAAATAATGGTTACCCAACAAAATATTGAAACCAGCAAGTGTTCGCAGCTTTTAATTTTAATATTGTAAAAGTTTCCAATGTTATGCCAAATACATAAAAACTAATACCTCTAAGTTTCTTTATTTTATTCTGAAATTGAATTGATATTTGTTAATTTTTTTCTTATTTTAATAAAAACACAAATAATTTTAAGATACACAGAAGAAAAAATTTGGTTTTTGTAATGAATTATAATTTTTAGATCACTTGAGTTGGGAAAAACGATTTTTTGCTAAAAGTTTCCAATGTATTGTCACACACTGTATATAATTTTTTCAAAAGAGTTCCCAATTCTTTTCAATTAAATTGGTGTGTTGAGTAAGAGAAAAGGTGTCAATTTTTAATTAATTAATCAAAATCGCAAAAAATAAAAATGAAAACAAAAATGTTTTATAACATTTTCTATGTCAATTAAACTTTAATGTAATGAATTAAGCTTTAATTGATAATGTATACAATAGCAATAACAGCATATATTAACATTTAATTGAAATAACTTTCATTTAAACAGCTACAAACTTTTAATTGTTTCAACAAATTTTTTTAATTGGAGGAATTTTGAATAAAAAAGATATTGAATATGCGGTTTGTTAATTGAAATCAGTTTTTATATCTTTGTGTGTAAATTTATATATTAAATCATTAAAACTTAAAAGTTCTATTAAACGTGATATTAAAAAAATTTATTATAGATAACATATTTTATTTTTGAGAAATAAAACTTGAAACCTGACTAATTTTAATTTTTTTCCTGTCATTGCGTTTGTAATTTCTACAGTATTGATCTTAGACCCTATAAAGTATATATATTCTGGGTCCTTATGAAGAGCGAAGTTGATTTAACGATGTCCGTCTGTCCGTCTTTGTGTTTAAATGGGCTTTTCGTAGACCCCAATCATGATGAGGACTTTCTTGTTATATATTTCTGCAACATGTAATCCATTTCTGATTGCTATTGAAATTCAGCCAGATCGGTTTATAAATGGCTGAGATATGAGCAAAAAAACACGACTAACTCTAATTTTTTTATTAATATGTTTGTTGAATTTTACGCATCACAAACATATCCATTTGTTGAACTTCTTTTCTTTCACCTCTTCACCTTTAATACACAAACAACAAACACATAGAAAGATTTGCTATTTAAAAACCAAACAAATCTGTTTTAAACGAAAACTGTTCATTTACTTCTATTAACTATGATTGCGTCCGTCCATTCCATATATGTCCATATATAAACTTCAGGTTTTTCCCAACCATGGTGAAGGGTATATAAGATTCGTCATAGCCGAATATTACACTCTTACTTGTTTTTTGTATTTGTTTCTTTATAATATAAATTATGTTCTAAATTTTTTATTTCTATTTATTTTATATTAATCATATAATTACAAATTATATCCTAATACCCTAACCGATCACTAGCAACAAAGGCCATCGGCTCGTTCTAGCGAAAACAGACCAGAGCCTCCGGTGGGAATTGAACCCACGACCCCCGCACTGATAAGCTAGCACGCTACCAACTAGCCTACCGGGGTGCTCTACTAAATTTTTTGTTTTTTTAGTTCTTAGTTATATAGGGTCAGCCAATCCTTCCGGTTAATAATGGAAAATAATTTCATTCAAATGGCTGCCTCGGCTGACCATGCAGTAGCCTACTCTATCGGTCCAATTTTTAAGCACATTATCGATTGTGTGCAGCTGTATTTCACCAATTGCTTCACGAATATTGTACTTCAAAGCGTCACTTGTCTCTGGCTTGTCGGCGTAACACTTATCTTTGACGGCACCCCACAAATAATAGTCCAACGGTGTCAAATCGCAGCTCCGAGGTGGCCAAACCACATCAGCTCTGCGGCTGATAATGCGATCTTCAAAAACAGGGCGCAAAACATCGAGTGTAGCTTCGGCTGTGTGGCACGTAGCGCCGTCCTGTTGAAACCAAATGTTGCCAATATTCTCCAATTGTTGTGAACAAAAATTCGTTCAACATGGCCTGATAACGATCGCCATTGACTGTAACGGCCACTCCTTGCTCAATTTCGAAGAAAAATGGCCCAATTATGCACCAAACAGTGACTCGTTTTGGGTGCATCGGCTTTTCAATGTATGCGTGCGGGTTTTCTGTGCCCCAAATGCGACAATTTTGCTTGTTTACATACCCGCCAAGATCAAAATGAGCTTCATCTGAAAAGATAACATTGAAAAGATGACATTCTGCAACATTACCATGATTTTCAAAGTAATGTCGCAATATTTCCCAGCGTTGTTCAAGCGTATACACAACCATATTCGTTCAGCGGAAGGATAAAACTAATTATCTGTCAAATCAGACATGAGCTAAGTGTTACCATTCATGAAATAAGCACTAGTTGAAAAAAAAAAGTTAGATGGCGGACCTTTTATAAATTTTTACTTTTATGTAATAAATTTTTAGATTTCCTTAATAAAAAATGTACTTTTTTTTCTTTATTGTACTGCCTTTTTTTCGCAATGTACTTTTTTCAAAGATTTCATATCTGGCAACCCTAGGTTAGAGTATACAAAAAGTAGGGTTGATTTTAAATTGATTTTTTTTACACTATAGCTTAAATTTAACAAAATTTTCCAATATCGTCTTGATTAATTTCCATAAAACGAATTTGAGATCAAAATATAAAAAAAAATCAGTGTCTTATAAGTATTTCGCGATTTTTTAAAAATGTATCCATAAAAATGCATATTTTATTTAAAATATAAAAATTTTTTAAAAGATGTAAATAAATATTCGACTTGCTTATAGAAGTAAGTTTTTTAAATCTGATCTTAATTTCTGTAATTCTGTAATCAAAATTAAAAACAAATTTATGGCTTTTAGATTATTCTCGGGGGTCTGAAAAGTAAACAAAATTCGATTTTTTTGTAGCATCATTCAAAACAGAATTTTGCGCAGAGGCAAATATAAGCAAATTTCTTGATCAAGGTGGAACATTTTTTGTATGAAATTTTACATATACACACAGAGTACGAAAAAAACACAACACCGCGTAAAGTGCACAAATACATCGCTTCCAAAAAAAAAGCATATACAGTGGCACAGAAAAGTATACAAACCCCATAAAAATGTTTTTTAAACAAAATAATACATTTTTTAATAACAAGAAGTATATTGTGTGACTCTATACAAAGAATATAACACTAAATATTCCATTTTTTTCAAAATATCTCGCTCATTTATAAAACTTAACCCTGGAAGGTTTCTCTTCATTTTAGTACATTAGGGTAACTCTTCGAGGAACTATTTAAAAAAATATGAAGTAAAAATTAAACAAAAATTTGTTATTTGACTTATTTTCGCATGAGACACAAAGTTCAACTTTGTGTTAACCACAGGTGCTTTTCATGCTTATATTACATGTAGTTTTCGCCATTGCTATATGGGCAGAAGTGACAAATTTACCGTTTTTAGTCCTTTATCAATATTATATTTAGAATTTTTTTCTTAATTAAGGTCTGCAAGGTAGGTGTCTTAGGTCTTCCTCTCAAATAGGGAGCCATGAGAGATGCATGAAGATCTTTCAGGCACTGTCGTCAGTTTTTGGGCTTTTGACCTTTAAGGAACATATTGCGAGTATATATAATGTAGCTGTTTACAAAAGTAATATTTAAAATTCCAAAAATAGACACTTTGGACACATGTTGGGTTTTCGAGAACACGAAACAATGCTGCACATTTGATTCAAATGCTGCACATTTGATCCAAAGTGTCGATACCACCTTTTGTCTGATTGTAAAATTCTATCATGTGTGGTTTCCTTGTTTTCGAATTTATGGATACTTCTTCATCGCAGCTTGGTAAAGATACACATCATTATCAGGTTTTGGCTTATAGGATAATAAAATCAGTTCATTGTCGTAACAAAACGTGGATTTTTCAGCTCTCCGGACTTTTACATTGCGCATTTCCTTCGGAATTTCTCTCTTGTTTAACCGTAAAGTTCCTACAATAATCGATCCCAGAAGCAGTGATTTTGCAAGTTATCCATTGTAATATTGCGATTCGTTCCATTAACAGTTTTCGTCAGCTCTTTTACGTAATGTTCTCTCAGAGCAGTTGCTGTAGGATTAGAGACCTTTCCCAGACATATATTTTGTACCACTATCGCAAACCATTACCAACTTTAACCCATACTTAGCTGGCTTATTTAGTAAAGGGTGTCCCAAGAAGAACGCAATTTTTAAATCTGGCAACATTCGAAGTGTCATTGTTTGACATTTGAACAATTGTTATTGTTTGCTAGTAGAAGGTACGAGGTTAGTAAAAATGGAGCGCTACACGAATGAACAACGCATTCTCATTGTGAAATTGTTTTACCAAAATGGTGAAAGTTTTGCGGCTACAGTTCGCAAATTGCGATCAATTTGGGGTCACAATAATGCTCCAAAAGAGTCAACTGTAAAGAGATTAATGGATAAATTTGCCGAAACTGGGTCTGTTAGTGATGTAAAGACAACAACGCGCCATCGACCAGGTCGATCGACCAAAAATGTCGCAGCTGTACGTGATGATGTCGCTCAAACTCCATCCACCTCAATTCGACACCGAGCTCAGCAAATTGGTGTCTCCAAATCCACTTTGCAGCGAATTTTGACGAAAAATTTGCATTTTCATGCATACAAAGTTCAATTGACTCAGGAACTGAAGCCAGCTGACCATGGACAGCGAAGGGAGTTCGTTAATTGGGTATTGGAGAGACAACATGAAAATGCTGATTTTGCCGATAAAATCATCTTCAGTGACGAGGCCCATTTTCATCTTGATGGCCTCGTCAATAGGCAGAATTGTCGCATTTGGGGTGAGGAAAATCCTCGAGTGAATCACGAGAAGCAAATGCATCCTCAACGTCACTGTGTGGTGTGGTTTTTGGGCTGGAGGAATCATTGGACCTTTTTTTTATGAAAATGAGGCAGGTCAAGCGCAAACAGTCAATGGTGTTCGGTATCGTGAAATGATAACCAGTTTTTTCTTGCCTAGAATTGAAGAAATGAATGTGGAGAGCATGTGGTTCCAACAAGACGGCGCCACATGTCATACAGCCAGAGAAACAATTCAATTGCTGCATCAGTCATTTCCCGGTCGTGTTATTTCGCGTTTTGGAGATCAGAATTGGCCGCCTAGATCGTGCGATTTAACACCATTAGATTTTTTTCTTTGGGATTTTTTGAAGTCGATGGTTTACGCGAATAAGCCGACGACGACTCAAGCCTTAAAAGAGGAAATTGGACGCTGCATTAATGAAATACCGCAGCATTCATGCAAAACGGTCATTGAAAATTTCATTAAAAGATCGCGTGCATGCCAGCAAAGCCGCGGCGGCCATCTGCACGATATATTGTTCCATACATAACCTCATTCTGTCTACTTTACGATATAATAAAGTTTTACGATTTTTTTTTAAATATCTGTGTTTTACTTTAAATTTAAAAATTGCGTTCTTCTTGGGACACCCTTTATATATATTTTTTAAATTTTATCAGGCTCGAGTTTAATTAATGTTACTAACTTTACTATTCGTTAGTAACATTTAATAATATTTTTTTTATTAAATGTAGAAAATTGTGAGGATTAGCGCTGATTATGATCTCGAGCCTTATAAAATAAAAAAATACATATTTTAAAGTACTTTACACTCATTGTGTAAGTATATTCCCACTCTCGGAAGACTTCCGCTTTGTGAGGACACTGCTTTAAACAACCTTTTTGCTACATATTTTTGTCTTTAAATTAAATTGAATTATACTAAACTCATTGATTTAAAATATAAATTAAATTTAATTAGCATAAACAAATTAATTAGGTAAACAAATTAAAAAAAAGTACTGCAGGATATCCTGAAATGTAATAAATTGTGACAGTCAGATCCTTTTCGTAGTTAATTTGTTCAAATTACTTGTTTATTTTTTTGAACTTTGTTTACTTGTTGAATACTTTTCTCAGCGATTTAATTTTTATAAATTAAATCACAATTAATTGCCATTAGAAATAAAAGAATTGCAATTAATTAGAATATAATTCAATGATTTATTGAAATTATTATGAATATTATGATTGAAAATATAAATATACATGAATAATATTCAAATGATTTTGAGGAATGAATATGACTTTAAATATTTTTTTTGTGTGAATATGGTTTTTCAATCCCTTTTTTTTGAAGTGCAACAATTTATTTGATGTAGTTCTGCAAGTGGTTGTACAAGAAGTGATAAAATGAAAGTCGTCTTAAAACGACAAAGCCTCTAATTGACCGTTTTCTATACTGAATTACTGTTCAGTGTCAATTCGAATATACAAAAGAAAAATGTAAGTAAGTATTCACAATAGATTCGAAGTACGATATTCACACTAGGATAAAAAAGTAAGTATACATAAGGTAAGGAAAATTTAACTACACTAAGGTAAGTATATAGAGTAAGTTTAATAATATAAATACAATACGGTAAGTATAATTCAATATAGTAATATAATTGTAAAATAATTAAGGTGTAATAATTCAGGTATAATAATTCAGGTATTATAATTACGATGATAGTAAAAAACGTTGTTCAAACGTAGTTTGGACATTTGTTTTGAGAATATTGTTTTTCTAGTTTTCAAAAAATAAATAAAAACTATATATAAACTATTTTGTTTTTACCCAAACATAGGAATTTTTATTAATTTTAAGAAAATTTTTCTAAGTGTAAATAAAATTTGGTTTAACTTGAGACAAATTTTTAAACTATTTTAAAAGAAATTTTGGATTCATTTTTAGTGCATGTCTTCTTTTTTTTTTAATGTGTAAGAAAGATATGAATTTGTATGTCCTTTTTTAGTGTATTTAGGATTGGTTAAGTGGCACCTCCCATATAAACAAAATTTTTAATTTGATATTCTGCGGCTTTTATTAAACGTTTTTCAATAAAATTTTGTGAGAAATTTTAAAAAATGATTCTTAGTCACTGCACCGAAATCAAAGAAGTTTTTTATCAGCTCCTGAAACACATATTTGCAGAATTTTCTTATAATATTTTTTAACTCTGCACCAAATGTGGACATCATAAAAGCAGTGCTTCTTTTAAACGTAAAATTTGGCATGGTGAATTGCAAAATTTTTAAGCACATACCAAAAGTGGGCGCGATTGGAGGAAAGGGCGTGGCACATACAGTACAAGTAGCAATATAGCTCGACTTCTGTTACTATAAATCTATTTGAGCAGAGGTTGTCACGGCTTTTTTTTAAATAAAATTCTTAAGCTCTGTCCAAAACGTGGGCGAGATTAGAAAAATGGGGCGTGGGTTATTCCGAGCCTATAGTGGGCGGTATAATACGAGGGGCGTGTCAACTCTCATACAACTCGGTGCTTTATATTGGTATACCACACCTCATGTTTCACCTATTTGAGTAAAATTTGACACTGAAAATCTATACAACTCATTTAAGCATTGAGCCAAAAGTGGAGGAATTAGAACGAGTGGCTGTGGCACCTTCCATAGTCAATATTTGATATTGCCTTATCTCGGCTGCTTCCAAACGAGTTTTAGCAAAGGCAAGCAAGTCGTTTTTTAACAATAATTCTAAGCAATTCACAAAAAATGTGGAATCTAACCATTTTGAGTTCTTTTCCTCAATTCTTTTTTGATTTCGATACACACAAAAAACAAATTCATACTATTTATGAATATTTTATGAAAATTTGCGAATGTACTAATTTAAGAACTTTTTCATTAAATCAGGTTGTATATATGAACAGATTATTAAAAAAATACTGGGAAAGTTTGTGTACTCCTTTATTATGAAATGGTTCTTAAAATATATGTAGATATACTTATTATTTATGAAAAAGTACAAAATCTTATTATTAAGAAACGAGTGCATAAATACATATAATACTGGGAATTTAGTTAGGAAATAATTCATATTATAAATTTATTTTATGTACCTATTCATATAAGCTAGGAAACTCTCCATGACATAAATAAAAATGATCTGTGTATTGCTTTTTTTAGAGTTTTATTATTATTTTTTCAAGAGTTTGAATTTAAAGTTAACAAAAAAAAAAAATAATTATTAAAATTAGGTAAAAAATATCAAAAAAATAAAATATGATATATAATATTAAGTATTTCATAATATTTCGTAATTCTGAACCCGTTCTTAAAGCATATGAACATGTTTCTATTATGTATGTCCGCGCGTCATCGAATAACGTAGTGAATTGTAGAACCATTTTCAAGTTATGAAATTTTCATAATATTTAAGAATTAAGACATATTAAATATGATTTTTTTCTTTATGAACAATTTTTTGTTATGAACAATTTTGACTCAAATTTCACTTAAGTTTAAAATTTTCAAACAAAATGTTCTACTTATGTGAAATTTTTGTAAGAGTTTCTACTAATATGTTACTTCTAGTATCTTTTAAAGGGCTATTAGACACGCATACTTGTATGCAGACATGTACGATGACATACTTTGCGTTTTGCTATTACACTGTCGAACGCTAACGGCATACTTCAGTACACAGAAATTTTTGAAGCGGAAAGTTGTAGCGGCTATGGTTATCAACGAAATATTATTACAAGAGGAGGAAAACGAAAATAAAAAAAGGAAAATATGGGTAAAGGAATTGTTGGGAAAAAGAAACAAAATTTTCCTCCGGGAGCAGCCACGTAAATTATCAGATCTGATTTTATTTGCCACAATTGTGGCAAGCTTTTATATTCCTCAATGAACTCTTCCCAGAAAATAACATTAGCAAGACATTTTTTTTCACAAATTTCCGATACGCACACAGCAGCGTCAACAAGCGAACTGAATTTTTATATGAAGCGGACACGCTATTAGACGAGTATGTTGGTGTGCGACAGAAATCAGAAAATCAAAAATTTTTGAAAACCAACATATATGTCTGACGTACTCGACATACATTGGTATGCCATCGTACATGTCTGCAGGCAAGTATGCGTGACTAATAGCCCTTTCATATAGAACAAATATTTTTCAAATTTATATATTATTTATTTTGGTTTATCACGAAAACAAAAAAATTTCAGAAAAATACAATTACTAACTTTCGAATGATTAACGGCAAATTTCAATGTCTAAACTACTTTTTGAGAAAACAAAAACTAGTAACATTAAATTGATATATAAATTGTTCACAGGGCGTGTTCTACAACACTTAGCATACCCCTTATGAATAAAGTAAATATTTTTAAGCTTTTTTTACAGCATCCTTGGAATATCCTTAAATAAGCTGCCTACTTCTTATGTTCAAATGAAAGCTTATTTTATGAAAATAAATGAAAAAATTTAAAAACTTTTGTGTACTAATTTTGTAAAGCATCGACAAAAAAAATAAAAAACTTGTTCTTTCGACCTTCGAAAAATTCAAAATTTTTTATTATTTTTGGATTCAGCGAACTAAAATCGATGAAAAATCATTTTTTCCAACAAAACATATTTTGAAATTTTACGAAATTTCGAAAATTCAACCCGTTGACAAATATATCAACGTGAACCGATTTAAATTTTTTATTTTTTCTCTTACTGGACGCATGTTCAACTTTTTCGTGTTTTTAATTTGTCAATTGGATTTTGGTCAGCTGTAATTATTGATTTTTACACCTAAATTATGACTTTAGCCTCCATGAATTAAAATGTGTGACAATTTTCCAACATTTAACCACAATTACATATTTTACATTCTGCAATTAATGTTTTATTGAGTTTAATTTACATATTTTTGTTAGGCAGTTGGTATGAAATGGCCTAAGGTCTGCATATAAAGCTCAGCAATACCTATGATACATTACTACTACAACAAAACGATATGGTATAAGCTTATTTCATTCATTGTCCCTGTTGAATTGAGAATATGAAAAACTCACAACGAAATGAAAACGAAACCACTTTTGAGTGCCTGCCATTGTTGCCATATATTAATTCCTAAATCTGGGGAATTTCAGAATTTTAAAAACAATCCAAATCTCAATTTTCAAAATCTAAAATTTGACACACAAAAAAATGTTCATATACAAAATTAATTTTCTAACAAAACATTTATGCGATTATATAAAGGTCTTACATAAAGTAAAAACATAACATTCTAAACACTTTTCAAATAACAAGTGCAATCCTTTTCATGCCACAATAGGTTCGTTCCATTTCAAGCCCACAAATATACATCAAAATTATTTATATAAAAAAAGCTGTTGTTAAGAATCACATATAGAAAAAAGTACAAAAAGTACGGTTAACTTGGTAAAAAAGAAACACAATTACTTTATGATCAAATGAAAATTGACCCCAAACAAAAAATGTAAACTGACCCCAACCAAATGAAATTTAACCAAAACTATTCGGCTATGTCGAATCTTATATACCCTTCACCATGGTTGGGAAAAAACTGAAGTTTATATATGGACATATATGGAATGGACAGATTTATATACGGACGCCTTTAAAAGGAAATTAACCATTTAGTTTGGTGATAAAACTTGGACTCGGTAAGATTTATGGTTCTAGCCTACTTATGGATTATTTAATTATTAATATAAAATTTTACTTAAATTAAAAAAAACAAAAAAAAAGTCTTAAGAAAAAAAAAAAAAATTGTACAAAAAAAAGTTGAATTGAGCGGGTGTAGGATTCGAACCCGCGGCCTTAGAAAAAAAAAAGCATTTGTGACATAGCGTTTAGACAATTGAGCTATTAAGGTCATGCGGAATCATCGTTAATATAATTAAATAAACAGTTTTCGTTCATTAGAGATTTGTTTGGTTTTTATTTAAATGACAAATCTTTGTATGTGTTTGTTGTTTGTGTATAAAAGGTGAAGAGGTGAAAGAAAAGAATTTCAACAAATCGTTAAAAGAAATCACTAGAACTGCATGTGTTTTATTTCTACAAAAACGTTTGATTTATCTGGCAAATTTGCATTTGGAATTTTATTTCGCTTTTTTATTAAAAAATATTTTTAATTTCTTTAGCCTAATTTTAAAAATTTGAAGGAAAATAGTTTATAAATTTTTTTTTATAAATTATTATAAGTTATGACCTAAAATAGTTGCACTCAAAGGGAAATTATGTATAAAATTTTCTTAATATATGAGAAATAAAATGGTTTAAAAACCTGTTCATAAATTCTTTTTAATCGGAAAAAAAAAATAGAAATAAAAACGTTTGTATCAGAGGGTTTTTATAAAAATTTTGATGTTTTTAGCCTATTTATGGATTATTTAATTATTAATATAAAATTTTATATAAATTAATTATTAAATGTTAAAAAAAAAACAAAAAAAAGTCTTAAGAAAATAAAAAAAAATGTACAAAAAAAAGTGAATTGACCGGGATTCGAACCCGCGTCCTTAGAGAAAACTGAGCTACTGAAGCTCACACAAAATCATCGTTAATAGAGGTACATATATAAAAAGTCTTCGTTCATTAGAGATTTGTTTGGTTTTTATTTAAATGACAAATCTTTGTATGTGTTTGTTGTTTGTGTATAAAAGGTGAAGATGAAAGAAAAGAATTTCAACAAATGGACGTGTTTGTTAAGCGTAAAATTCTACATACATATTAAACAAAGGGATTTTACGGAAAAAATTAGAGGTAGTCCTGGTTTTTTGCTAATAATAGCTCAGCCATTTATTAACTGATCTGTCTGATTTTCAATAGCAAACAGAAATGCACCACATGTAACAGAAATAAATAACAATCAAGTCCTCATCATGTCTGGGTTCTTCGGAAAACCCATTTCAACACACAGACGGACATCGTTAAATCAATTTCGCTCTTCATAAGGACCCATAATATATATACATTATAGGGCCTAAGATCAATATTGTAGAAATTACAAACGGAATGACAAACTTATATATACCCTTCAACCTGTGGTGAAGGGTATAAAAATAATTTGTTATTATAAAATTTCATCATGCAAAATAACTCTACTTGTGGGATTGCAATGAAATAAAAAATGACTCCGAAATATTCAAAGCCAAAAAAAAACCTTGTTTAAGTGCAGCATTAAAAGTATTTTTTCAATAATAAATTTTGAATTAGGTAAAAACTTGCGCCTGAGAGCATGACAATAATGAACCCTGTTAAGGATTATATTTGTTCTTAATATATGAAAAACAAAATAAAAACTTTTGCCAGCGGCGTCAATAGAGTATTCAAAAAACCGGCCTTTTGAAAAAACCGGTTTCGGTTTTCTTCGAAAAATAGAATTTTAAAAAAACCGGTTTCGGTTTTTGCAGAAAAAACCGGTCAACCGGTTTTTCGGTTTTTTTTTTAATTTAAATAAAAAGCTTATATAATTTGTTAATTATGTAAAAAAAAACAGAAATTTAATATATAAAGTAATAAAAATAAAATACATTCTTTGAAAAAAAAAAATATTTTTTTTATTGTATTTTATTTCAACATTTCATTCATTGGTTTTAATATTTTTTAATATAATATCTTAAAAATTAATATTATAAAACTATATTCATATCAAATGAATAGAGATCATTAAGTTTGTAAATTGGGTAAAACGTTTGGCATTAAATAAGTTTTTTTAATATTACATTTTAAATATGTAAAAAGAAAATCCATTTTTCCTTCTAAAATAATATTTTAGAAATAATATGCAATTTATAAGACGATTTTTTTGTTTGCTTTTGATAAAGCTAGAAGTGGAAAATACTCTTTCACTAATAGTAGATGTTGGACAAATATTCAAAAGACAATTATATAAATTTTGCAACTTTTCAGTTGTTTTGTCGCGTTTATCAAGATATATGAAATCATCATATAATGATGAATGATTTTGTACAGTCTCTTTTTTAGGATTTTGAATACTATTTGTTGTGTTATTTAGATCAGAAATTAAACTATTTGAATTTGGAATATCCAAAGTTAAGTCTTCATCGGAATCTATCAGACCTACATCTAAATTTTCATAACCAAACAAACGATTATAAGTCTTCGGAAAAAATAAAAGAGACCAAGTAACCCAGTTGGTGATGTAATTAAAAAAACCGGTTAACCGAACAAAAAAGACCGGTTTCCTTCGAATTTATAAAATATTTTAAACCGATCGGTTTTTAAAAATAAAGAAAGCGGTTGACCGGTTTCCAGTTTCGGTTTTTGAATACTCTAGGCGTCAACAACAATCCATTTCTTCGGTCGATATTATTCACTTTTTGACGACTATTTTCAAGCGTTGCAACAACAAACAAATTCTTTTCAATACGTAATGTTACTAATATTTCACATAATTTGGGAATATTTTTCATTTTCGAAAATTCGATCTAAATTGCATTATGCAATTCAACCCCAAACACGAAAATTAATTTAGGTCCTTCATTTCTTATTTTTAATTTTTCTTTTCCGAAAATGAAAAAATGGACAAAAGATGAAAATTTGCCTTAAATGTTTTCACTTTTGGGACCATTTTTCATTTATCACTTTGGGGCTTAATGTCATAGCGCCTATAATCTACTTTCTCGTTTACCCAGTTTTTGCCAATTGAAACATTTTTCGGTAAGATTGAGTTCCCGCAGTAATGTATGTAACACCAAGGACTATCTGGCAATAGGATGTGCAGATTGAAAAATCAAGTCAACCAGAAAGCCAAAAAGCTACCAAGCCAAGCAGCCATAAAGCCATTTTTAGAAACTCCAGTTTAGTTGAAATTTTTAGAGTGAACAGTCCCTGCAGAAAAAAAGGGGTCAGTTGGAAATTGGGACCTGTCCCGGGATAGGTGAAAACTGAATCAGTTTCGAAAAAATATATCACGAGATAGGTGAAAAGAGCACCGGTTCCCAAAGTACCTATCACGTGACCGGTTTAAAAGTCACGATATGTCTTTTTAGACCAGTAGTGTGACATGTCACAGAGGGCAATCGACCCCCTCCTAGGACAAGCCCATGTTAAAGTGATCGGTCCCGTGACCGGTCCCTATCACAATGAACTGGTCATGTGACTTGTCCTGGGATAGGTCCTTTTCCCGCAGGGGTGTAAGAAGCATGGCTTATGAATGGCTAGTTGCTGTACATTCTGAAAGTTTCATAGTCCTTACTTAAATCAGCGTATATAAAGTTTCCCAACTCAACTTTTTAGCTTTGTGGCTTTCTGGTTGGCTTTTGATTTTTCATTCTGTACATGCTATTGTTAGATAGTCCTTGGTAGCACCAACCTAATGTGATCATATGCCCGAATTTTGTACTTTTTTTAAACTTAATTATTTATTTGAAATATTAAGTGACATCTTAATGGCAATAGTGACAACTCTTAATAAGACTACGATTTGGTTTGGGAATGCGTTTAAAATCTTACTATCATCTATTAGTGAAATTATAAAGCATCAAAGATTATTAACATGTCAAAGTTTTATTTTGAGAACTTGAAACTATTTTCTTATCGGATATATTTTTAAATACAAATGGGATTTTAATTTGAAATTTTTTTTTTATTGATTTCTAACCAATGAAGCAAAAAGTTAAAATTAACAGAAATAGAGTTTTAAGTAGAGTTAACATTTAACCACAATTTTCCTTAACCGCGGTTACGGTCGTAAATCGTTGTTTTTTACAAAATTTATAAATTTTAACGTTTAAATTTGCAAGGTATACTTATATGCCATAATTTATTTCTTCTTTTAATAAAACTTAATTTTGAATTAAATGTAAATGTTTGAAGATATCACTTATTATAATTTTGGGAAAAAAAATAAAAACACTACGATTTCAAATTTATAAAAATTTCAGAATTTATAACCCGAGTTAATTATTGATCAAAAGAAAATATCAAAAAGTTTTTAAGAATCTTGTAGTCATACCTTTTACCATGAAAAAATATTTAATTGTTTTTAATACATATGGGACATTCAGGATTCATTAAAAAAAATTTTGAAGATCATCAAACGATAAAATAGTAATATGAAGAACATCTTAAGAAACATAAATGAAGTAAATTTTTTGTCCTGATCCTGTCTTCGTCGTAAACTTGTCAGAGAATAGAATATATATTTAAACAATTTAAAAATAATTTTTATGGGAAAAAGTATGACTACAAGATTCTTATAAATTTGCCACAAAATAAAGGTTAAGTGTAGCGAAAAATTTAATTTTCTGCATTCATATCCTGAATATAGCGAATAACCGGGTTTTTTAAATTTAAGGTATTAGGTTAAGATATGTCACAGCAGGAATAAGATATAACAGAGGTTAAACCTTTATTTTGAAGACAATTGATAGGACTTTCAGATGACATAACAAATTTTATGAAAAAGCTAAATTGTTAAAACATCTTGAGTATGGCGAAAAACGGGGTTCCTCAAACTTTATGTTTCTCGAAAATCTTATTTGATGAAGAAATTCTATGGTCAGATAAAGATTCAGCACAACTCCAACCATAAAGAATACTCTAGTCTCAGGGCTTCTACTATTTTCAAATTTTGTCTGCCTGTGTAGTTAACTCACTCTGGAGCTCAAATATTTTCCAAATATTTTACTTTTACTTTGTTTACACCATTTTTTTATTGAATTCTTTGCAAAAGCTGGCTTTATGCAATGACGGTTAAGATTAAATGGTTCGGTTAATCGCGGCTACGGTTAAGGTTAAAACCGAAATTTAAACTCCAGTTTAAGGCAAGTTTTACAAAAAAAAAAATTTAAATATTGTTAGTGTAACAACTATAAATTATCCCCCCCCCCCCCCCAAAAAAAAAAAAAGAAATGGCTCGATCCGCCACTGCCTGTAAGTATAAACTGGTGCTAAGCTCGAGTTGCAAAGAAAAGACCACAAGCTAATGTGCATATTAGCCAACGTCTGGCAAATAATTCAGGCATATTTCTTGATTTTAATTTAAAAACCATATATAAAAGTTAGTTTTTGATTGGTTATGAGGTATCTTTTATAAATTGCTTTTAATAAAAATCAAAAAAAAAAAAAACCGAAATTGTGTAGCTTTTGGGTGTAATAGTATTAAAAGCATTATTGGATTAATTAAATATAAGATTTAATGAAGTTTAATTTGTAACTATTTTAATTACGCGTATAACTGTTATTTTGGGTCACTGGTTTTAATACGAAAAAAAATATTAAAAATCATGAATTAAAAAATAAACATTTTTTTTATGAAAAAACTGTTAAACCTTCCATAAAAACTGAAAAAGAAAAACAGTTAAAACTGTGGACATGGCAACACTGATGCCGGCATTTGATATTGTTATTTTAACAATGAATACGATTGGTATTTGCGCTTGCGTACATTCGACCCAAGTGCAGCAACGGATATAAATATCCACAAATCTCAAAGCAAAGAGTTAGTTTGTTTTTATATCTATTGGAATTCAGTGCCTTGTCTAGAGCCTAACAAGACCTTTTTTTAATTTCAATAATTTCGATTAAAAAAAATTGATATTTTTAGTAAAAAAATATAAAATAAATATTTTGCTAATTTTCCATGCATAGTTAGATCAAAAAACTAGTGAATTTTAAAATATTTTTTTTTAAATTTAACGCTTGAAAAGTGAAATGTTAAATTAGTTTATATATTTCATTTTTGCATGGAATAACATACATGTCTATATCTATTGAATTCCTAAGTTGCTTGTTGCTAATGTTAATTAAATAATAAAGTTATTTGTTTAAACAAAAAAAAAATATATAAGTATATATTTATATACATATGTGTAAAAAATATATAATTTAATAATAAAAATATAACAATTGTAACATTACAAGGAAGTTCCACAATATAAGTTTGTTGTTAATACAACAATTGTGAAAATTAGAAAAGAAAATAATATTTATTTTACAACTCTTACTGCAAAACAATTTTAACGGTTTAAATAAAAATATTTTATATCAATAAAAACAGGAAAGTTTTTTATATCATCTACTGAACCATTTCATATAAAGGTAAGTGTTTTGAAATTTAAAATATTTTATGGAATGGCGAAACAATTGAAAAAATTAATTTTTAAATAAAAACAAAAAACGTAGAAAATACACAAAATAAGCTCTATCCAATTTTGTTTTAAATAAACTATGCAAAAACTTGGGAAAAATTACCAAGTTTTATGCTGAAACAATTTCCCAGATATTTTATAATTTGTATAAAAATTTAGGGACTTTTAATAGGTTTTAAAAAATTGTTCTTATAACAATTAATTCTCCATGTGTACAAAATTAATTTTATTCAAAATTAAAACAATATTTTTCTTTATTAAATTTAAAAAACATCAACAAAATAAAGTTTATTCGAATTTTACCAAAAACTATAATTATAATTATTTCTATAAATCAACCAATTTTCTATTTTTTTTTTATTTTTTTCTTTGATTGTCTTACGCCTTCATTAGGAGAAAATATTCGTTAAATACAGTGTAGTACAAATATTTAATAAAAATTTAAAATTATGTTTTATAATCAGTTAACACCTCTATATATTAATTATACGTTTGAGTGATGCTAATATTTGTATTTATCAATGTTTAAGGTTTTTTTTCTCGAAAACGAAGTCGAAAATATGTGAACTTTTCCATTAGTAAAAATAAAAAATTGTGTGAGTTTTAGACAAATTGAGTCATGTATGTATTGCTCAAATAACAATCAGACCTTGCTCAGATTTTTTTTTGTGAAATGGTTCATTTAAATTCTATTGACAAATTTGCCAAATCCTATTTAATTGAAATAAATAAATCAATTTTTAATTAATCAATATTTAACAACGCCTACTGCGCTCATTTTTTGGAAAAATTCAAATTTTTATTCGAGTTATACATGACAATAAACGCTGAAATTTTGACATTAGTCCGACAAAATGTTTTCTGTTGCGAGACAGTTTATATTAAAAACTCATACATATGCATCTTTTTTAAGGATTTGTGGTTGATTGTGGACCATTTTTCAAAATTGTTATTTGGATCTGGTTGCTTCTTAAATGTGGTACTAAATGGTACTTAAAAAGAAAGATTGAAAATTTTATCACATTTTTATTTTGTATGCGTATTGATAGTTATTTTCAAATGTTTTTTTTTTATCAAATCGCATACAACATTTTAAAAAAGTTTATATTTTTTTATCGTACTTTAATACAATTTTTAAGAGAAATTTTTTAAAAGTTACTGATCTGAACTTCCATAAAAAGCACTTATATTTTAAATTAGTTATGACATCCTTGAAAATATAATTTTTGAATTTTTGTTATTTCCAATAATATCCACAATTTTATATTTTTATATAATTTTTTAATCGTTCCTAATTGCTTTCGATATAAAATTTTCGCAGTTTTATTCAAAAATGAGGTTTAAAAATCAAACCGGAAACGAAAACTAACATTTGAAATTTTCATCTTTCAGAATAATATAATTGTCAAATATTTTTACCAAAATCTTAAGATTTGAGAGCTTTTTTACAATACAAAAAAGTGTACTAATTGACTATGATGTACAAATTAACTTAATTAATATACTAAAATTTATATCTACACAAAAAAAATACAAAATTCTATTTGTATTATTAAACATTTTTAACAGATCATCTTTGTAATTACACATAAAATAGTCTCACAAAATTTTAAGAAATTAAAAATATTTGTTAAAATTCAAATTCGATTTCTAACGATGTTTGTAATTGTTATTTTTCATATAAAAATTATTTAAAAATCAAAATTATAGTTACAAAAAAATTCCATTGTTGGTGCCTTTTTAAAAAACTTTTTATTTGTACTTACAAAAATATTCTATGAAAGATTTTTAATATTACAAACAGTATTTTGTAATTTTTTTTTTTTTTTGGTATACAAATAAATTTTTTTAAGATACGCACTAGACCGTACCTCAAAAAAAAAGTTCACCGTACACCCTCTAATATAAAGTATTTTAGCAAGAAAATTTCGAAAATAATTTTTTTTTTTTTTGGCCGAACGTAGGGGTCGCCATTTTATATTTTTCGTTATATCTTCGCCATTTACCGTCCGATCTTAAAGTGTTGTATATCAATGTTTTTTGTCTCGGAGGCCCATGTTTTTCTAGAAGGAGCCATTGACCTCAAGTAACCCGTTCTAGTATTAACCCACCAGATCTCAGTTGCTACCACCTTAATGTACCACCCTAATATTTTAATATGAAAGCTCGCAAAAAAGCAATAAACTTTTGCTAGTAAAGAATTCCAATAATTCCAGCGGAACTATTATTTTATTTTTTTTTTTAACTTTTTATGTTGCCGAATGTAGGGCATTTTTATTTTTTTGTCATATCTTCTGTATTTACAGTCGGATCTTAAAGGGTTATATATCAATGTTTTTGTCGCAATGATACCAAGCACCCTTTTATACTACTTAAGGGGTAACACCTATGTAAAAAGCCTATAAATAAAAACTTCCTTTTTTTATTTTTTTATTTACGGAGATGTGTTAACAAAGATTGGTTTTTACAAGATTTATGAAGGAGTACAAAAAAATATTTGTTTTACACAAAGTTTTACAAAATGATAGTATATTTACAATAGAGGTCCACGCCACGCAGCATTACTTAATCAATTTTTGGTGGATTTCTCTGAAATTTATAATGCATATGGAAAACTAAATTATCTATGGATGCGCGTAGGAGTTTTTGATAGGCCAAATACTTTTTGACTTAGAGCTGTTTCTTTAAGAGTAAAAAAGTAGATATTTTGACTTTAACACTTCGCTGTTTTGCCAAAAATTAATATACCCAAAAACTCATACGCTTTTCTCTAGATAATTTAGTTGCTCATCGGTGACCGCCATAGAAGATTCATGTACAGCTTATCCGTGCCATTCTCAAAACACCGATCGTTTTGTTCATGTAGAGTACATGAATCTTCTGGGGCACATTTTTTCTAAGCTTGACAGCCGCCAAAAATACAGCCAACTTGAATCACGTCAAAATATGATTGATTAAAATTTGTGTTATTTTATAAGTGATCCACGGCACTCAGCATAATTTAACCAATTTTAGGTGCATCGCTCTGAAACATACACTTTATATAGAAAACTAAATTATCTAGAGAAAAGCGTTTTTATATATAGGCTTTTTACATAGGTGTTACCCCTTAAGTAGTATAAAAGGGTGCTTGAGGTCAATGATTTTTGATGCAACAAATTGGTATCATTGCGACAAAAACATTGATATATAACCCTTTAAGATCCGACTGTAAATACAGAAGATATGACAAAAAAATAAAAATGCCCTACATTCGGCAACATAAAAATTAAAAAAAAATTATAATAATAGTTCCGCTGGAATTATTGGAATTCTTTACTAGCAAAAGTTTATTGCTTTTTTGCGAGCTTTCATTTTAAAATATTAGGGTAGTACATTAAGGTAGTAGCAACTGAGATCTGGTGGGTTAATACTAGAACGGGTTACTTGAGGTCAATGGCTCCTTCGAGGAAAACATCGGCCTCCGCGAGACAAAAAACATTTATATACAACACTTTAAGATCGGACGGTAAATAACGAAGATACAACGAAAAATATAAAATGGCGACCCCTACGTTCGGCCAAAAAAAAAAAAAAAACATTTTCGAAATTTTCTTGTTAAAATACTTTATATTTGAGGGTGTACGGTGAACTTTTTTTTTTTTGCCTATAAGGTGGTACGGCCTAATACGCACCAATAATGGAATTTGTAACTACAAAAAACTTTTTGGTATTTTTATGTAACTGAAATTTTTATTGAAGTTTTTGTTATTTTTTCTAATTTCCATTTTTTTTCAATGCACTTTTATATGAAAACTAACAATTTACAAATATTTAAAACAAAAAATTGTTTCAAATCAATTTCAGTCCTTAAGATTACTTAAAATTCTGTAATACTTTTTTCTTTGTATTAATCTGTATCTGATAAGACTTTTGGAACTTAATTATTTTCCCTTTAAAAACTCTACAAAATTATCTTTCAAAAAATATTTTTTATTTAACGATCGTGACATTTTTGGCCAATTTTTTGGCTCTATTGATGTTAAAGGTACTCTGTTTTTTAGCTACATTCCATAGAAAACTTTAAAAAAATAAAAATAATGATGTTAAAAGTACAAAGTTGATTGTTGCGTATACTCACCAACAATGGATTTTTTTCTTTGACATTTAAACATTAATTTTTTGCCGTTTGGCGCTTTTGACCTTGGGATTTCGGAGACTGGCCTGTCTTGCCAAAATGGCATCATGTTTGAAAATTAATATTTCTTCAATAACAATCATTTTGAAAAAAAATCTTGACCATGTCTGATAAAAAGGAAAACATATTAACGATATTTGAAATAATATATACATTCACATATGACTATATATGGCATATACGAATCAATATATGGACCAATATATGTAATATATTATCATATTTTGACAAACTTGGTATCATATATTACCATATATGCATTTCTTTGACTGTATTTGCCCATATATGCTTACATACATGACATATATGTTAATATGTATATGCTTATACATTTAAAAATAAAAATATATTCTTATAAAACATACATACGTATCATTTGGGTACGGATGCGGGCGTTTTATAAAATTGTAGTACATATGTATGTACATATCATGTATTGAGATCTTGTGGTAAAATATTTTTACAATACATCCGTAATTTTGTTTTTTATTTTGATTAGAGGTTTCTGGTTTAAATGGCGTGTTGATAAACAATTATTTCAAGTGGGTGCCAGTATTCTCAACTGTACAAAAATAAAATCATTGCTGTTTGGTAACGAATGCAAGATGTATTTAAATTCTATACCTCAGACCAGTTTGGATAATATACCAATGTTTCGGATTGAATGTTATATCGCATGCTTTTACACAAAAATACGATCCACACGATTTTGAGAAGCTTATACTAAAATAAAACCATGCCATAAATCTGTTTAATGTTTTACATGTCCACTATGCCATATTTTCATTTTTCCGATAAGGAAAATCTTATTGGAAAATCCACAAATCTAATTATTTTTCTATGGGACAAAGACCACAGAATCCGTGAGTTATTCCTTAGGAAAGAGGCAAGAGTTTAAAGATTATCACAAGAAAACCATCATCAGAAACTAAGGGGTTTGCTACAGCAATCATTGCTGAGAATCTAAGGTTTTTTTCAACAGTAAAATGTACTGGAATCTTAAAACTTCGTAAAAATATTTCTTAGAATTTAATAATTTATACTTCTGAAAATGATTTAGATTTATTGGCTAAAGGTTTTGATGGTTTTTTTTATATTGTATGGGGAAAAATTTGACTTCTAAAGCTTTTCTTAGAAAAGAAAACATCTCAGAATCTCATAGGGTTGAAGTTTTCTTTTATGATTCATTTTCATTGCATCTAAAGCCCTTCTTATGGTTTAGTGAAAATGAGATTATTTGATGTTCCCAAATAAATTTTGAATTTGTAATTAAGTTTTTAGAAGGACATCAGTAATCGGGCCTTAGCCCAATTTTCACAATCTCCCGTTAGCTTCTACCTAAGAATTTAAATGACGCATTTGTTGTTGTTTCACATATAAAGATTGAGTTTTACTATTGGTTCAATTATAACGGGACATTCAGTAACCGGGGCTTATATATTAAATTACTTTATTCGAAATTCTAGCAGCTTTTACTGTAATACTTTTTTTAGCAATAATAACAACGATTTTAAGAATTAAAAATCTGGTAAACTGTAAGTTAAAGATTGAAACGTTAACCGTCATAGATTTGAAAAGTGTTAAATTTCGTTAAAAATCACATTTTTAGAAGTTGTGAAAATGAACTGCCTTAGAAGAGGAAAAACGATACTTTAGAATCAATGAAAAATTAATTCCTAGAGAATCACTTCCTTTTTCTTTTGCTGGGTTAGTATTGAAAACTCTTTTAATTTCCAATCGAAATCTCAAAGATATTCAAATTTTAGTTTCAAAAGTAAAGAAAGAAAAAATTTAAGATCTTATAATCTAATCAAAACCAAAAAATTCTGATCGCTTTTTCCAGTAGAAAACCATTTTTTTAAGGGAAACACAGAGATTCTTTTAACTTTGTCCTGCATAAAATTTCCTCAGCTTTAAACGATATTTTTTTAAATAAAAGAAGTACCTAATATCACAGTTGTTTTACCAATATTTTGCCTATATTAAAATTGTTAGTACACCTATTCTTTTCAGTTTATTAAACAAAAATTATAGGTGATTTCTCAAATAGAAATTTTTGTAATAAAACATAGCAAACTCTATTGTTTTTGAAAATAGCTGATACCACCCTTTAGTTTTAAATAATACCTTCACCATACATACATATATGGTGAGGGTATATATAAGTTTGTCATTGCGTTTGTAACATGTCGAAATATAGGTTTAGGAGCCCATAAAGTATATACATTCGTGATCCTTAGAAATTAAAAAAAAAAAAATTTTATTTTACTTGTTTATTATTCTTTTTAATAACAAGATATTCTTCGAATATTCCAATCTTGAAGTAAAATATTTTTGTTTGCAAAATAAAAAATTAAGTTTTTTTTAATATTTGGGCATTTAGGAAAATTACCATGTATGAACATGAATAGACGTCCATATATGATTACATACGACCATATAACATCAAATTTTGGAATAATATATGAGCCCATATATGAACATTTTGACCTGGGGTGTTCAGAAAGTTCAAGATCTAATCTAATACAATTTTCTTTAGATCAGTTAAATTTTTGTATTTCATATACATACATTCGACATACAATTTTCTTTTACAAAAAAAATCAAATATTTTCATTGAATTTATATTTTTAATTTTTTTTAAAGTCGTATCAAAAATAATCAAAAGTATATTCTTTTCAACATATGTATATAATTTTTTTACAACGATATTACTGCCACATAAAAGGGTTTAAACAAAAAAAAATAATTTTCAGGTGCAAGTTGTGCAAAAGCTATAACCGTTAGAAGTTTGCTTAGCTTTAATAAAGTTTAAGCCTTTTATACCTCAAGATGTTATGATGTTTTGGTAACAAAAATATAAAAAAAAATATTCAAAAAAATTGGATTTGGATTATTTTATGCATAAGTATTTTTTGTAGATTTATGAAAGAGAGAAGGTAATGCTGAAAAATAAAAACGATGTTACAAATTCCATTTGTTTACAAATTAAATAGACTGAAAAGGTCTTCAGACATGCAAAATATATGTGTTAATTAAAATTAAGATCGCATAGAGTACAAACAAAATATATAATTGAAATCCGTGGAATCGGTAAAAAGTTCATGAAGCGAGAACGAAAATTGTGTATTTCAGTTAGTAACATTTTTAGGTCTTCTTTAAAAGACTCTAAAACGTGTATAACATTTAAAATTAAATTAATCTCTTTCTACGAAACGCTTGTCTAGAAAAAATTTACGTTATTAGTTGCTTAATGTAACGCGAAATCTATTCTGTGCGTAAATAAAAAAAAAATAATAAAATAATCTGTGCGTAAATAAAAATTTAACACAAATGTCATCTTCTGTTTTGCAGAAACACCAAAAATGTAAAAATTTTTAAACATTTATTTAACAAAACTTCCGAATAATCCCTTGTTATTTTGATGTAAATTTCTTTTCGTTCGCAGTAGGTTAACAAGCCCTTTGATCATTTTTAAACCAAACCTAACTTTTTATTTATTGTTGGGTTGATTCGACCTTTTGTGTTTAAAGCAAAATAGAAAAAAAAAATATCAATTTTAAACTGACAATTTCTTTCTTTTACTCAAATATATTTGTTTCGATCTTAAAATTCTGAAAAAAATTACTTGAAATATGTCTTAACAACATGTACGAAATGAATTATAATGTCCACCTCTATTATATTTTACTTTATATTTTAACTTTTATGTATTTTATTTGGTGTGATAGATTCATTTAGTCTAGTTATTGCTTCTGGCACTTAACCTTATTTACATACAGCATTCAGCTCTTGCACAGGCTGAGAGTGTACAACTTTCATTTTTTATATATAACATATGTATATATTTTAACGAAAGGGAAACAATAAATTTTAATAGATATACTGTTATGTATAAGGTAAATTACATAATTTACTAATTATACAGCATTGTTTTCGATTTGCTTAATGTTGAATGAGAAAAATATAACAACGTATTAAAAATAAATAGATACACATGTAACTATTTTAAATTTGTATGAAAGAAATTTCATTAATTACAAACAACTAAACCCAGCAAAAACAGACATTGACAAGTAATTAAGTGTGTAAGTAATTAAGTGTGTGACAAGTAATTAAGTGTGTAATAAAGGGTTGCACTAGTTACCAGGCTATTTATGCATTGGTGGTCATTAACATTGGTGGTCATTAACAATATCCCATCAAAACTTTAGTAATGGATGCGATATACTCCTGCATTATCTTGTAATGATAGCTCGATACCTTTTGCATTATTTGCAAGCGTAAATTAGTGAGTTACCCATGATTTACAACGTATTGCATGATTTAGAAACGTAAAGTAATAATTAAAATATTTTTTAAAATGAGTTTTTGAAAATCTATCTTCTATTTTTTGTAAGAAAAGAGTAATAGTATGTTTCGAAATCATGAACGAAAATACGAAGCGCAACTATGTTCAAATCGGCTGGCAACCAGAGTTCGTAAGTTTGATTTTCATCATGATCACGTAAGAATTAAAAATATTTGAAATGTATGTAATAATTTTTTAAAATTCTAATTTTTTTTTTTTTTTAAATCTGTAATCTGAAAATATGCTATACATTACTTTACACATTATTACACAGTAAAGGTATAAGCTAATTTTAGCTAAGCTATACGTTTTTACACCCAAGTTAAAAAGCCTTAAATTTATAATTTCATTAACTTTTATGGTGGAGTTAACTATAAATTACTAAGGAAAAATTTAGTAATAGCAGCTCATTGCTTTTTGCATTGCCAATAATGACCTACCCCTGCCCACTGCATTACTTCTAAAGTGAAAATAATGAGTTACTAATAATGTGTTATACATCCATTGATATTCCGTGTCAGCTCCTTGCAGACTACATTACTTTCAATGTGAAAATAATGAGTTACTAATAATGTGTTTACACTACTTATTTTTGGCAGTTAAGACCTATTTTTAGTTTTGTTATTTAAATTTTTATTTTTCAAATTGTTATCAAAAATCAATTCAAATTAACAATTCAATTAATAGAAAAAAATTTGAAACATAATAAAAAATAGTTTTCTGATTTTAAATATTTTTCTTTTTTTAATGATTTTGATTTGAAAATGTGATTTTTCCAATACTATTTTGAATTGAAGTTTTGAATGAATTAATCTGAAAGTTTTTTTTTGTGAATTTAATAAAATAAAGGGTGGTTGAATTTTAAGGGCCGATGTTGAATGTGAACCACACCTAAGCGTCAAGTTTTTTCTGCATTTCATTTGACATTTCTCAATTTCAGACTAACTCAATTTGAACCATGGAATGATACACAATCGAGCAACGCGTTAAAGTTTTTCAGGCTTATTAGGAAAATTGGCGTTCAAATCAAAATGCATTTCGTGCACTTCGTGATTTTTTTTGGTTAGCATAATCGACCAAATGTGTCCACAATCGGGAGAATTGTGGGCAAATTTCAGCAAACCGGGTCTGTGAAAACACCTGTGCATGCTCGCCCAGTTCGTTCTGCGGAAAATATTGTTGTTGTTCGCGATAGTGTCTCATGAGGTCGGCCAAGCATTTACCGTGAATGGTGTTCGCTATCGCGAGATGATAACGGGCATATTGTGGCCAGGAATTGAGGATATGACCCTGGACGATATGTGGTTTCAACAGGACGGTGCCACTTGCCACACAGCTAACGAAACAATGGCTCTTTTGCGCGACAAATTCAATGGCCGTGTTATCTCACGTGGTGGCGATGTCAATTGGCCGCCAAGGTCATGTGATTTGACACCGTTGGACTTCTTTCTTTGGGGTTATTTGAAAGAAAAAGTGTACGTCGATAAGCCAACAACAATTCAAGAGCTAAAGGATGAGATAATTCGGCACATTAACGTCATAGAATCTCAATTATGCCTCAGCGTCATCGAAAATTTGGTCCATCAGATGGAGGTGTGCCGCCGAGGTCGCGGCGGCCATTTGGCCGATATTTTGCTCCATAAATAATTGAACCATACCATATTATCATAATAAAAATAAATGACAATAATTTCCTAAATAATTTGTGTTTTATTCAAAATCAACATCGGCCCTTAGAATTTAACCACCCTTTATATGTATACATATATGTTGTATTTAAGTTTTTTTATCATTATAAATATAAAATAAATTTAATAAAAAATATATAATATATTATTCCTTTATACACCAGAAAGACAATACAAACAATGTACTTTCAATGACATTCTGACTTTTAATTTTTGAAATGCGGTTAGCATATTTTAAATTAATATTCGCTAAAACATTTTCAATAACTGACGAGGGACCAAGTTGTTGGTCCCTCAATAGACGACGAATGTCCAGTTCATTAAGTATTCCTGTAAAATAAAAACATTTAATAAAGCAGCATAGAGTTCATACCTTCTTTTACTTTCATGCCACTTATCCGTGAGAAAATTCGGCGCAATTCGGTTAAAGCATTCCCAGCTGGGTTCAATGATTTTATTTCAAATATTTTCAAATATTTTTTTAAGAGAATGCTCTGTCTGCGAGAATTTTAGACGCCGTACCATTACATCCAGACAATTTTGCGTGATTTTATTGTGAGTGCATGGAACCTTGGTGTTTAGCGGTTAATACATTGATACAGCCGCTCCACAGGTTTGAAGAGATTGAATATCTTCCGCTGGTATTTGGCTGTCCGGAACAGGAATTTTATTATAATGTGGCAGCGGAAATTGAGCACATGTTGTTGCAGTGTAAGATATAGAGCCATTTTTTCTTCTGTTCATTCCACCTGTATGATTTATGCACACATAAAAAATATGTTTCATACAAGTTAATTATTTCAATAGTGATTTTACGGCAGCTGGGCATAATTGTACATATGCCACAAACATAACAAAAGTAATTAAACTTATTACACTCCTCCATCTTAGATATTTCAATATAACTGATTTGAGACAAGAGTGTCATAGACTTTGGAGTTAAACTTACTTTTTAATACTTATTTTTTATATTTGCGTGTATCGCAAATGTCACCATTTTAAAAAGAACTGTGGTACACCAATGACTAATTTTTTACAATTTAGAAACTTTCTATAATAACACAAAAATTAAATAGAACAATCCGGTTCGAAAAAGTACAACTTCATAAGCCCGTTAGTACAATGTTGAGATTCTAATTTTGAATATCTGGTTTTTTGTTTACATTAGGTTTGGTTTTGTTTGTAAAGAAAAGGAGTATCCCTACTTACCTGACTTTTCTTTATATATTGTAAACAAATACAATTTAAACATTTGGGGTCGTTTTCGAATATGGACTTCGCGGTAACTCTAAATAAAGCAATTATATTATTTGCCCTGCTCTACCTTTACTTACAAACACGTATTTTTTTGTTAGCTTTTGATGTTTTTAATATTTTATCAAATTAAAAATTCTAAAATTTCTAATATTACACCGCAGTTGATTTAGTTTAACCCACCGGGAGCCACGCTTGTCGGTTAATAAAAAGTTCTCAATTGCACTTTTATATTTCAATCATATGGTACTATATACAATTATACACGAATAGAGTATTCAAAAACCGAAACCGAAAACCGGTAAACCGGTTTCTTTATTTTTAAAAACCGATCGGTTTCGAATATTTTGTAAATTCGAAGGAAACCGGTCTTTTTTGTTCGGTTAACCGGTTTTTTTAATTACATCACCAACTGGGTTACTTGATCTATTTTATTTTTTCCGAACACTCTTATAATCGTTTGGTTATAAGGATTTAGATGTAAGTCTGATAGATTCCCATGAAGACTTTGGATATTCCAAATTCAGGTAGTTTAATTTCTGATCTAAATAACACAATAAACAGTATTCAAAATCCTAAAGAAGAGACTGTACAAAATCATTCATCATTATATGATGATTTCATATATCTTGATAAATGCGACAAAAGAACTAAAAAGTTGGAAAATGTATATAATTGTCTTTTGACTATTTGTCCAACATCTACTATTAGTGAAAAAGTATTTTCCACTTCTAGCTTTATCAAAAGCAAACAAAAAAATCGTCTTAAAACGAAACATTTCAATTGCATATTATTTCTAAAATATTATTTTAGAAGTGAAAAACTGATTTTCTTTTCATATATTTAAAATGTAATATTAAAAAAGCTTATTTAATGTCAAACGTTTTAAACGTTCAAATTACTGACGTACCTAATTTTACCCAATTTACAAACTTAATGGTCTCCATTCATTTGATATGAATAAAGTTTTATAATATTAATTTTTAGGATATTATATTAAAAAATATTAAAACCAATAAATAAAATACAAATAAAAAAATATTATAAAATAATTTTTTTTTTCAAAAAATGTATTTTTTTTTATTTTTATTACTTTATATATTAAATTTCTATTATTTTTGTTTGTAATCAAAAAAATTAACAAATTTTATAAGCTTTTTATACAAGTTAAAAAAAACCGAAAAAACCGGTTGACCGGTTTTTTCTGCAAAAACCGAAACCGGGTTTTTTAAAATTTGATTTTTCGAAGAAAAACGAAACCGGTTTTTCCAAAAGGCCGGTTTTTTGAATACTCTATACACGAACTATATTTCGAAATCTAGTTTATACGAGATTTCAAACGTTATGTAAGCGCAATCTTAGATGATTTGTGTTTTCAGATATGGAATATCGGAATATAAGGCCTAAAATGCAATATATGGATTCACTTAACTTTTATATAGGTCAGTATATTGCGGAATCTGGTCTTTATAAGTTAAATAGTTATGCACTATTTATTTATATATTTTTATTTGCAATAAGATGGAAACATTTAAGTAAATTACTTTGAAACACGTTTTTTTTTTACTAAAAAACTGTAAAAGTCTATAAACCATTACCGTTTATGGGATACGAATAATAAAGCCTGTACATACATAGGTAAATATTAATTTATGTACTTTATTATATGTAATTTTTAAATACCCCCATGTGAAAAACTTTTTTTGTGTGAAAAAATACAGTAGTGTGCAATATAAATGCACATACAAATTATTTTTGAAATATTGCTTTTAATGCTACGTATGAATTGAATAAATTTGTCAGTTTTTAGAGTCATTATTTTATGTTAAATTGTAATGCATTATGTAACCAACTATCGGTAACACAGTACTTTGTTTTCAAAATAATGATAAAAGTAAGGATTACATGTACGAAAAAGTATTTTTAGTATGGTTCGAAATCATAGAAAATTTTTTTCAAATGAAAAAATTTTGTTATTTTTTATTTAAATAACTATTTCTGTGTATTCTCCATGATTACTAAATAAAAAAAAAATAAGAAATACTTTTTTTCATTTAAAAAAAACTTTCTTTGATCTGAAAACACACATTTTCATATATTACAAAGTAATGCATTATTTAACAAACTATCGGTAACACATTTGTTTATGTTTCTAAACAATGCTGAAGTGCAAAGTAATGCATTTTGTACCCAATTATCGGTAACTCATTACATTCTTTTGAAAAGTAATGTTTATCGCACCTATTACCAAAGTTTACCTGGGATTAGTATCTTTTGTGTTTTTTAATGCAAACTTTCAATTTCTTAGAAATATATATATATTTTTTTTTAATTTAATAGGTTCATTTATACAGGGTGCTTTTTATGTAGCAGGCCATGTTTTTGACCGCCATTTCTGTTTGCTTGACATTTGTCAATTTATGTTTGACAGTCGTGCAGAATAGTCGGTAACAATTTATTATGAAGCATCTAACGCACCAACAACGTGTTGCCAGTTGCGTTTGCCAGTTTTGGCTAAAAATCATTATGAGCGACGGGGCACATTTTGACTTGGCTGGCTTTATTAATAAGAATAGCCGTTGCTGGGGAACTGAAAATCCTCAATTGACACACCAACGGCATTAACACCCTGCGAGAACTTTCTCCCGGCCTCATTATTTCGATTGGAGATTTCGATTGGCTCCCTCGATCACCTGATTTGTCTTTCCCCGACTACTTTCATTGGGGGTACTTGAAGGAAAAGGTCTACGGCAACAAGTCAGATGATAAAGAACACCATTATTGACGAAATTGGAGCAATGACACCCGTAATATGCAAAATTGTTATGCAAAATATGCTTAAAAGAGCACACATTTTTGGTCTGGAACATAAAAAAACAACCTGCATACTTTGATTATAATGAAAGACATTTATTTTTAATTTTATTAGGCTTAAGATCACAATTTTTTAATTTTACTAACGAATAGTAAACACTAATTTTTTTATTAAATGGAAAAAATTGTAAGTATCAGCGCTAGAGGGAGTGCACACTTTCGGCCCGAGCGTCCAGGTCATCTTCAGCCTCCTTCTGAACACCCCAACACAAATAACTCATGGTTTTGAACAGGCATTTATATTACACACTCTAAGGAAAATGACAATGTGAAATTACATTTTTCAGTTAGTGAATGATTACCCGTGCAAATGAGCTTTTTCAATCTATTTATAGAAATAACCTTTGGCAACCATCTTCGATTTTCGAAGCACAAACTGACAGGGATGCGATTATAAATTGTTAATAGTTCCATTTCTGCGAACGAATTGGTAATCTGGCATTTTTTCCTTCACAACATATTTGAGTGTTGTTTATTATATTTGATTATAAATTACATCGTGCCCTATGTTTTTGTATGTAAATTTTGTATTTTTAATTTTATCATGCTCAAGATAATAATTTTTTTAATGTTACTAACGAATAGTAAACACAATTTTTTCTTTTATTAAATGGAAAAAATTGTAAGGATCAGCGTTAGAGGGAGTGCAAGACTTTTTCCTTTTGAAAAAATTTTGTTGACGTAAAAACTCGTTAAATTTTGTCCCTATTAGAAAAAATAATCCATAATTTAAATTTATTATGGTTTTGTAAGTTTTAAGTGTATTTGTTTGCCAAAAAAAAACTTTGCATTTTGTAGGTGCATATTTTTGTTTTCAAGGTGCATGAAAATCCATTCTTATTAATTTATGAAATTGCATATGGGTACGCTCTTGTTCTAGATATTATTATATGAAATTATTATATCATATTTGAATTAACATCTAATTTTTGTACTACATATTTTTAAATTAAGTTGAGTCTTACTAAACTAAAGTGCAGGGACGCACAGCTTATTTCGTGTCAGTAACATTTTTGAAAAACAAAGCATAAAAGTGGTATATTTTATTCTGAACTCTACAAATAAATGATACAGTTTTGTAGATCATTTAGTCTTCAATATAAAACACCAAACAAATTTACTCAAATATCAACATTGAACGATTTACTGAAAAAAAATCTAAACAAACACATAATTCTCATATCACAGCTTATTTTGTGTATGGCAAAAGAACATAAAAAAAAGAAATATATAAAAATTGTTGAAAAATAATCTTTTAATATTTTGTAAGGTGCATTTTTGATTTATTACACGCAAAGAAAAAACATGGTTGATACAATCACAATCGCAAACTATCATTAATGTTTGTGGTTATGATTGTGTCAAACATGTTTTAAGTAACAATATATGTTCAGATATAATATTTGTAGCTAATTATTATCTCAAACATATTATTATACCATGCAAAATGTCTATGTCAACATGTTATATGGTTCTCACAATAAAACAAATAGAAAATGTAATTTCAAAGATTTATTTTTTATTAAATATGTATACATATATACATTAAAATATAATTGCAAACATACAAGTATTTTTTGCCCCGTACTTAAGACTTGTAACATAAAGTCAAAGACAAACGTACCTTTTATTTCTATTATGAAATCGACGGTATTTAATATATTGTTGAACTGTTATTGAAAAAATTTGGGGCTTATCACAAAATTCTGCGTCAAAATTTCAATGGCGTTTTTAATGTTGTATGTTTTTTTGGCTGCAAGATAGACAATGTAATTTATACGTATTTATACATGTATGAATTTAGGTATGTATTTTTCTAATTATATGTATATAAATAACTTACCTGTTTCAATAAACGTATAATAATTTATATAATTAAATTTGCAAGGCAGCATGGCGTTTTGCTCCCCGAAAAATGTTTTTATTATTTTATATTCACAAATGTTATTAACTATCGCTGGCGAACGGAAAATGACGCGGCAGAAATCTTTTTTTTTTTATAAACACACACTGTTTATTTTGGCAATAAATGTTTGCTCATTTAGAGAATGTGTTTAAAGGCAAACATACATTTTTGTAATAAACATACACTTTTGTGTGCAACTAATATTATGATTTTAATTGTATAGTTGAAAACATATATATTATAGTAGCAAACATTTCTCATAAATTAATATTTATGGTATAAAACACCATAAAATATTATTATGGTGAATTTAAAAATGCTTAAGACCAAAAATTTTTGTTCAATTTATTCTAGGCCTAATAAATAAATATGGTCGTAGTGACGATTCATTAATCATGTTTTTTCTCTGCGTGTACAGCTTTTTATCTGGATTGCATAGAGTCAAGCATTTTGTAAGTGTATTGTGGCAATATTTTATGTCCACTCCTCCTTTAGAGCCGCTTTAAAACTTTTGACATTAGAAATATGGTGTTTTCGAATACCCAGATCTAGAATGTGCCACAAATTTCAATCGCATTTAAATCTGGGAATGTATGACGTGTGGGCAATTACAAATTAGACAAGTTTGTAATTTATCGGATTTTTGCTTGGGATCGTTATCTTGGTAGGAGCGGAATGTGTCACGTATGCCCAAGACTTCAGCACTTTGGAGTAAATTTCGCTTCAGCAAGTCACGCCACATATTTGCTCTCATCAGCAAAATTTACAGTTTTTCAAAATGAAATGTCCTTGTTTTCAAGGCGTTTTGCGAAATGTATGCGGATTTTGAATTTTTCTTTTTAATAATGGTTTGTTTTCATGAAAATTAGCATCTCTAAGTACTCTGCGGACAGTTTCTGGATGAAATTTTTTGCCAAGAAACATTTGAACATTCTTGGGCACAGCTGGAACATTTTACATGGGATCTTCTTTAATCTTTCGCAGAATCCACCTCTCATAATTTTCAACAAAAAATTTGTTTGGGACCTTTCTTCCTTTGTTGTGCACCCGATTTTTTTGAACTAAACGCTGAATAATATACTGAACAGAAGATGGACTTACATCAACAGTTTCAGCAATTTGTTTTTGTGCTTTCCCATTTTTAAAGTGTTTAAAACTACCTCCCACGCAATTACTCTCACCAAAAAAAGTCTGTAATGGTATCTGAATTTTTTGTTGTTATTACTGTAAATTTTACTAATTTTAGCCCAACGGTATTTTTGCTAATCTTAGCAACACATGTCTGCTGACGTGTAGTACAACGAAATTAGTAGCTGCTACTAAATTTTAGTAAAGTTGTTGTAAAGTGGAATTTAAAAGCAGTTTGCTAAAATCAGCAAAAAAAAATTAATAAATGTAATAAATATTAGTGCAATGAAATTAGTATACAAATTCGTAAGCGCTATTAAATTTTAATAAATTGCTGTAAACTACAATTAAAAATCTAGCTGCTGAAATCAGCAAAAAATTTGACTTAATATTAACTACTAAACATCAGTGAAATTTTCTGTACAAAGTTAATGAAAATAAATTAGGTCAAATCAAGAAAAATATTTTAATAATATTGGTGAACTAAACTGAATGAATTGTAATATATACATAGAAAAATTTTAATTTCTAAAAAGAAAGTTATTAAGAATAGACAAATTTAAAAGTTATGGTTTATTGTGTTGTAACTCATATTTTATGTTATCAATATCAAACTGATGTATATATACAAGCAGAGTGGGAAAAGAAACTTACTAACAACACTGCGTAAAGTACATAAATGCATCCCTTACAGTGGCGTGCCCAGGATTTTGTTACGGGAGGGGCCCAAAATATAATTTTTAAAATATATTTTTTATATATATTTTTTTTAAGCATTAAAAAAAAATACAGCTTCTAAATTCATAAACAAGTTTTATTTAAAACTTATTTATTACATTGACTGAGATCTAATGAATACGTTTAATATTAAGTACATTTTGATGGTTTTTGTGTTGTAAAGATTCTCTCCGCTTTTCGATCATTTTGATAAAATCTATTATGCTACAAAATTCTTTTGACGAAACGTCAAATACTTGGCTTGGTGCAATATATTATAAATTCTTTACCAAAATTCGCGCGATTTTTGTTAAAAAATGTTCATTTTAGTTTTCGTATATTAATAGTTGTACAAGTTGGCGCCGCAGGCGAAAATTTTTTTTCATACATTAAGACCAAATATAATTCTTAACAAGTTTCAAAATTGCCAAGCACTAAGACGCAATGTCATAAAAAACCATTTTATAAAATCGTCGGATGCTGCAAAAACCGCATATCGGAATTTGATAGATTGTTTCAAAAACTTTTGGAATGACTCCAAATGTAATTTATAAAGCATCAATTGAAATTCAAAAACAATAAATAAAACAAAATAACATAAATATTTGTTGAATTTCAATAATTTTTTTAATTGCGTTTGGTATTTTTTTTAATTTAAATTGATCTCTTTAAGTGTCGATTGCGAATTTTTTAATCTTATTTGTAATTTTTTTTTAATTTAAATTGTATTCTTTTATTTCGGATTTTTTTTTAATTTTAATTGTTATTTTTGGGCAATTTTGTCTATTTTTTTATATATGGACTTCACCGGAATACGAAATATTTCAATTATATTGTATGCCCTACTCTACATTTACTAACAAACACATAATTTATTTGTTAGCTTTTGTTGTTTTTAATGTTTTATCAAATTACAAATAGAAAAATTTCAAATATTTTTATGACAAATATTTTCGTTTACATTTAAAAGAGAAAAGCCAATAATTGCAAAGGCTTGACAGCATTTTTATAAATTCTTTCTATTTAACAACTATAACTTCTTTGAAAGTCTATATAAGTGTTGTTAATTAAATGTTTTAAATTTTAAATACATATGTTTTGATATAAAAATAAATTCATAAATCTGAAATTTTGGGTATTCCAGTTAAGACTTAATGTGGTATTTGAATCTTAGATTTTTAATTAAAAAAAGTAATACAAAGAAAACACAATTTTTTTGTTTTAAAAGAAAATACGAGATAGCTTAATAAATTCTAAACTAAATACAAATTGACAAAGGATTTTAAAATTCCTTTGACAAAATCTTTGAACAATTTTTAAAATTTCATAGAAATTTGGATACCTGAATTTAGTTTAGATTTTTTTAGCCAGCTCACACCCACACAAAATACAATATTTAAAAACAATTATTTTGTTGTTTTGCTGATTTCTAAACCCAATACTGAGTAATAGCAGATAAGGATAGTCGACGTGTAAATCAACCTTTAATCACTCCTTTTTTAGAAAACGTTCGAAAAAAGATAAAAGGCGTTAAATTAAATAAAAAAGGTAATTGATCCAAAAAATATTACGAGAGTGGAAATAATAATAGAGGAACGATAAGTCTGTGGGCTTCTGTAATTAATAAACATAGTAAGCTCGATATTTAAAGCGAGATGCGACCTACAAAGATCGAAACTATGTTCATTATGCAACCTTAAAGAGGCAGAAACCCTTCTTCATGTTTTAGGTAAATGCCCTATTATTTGCCATATTGGATTCAAATGCTTCAGAAAATTATCTCTAACAGAAATTGATGTAAATAAAAAATATACGAGAGTGGAAATAATTAATAATAGAGGAACGTTAAGTGTAGAGAATTCATCGAAAGAAGCGGCCAAATAAAATATTACAAGGTTCGGTAACGGAGAGGAAATTGAGAATATTTCCCTTATTTTAAAGCAAATTCTTCTCATTTCTGCACAAATTTCAGCAAAATCTGGTAAAACGCAATTGGACTTGCAAAAAAAAATCAATCGGTCTTGCAAAGAAAATCAATTGGAAACAAAAAAATACAAGCTATTTACTACACGCAAAAAAAAACATGGTTGGGAGAATCATATTCGAAGAGCATCATATATTTTTGGGTTTATGATTGTGCCAACAATAGTCGTACTATATTATGGTTATCATATTATGATAATAAAATATCCATAATTTTACCATAATATGGTCCCTACAGTTATATTATGATTCAAATATTACAATATTATGATTCTGTATAAACATATTATGATGTTGAATTTATCATAATATGATTGCATGTACTCATAGTATGCTTAAAATGTTATTACATTATGGTCGCCATAACTATATTTTGATTTCTGGATTATCATAATATGACCCATATAAAATCTTTATATAGAATCTTTTTGACAATGAATTGATTATTGTAAATAATATTACATGTATAAGGAATTTTCGAAAAAACCCTCAAAAAAATCTTCTAAAATTAAAAAAAAAATAAACTGGAAAGGTATTTTCTGTCCAGTTTTAGTAAACAATATATGATTGTTTTTTTAAGACATTTTGGTTTTTATGAAAACAAGACAATACTCGTATTAGGACTCTAAATGTCAAAGTCATGTTTTATTTGATGTATAATTATTCATTGATTGTTGACAGCATTTTATGGTTATATAATTATCATATTTTTTTCATAGTCAGAATTTTTGTTACCACAGTATGCTTACAGCCAATCATGTTATAAAATACAAGGTGTCAATCATAAAATAGTTAAATATTTACTATAATAATGATGGTAGCGACCATGTTGATGGTTAGACAACCAATAATATGGTCTTGACAACCATACCCGATTGCAGCAAGCACAATATAGTAGCAGTGATCATGTTGCAACCATGTTTTTTCTCTGCGTGTATATATGTATACTAAACATATTAAACAAAAATATTATTTCGTGGGCCCCCTTGGCCCCCTGGGCACGCCACTGCTTACATACATATGTACAAAAATTTATTTTAGCTGTACGTAAGTGTACTGCCTTTTTTGCTCTCCCGGAAAAAGTTCATAAAAGATTCCTGTGGACTTTAGACAGTATTATATCCGTCAAGCAGTCCTATAAGATGGACCCACTTTTCAAGGACGTGGTCCCATGGAGTAAAAATCGTTTTGTTTCATTTACAGAACCTCCATGGCCGTGCACACTTTAAAAGTGGGTGTATCTCATAAAATAAAACATACCACTTTTATACTTGGTTTTGTTATTATAACAATTTAACTTGTTAAAATAATGTACTTTATTCAAACATTTTGTAACATATTTTTGAAATATACTTTGTAAAATAGTTCAATCAAAAAATAACTTTCAAAAGAAAATTTATAACAAATTGCTTTTTCAATAGATTAAGTCTGTTTATCACAAATGTGTTAAGAAGTAACGGTTTATTTATTTGGGCTTCGCCAACAGGTTTTTGAGAAATGTTCATCACACAAAATAAGCTGTGCGTTACTGTAAATATTATTGTAGTTAAATATAAAAACTTTTTCGTAGTCAAATTAATACTTCTGCATTTTATGTGTTGCTTTTTCATTTTAAAACTAAGTATAAACCTATTAAATTAAAAAGAAACTCAACTTAGTTTGATTTCAAGGGTGTTCCTATTTAATTTAAGGTTGTTTTTTTTTTTTGTGTGTACAAATTTAATAAATAAATACAGATAATTATCTTATAATATTATAATATATATTTAAATATAATTATATACTTAAAATAATATGCCAGATATTTCTCTTTTTTTCTCTAATATTATAATATAATATATAATATTTTTCGAATTTTATATAGATATATCATACAAATTTTAGTAGATATAGAATTCCTTATTTGTAATAGATATACACTATCGGACAAAATAAAGTATAAAATCATAAAAAAGTGTTGAATTAATTACAGAGATCACCATATAAACAATTTGATATTTGTTTTGGCAAACCGACCTTATCCAGTGGGCGTGGCATTTAAGATTAAAACTACTAATATGTCTGTTTTGGAAATTCGTCTACATATTAGTAAATATTGGTTTACATGAAAAAAGCCTTTTGAATGGTATAGAAATCTGATTTAAAAAACTGTTTTACTTTTACATTTTTCGTAATTTTGTAAATTTTAAAAGTCTAAGAATTAATTCATGATATAAATTTTGGTTTTATCATATCCACGTACATTAATACTGTCGATTTAGTCATTGTAAGCAATGCTTAATTCAGTTGTCGATAGTTTTTGTCCTACGGTTCAATTTAAATATTATATATACGATATTATTTAAAATAAAATTTTATAAGCGTGATCTCCAGTATACATAATTTTAAAATTGCAAATAAATTTTGCCAGATTTTATCCTAAATGTCACACCCACTAAAAAGGGGAGGTATATTAAATCGAACTTTGAACTTTTAATCTGTGGGCTTCTGTAATTAATAAACATAGTTAGCTGGATATTTAAAGCGAGATACGACCTAATTAAACAACAAAGAGGCAGAAACCCAGAAAATTATCTTTAACAGAAAATGATGTCGTAAATATATTAAATAATATAAAACATAAGTTTTTGTTTCATTACATAATAGATGTAATAGATTGTAGAAAATAGTTAATTACAGAATTTAATTATTAATTTAAAATTTATAGCTAAATTAGTGTACATTAATCATAACATTTGATATCACCGACTGACGGCACTATGTCATATGTAGTCGTAAGTTTTTATTAATATTATTGTAATTTCATTAATAATTTTTTTTTTATATAGATTTATATATTTATATTTTGAGTCTGTAAAAATCAAAAATTTTAAAAACAAGAAATAATAAAAACCAATTAATAAATGGTGTCATTTACGTATTTTCAGAATAGTTTAAATAATGAATAGAAAGTCAAAATAACACGTCTTATTGCTAATTATCACACTTGTGTGTGATCACTATGCTGGGCTTACTAGTACTGCGCTTAAAAGTTTCCCTAGACAGCTCATAAGCAAGCTTAATATATATTGCTTCATCATTTATTGAGTTTCGTGATAGTCAAAATTGCTCTTTTGAACGTTATTTGCACTTTTTATATTGGTACAAGTAAAATATATTTACATTCTGGCTAGTAACGCCTAAAAAGGAGTTAAGATACAGTGTACAGCAAAAGTCTGGTACCCCTGTCAAAATAAAAAATCTCCCCAAATTTCTCAAAAATTACGTAACTGAAAATATGACACTTATTTTTATTTTGTGTATTCACTTGTATACTACCGCAATTTTAGACCAATATAAATAACTCCATATTTAAGCACATGGTACCCCTACTCATAAACGGTCTTATATTTAATTTACCCTATAAAATTTTATTGAAAAACTGTTGGCTTTCCTTTTATTGATTCCTTTTTAAAAATGTAACGGTACTTTCCAAATTTCCAAAAAGCTTTTTAGAAGAACGAAACATTATAATTAATAGTCAGGAAATGGGTAAATAATCATACACCAAAACTGCTAAGATTATAAATAAGAACAAACAACAGCGCAAAGAGTTATAAATATTTTTCAAAGATGAAAAAGAAAAAGTTTATGGATTCGCAACGGAATATAAAATTAAACAAATCAAAATTTAATATTTTTGGATCGAACGGACGTGAATTGGTGTGGCGCTAAAAGTGCGACGAGCTAAATACAAAGAATATTATAATAACTTTTTAGTACGGAGAGGATGAAGTAATGTTATGGGGTTGCATGTTAGCAGCCGGTCTTGGCAGTTTAGTGATCATTGAGGAGACAATAGACAAAACAGTTTACATGAACATTCTGATAGAAAGTCGTAATCAGAATGCTGAAAACTGAATATTTGAGATATTTATTATTGTTATTAGTACAATGATCCTAAGCATACACCAGCTGACGTTAATATGTGGATCGGAAATAACAGCCCACGTATGCTAAAAACCCCTCCTCAAAGTCCCGATTTTAATCCTATTGATCACTTGTGGGATAAGTTAGAAAAACGCATACTAAATCACACCATTTCTAGTAAAGCTCAGCTAAAGAAAATACTTTTGACTGAATGGAGTCAAATATACGAAAAGTACACTAAAAAGCTTGTGCCTTCAACGCCGACATGGTTGATTGAAGTTCTACGGCTTAAGGCATATCCTTAAGTAAAGCAATCCAGTTCTAAAATAAAAAAATGTTAATAAATTTTTATTTTTTTCAGGGTTACCATAACTTTTGCTGTGTAAAAATATGAAGTTGCCATGATCTTTATTTTTATTTCGTTATTATTTACATAAATCAGTGAAATATTATTTTGATTTGCAATAGTATAAAGTAAGATAGTAAATTTAAAATTTAATTTTATATTGGAAACAACAATAAATGTGTCAGTTTAAGTCCCAATTAGTGGCTTATGGATCATTGAGATAATGGGACTTATGCATTAAGAATAGTAAATTGTTCTTCCCGTGATAAAATTTCACTAGAACTTCAATGACCCTATATAGTAGTTTAGGTTCTAAAAATGAATACCTTTTTCAGTTTCTCACTTTTTCAGTTTTTCACTAAAAAAATATTAGGCAAATTTAATCCTTTGCCTTAAAATAATGTGTTAGAGACATATGCTACTTCTGTGTCAAAAATGAGAACCTCGTATCAGACACGTGATGTCTTGTTCTGGCCAAAAGTGAGAAGCCCGTATCAAACACGTGATTGTTTTTACATGATAATGTTCTTGTTTTTGCGTTATTGTTTATTACAGTTATGTTACAATATAAGAGGTTCATAAGGCAAGGGGTTAATATAATTTGCCTAAAAACAAATTGTAATAAATTTTTACTAAAAACATAATCGTGAAAAACAATTTTCTATATGGAGTATAACATTTTTTCCACGTGAAACCCGAACAACTTACTATGCTTTAGCGAAAAATTTAGTTATATTTTGTGTGGCGGTCTTCTTCTTTTTAAGTATTCTTAATACATTTATTTCATTATTATATTGTTAAATTATTATAATATTATTACGATTTTAGCCTTTATAAAATCGTTGATTTATTTACCTTTTTAAATAAATCAAGTTCTTTCTATATTGCAAATAATAAACACTGTTTGAAATTATTTATAGCTCTGTTTATTTATAGCAGTCACTAAAAATTACAGAAAAACACTTTAATAGCACACTTTATTTACACGGTGTAAAAAGACTAAACGTTAGCCACACTTTAGTTCTTAACACTCCAGCGTTTTATTTTATAAACTGAACTACTGCATCACCAAGTACCAGTATTTATATGAGTAGTCAGGTATTCTAGTTATTTCCTGTTATTACTTCACTAGATTTTTCCAGCTGTAAAAGAGTTTGTAATAAAATTTCTAGTGTTTAGAATTTCTACAACAATATTTATAATTTACCAATTTTCCAGAAAATTTTAAGTAAAAATTTGTTGTAATTTTTCAATAGAAATTAGAATATTTAGAAATTTGTAGAATTTTTTTTTTAATAATTTAGTTATTTTCTAGCAATCTTAGATTTAACCATATTTTTGAGTAAGATTTGGTAACAATGGAGCTTGTTCAAATGAATTTTAAGCAGATAAAAAATTAAATCAACTTATTTGACGCCAGGAGAAAGTTTTTGCTTGATAAATTGTTAGAGACTTTTACACATAATTTTATTGTTATATTTAGTTGACCTATGGGTCTGTTTGTGTACATATCCAGTAAAAAAAAATAGTGAACTAAGAAAGAACAAAATAATTGTCCAAAATTAAAAACAACTGCATACAAAATTTCACGTCAAAACTAATTTAAAACAAAAAACTAGGTAAAACTAGTAAAAATATCAAAAACTTTTATATGGTTCTGTATAAACCATATATAATTACTTATATCGTATAATTTTATATATATATATATATATATATATATATATATATATATATATATATATATATATATATATATATATATATATATATATATATTATATCTTGTAGATATGGTTTTATGATAAATGTAGTCCCAGGCATTGATTGGACTAAATAATTGATGATTTCATTACAATGGTAATGAAATCAATTTCATTACCATTGTTTAATTAATGGTAATGATTTAAGAACCTAATTTCATTGATTAATCACAATGTTTTTGAATTTCATTACCAATACTAATGCATCAATTAAAAGAAAACATTTTAATGTGTTTATATTTATGTTAATATTTATTTATGCGAGTTAATATTTATATATTATGTTTTATTATTTTTTGTCTAAATTGTATAAGGTTTTTATAAGCAAATGATTTTTCAATGAATTGTAATTAGTTTTGTTATGCATTTGTGCTATTTCATTACCATTAGTAATGAAATAATTTTTTTTTTCATTTGCAATAATGTGTCAACTAATGGTAATGCAATTTTAATGCTATTGAAAAGTTCCCAAGTATGGGTTATATAGGGTGTTTTTAGTGGATGAGAACTTTTATTTAAAAAAGTATATGTAATGGCAATTAATTTTTTACTGCCCTACATTTGCAATACGGAAAAACTGTCAAATGGAAGTCATTTTTTATGAAGATAATTTTTTTTTCAGGTTTATCTGAAAAATCATTACGGAAAGGTTATTTTATAATGACGGAAATAACAAATTTGTGGCTGTCACTTTTAGCCGAATAAAAAATTGAAAATTGGTCCTTCCGAATTCGCTTTAAAAAAGTTGGTAGTATACACTTGCCCAAAATTCTTTTTTGATACTAAATGTCAAATAATAAGATATCAAATACAAATTTAAAATAAATCATATCGTCTTTATGTATTTTATTTTAGCTAAAAGTTCTCAGCCTCTAAAAAACACCCTATATAACACAATATAAAAAAAAATAAAACAAAATAATGTGATATCCCCTCTGCCAAATTCATGTCAACGAACTACCAAACACTTAAGCGCGGTTTACATTATACCACAGGTCATAGGATCTGTCAAAAACACGTGTCAGATAGCCAAAATTCTATGGTGTAAACTCATTTTGTCTGATACGTACAGATTACAAATTTTGACAGCCAGATTGATTTTTTCGTTTTTTAAAATATTTTAATCAAATCAAATGGTATTAGTGTTGCATTTTCTTACAAACAAAGAAAACACAAACAAAACAGTTGTGAAGTAAATTGGCGGTAAAATTAAGCAACAAGCAAAAACAACTGTTTTCATCTGATTGCATAATATTTGCATCTGAAGGTGTAAACCCAAAGCGGCTTGCCAAAGAGATTTTTTGACAATCGCATCATTTCATAGGATTTTTAATTTCATCTTCTTTAGGTAAAATCAGAGGGAAAATCAGATAATGTAAACTCCGCTTTACTAAATGTTTTAAACAGCTGTTTTCTGTCAAAGTGATTTTGTAAAGTAACTTGAAAAATATATAAAAAAGGTTTTGTGTGCAAAAAAAGATTTTTGCAAATTATGGAAACCCTTGATCATTTCGATAATTTGTAGATCTTTTAACAATTTTTTTCTTATTTTCCAAATTTTCTTCACGAATCATTTTAGAGATTGGGGGAAACACTTAAATAAAAACACTTCAATAAAAATTTCAACATCTTTATCATAATGGAAAAAACACGATGGCATCTGAATTTTCAGAGATGATTTACAAACCATTAATTGACTGATAAAAACTCATTATAAATAAATTCTATGCTAACTCTCTACTTAGCCTAATCGGTATGCTTGTTAAGAAGACGTTGTCTGCGATATATAGTGCATAAGCCACAGTGTATATTATACACTGTGGCTAACTTTTCGTTATAAATACGGCCGCTAGATTTTTAATTAATGCAAAGGATAAATTATTGTTATTAATGCCAGAAATATTTCCAGTCGCTTACCAAGGTTTTATTGAGTAGTTATAATTTCTTAAAATAAATATAAATATATTACAAAAATGTTTTTTGATTTATATTTTAGTTTTCATTATTTTTGTTTTTGATTTTGAACATACACCTGAGATTACAATTAACTCAATTTAAATATTTGAACCGAAAAGTTAAAACGTAATGTTTTTAGTCTATAATCAATTTGAGTTAATTGTTATGCGACACCACAAATCATTTTTGTATTAATTAACAAGTTCATATTGAATGGTTACTGTTTCAACATAAAAGCTAAATACTGTTGATGTCGTTTAGCACAAAAAGTCATTATCGTTTCAACAAGATCGTTAATCATAGATCATATCTAAGAAAATTATTATATTAAACGGCTTAAGTGGATAACATTGTATAACATTGTGTATTCGTTACATTTGTCGTATGTCCCAAAATGTTTTAGTTACCCTGCGTGCAAAAAGGGATCAGTTGGGAATTGGGACCTGTCCCGTGATAGGTGAAAACTGAACTGGATTCCAAAATACATATCACGAGATAGGTAAAAAGATGACCGGTTAAAAGTCATGACATGTTTTTTTGCGTTGGTTCTGTATTATGTTTTTTGTGGTTAGTTGTGTGACATGTTCTTTTAAACCAGTCCTGTGAAATTTTACAGAGGGCAATTGACCTCCTCCTTGGAGCCCATGTTAAAGTGACCGGTCCTCTTCATATAAAAAACTGGCCAAGTAACGTGTCCTGGGATAGGTTTCTTTCCCGCATGGTAATAACACTGTTCTAGCCGCAAATTTTAACAAGCTTGGCACTCTACTGGTACCGATAACTCGAGTATGCTGAATTCAATGGTGATAGCCGGTTTTCTAAGGTTAGCGCTGGTATTCGCGATATTCCCGATTTAAAATTTCTATACTGAAGTACCATAAAACAATATTTTGTTATACTTTTGTGATCATTTTGGAATTTTAATTAATCCAACTCTGTTAAATAAAATTTATCGCTATTTTTTATCGCGAAATTTTTTTCGTGAATTTTTTTTTTGCTTCGACTGCAATTAATTCAATTATACAATCACCAGCTGAGTTTGACCAGCATGGAGAGGGAGAAGTCCCAAATCTGGCGTTGCATCACTGGCTGAAAATGGGTTAATATCGATGATTTACTAACGCAACCTCGTATCTTAAAAGCTATGTACTACTTTCCAGGAGAGACAAAAAAAAATTTTATAATAAACTTGTGACATTTTTTAATAATTTTTTTTTAATTTAAAAAGTAATGATGAATTTAAAGTTAAAAAAAATAAAAAATGACGCAAGTTTAATATAAAAACTTTTTTTGTCTCTCCTCAAAAGTAGCAGTTTTTGAGATTCGAGGTTGCGATAGTAAACCTTCGATTTGTTTAAGACAAATTTCTGTAACTTGAAACTATTCAAAGTTGGAACAGTATTGATCATTTGGGTAGTAATTAATTACACAATACTCAAAAGAATTCAATTCAACTCAATACTTCCAGAGTTGTATTTTTCTGTATATAAGCCTCATTTGGTCTGAAAAACATTATGAAAATGTAACCCTGTTTTGAGTATGAAAATATAACCCTGTTTTAAGTTAAATGTAAAATGTATTAATTAGTATCAAATTAATATTTAAAAGCATTGAGCAGTTTCGAATATTCAAAAGTTTGCACATTTTACAACTCTGCACTGTCACCACCAATTCTAAAATATTATCATAATTAAAAAAATAATAAAAATTAAGAGATGAAAATATTGTGAATTTTTACCCCAAAAATCCCCTTAAAATTTGTTGTCATCCCCAACAAATCCCCGTATCCCCATAAGGAAATTTTTATCCCCATTCGAGAAATAAAATCCACAATTTAGGGATAAATCACCTCAACTGACAGCACTGTTTAGTAGTAGCAACCAAATTTCAGTTAGAAATTGACTAAAAATTTTCTCTGTGTGCAGGTTTGAATAGACCTTAATTGAAAATTTTTGTGGGGCTATCTGTTGTTAAAATAGTTTTACTCGCATTTGAAGTTTAAGTTTTAAGTAAATATTTCAAATTTTAGAAAAATATAAATTTTTAAAAATAGTGTCAAGTTTTAGAAAAACGCATTTAAAATATTGTTACGATTTTACCCTTTATAAAATCGTTGATTTATTTACCTTTTAAATAAATCGAGTTCTTTCTATTTGCAAATAATAAACACTGTTTGAAATTATTTATAGCTCTATATATTTATAACAGTCACTAAAAATTACAGAAATACACTATAATAGCACACTTTATTTACACGATTTAGATAGACTAAACGTTAGCCACACTTTAGTTCTTCACACTTTGCGTTTTACTTATAAACTGAACTACTGCGTCATCAAATACCAATATTTATATGAGTAGTCAGGTATTCTAGTTATTTTCAGTTTATTACGACACTAGATGTTTCCAGCTGTCAAAATTCGCGTGAAGAAATTTCTAGTTGTGGAAATTTCTTGTAACACTGCCGCCCACTTAAGCCTGTTCGTCCCGAACAGACATAGCTACTCCTTTTCCATAGTTGGCTAGTCGTTCTAGATGAAAACCCTTCATTTTGGACTTTGGGCTCTGATCTTTCTGTATTCTGTATACCACATTATTCAACCTTTTAATTACTCTATAGGGTCCGTCCCAATGCGTTTGTAGTTTGGAAGATAATCCTTTCTTTCGTTGCGGGTTAAATAACAGAACCAGCTGACCCTCATTAAATCCTTCAGAATTTGCTGCCCTATCGTATCTCGCCTTCATCTTATCGCTGATTATTTTAATTCGATTGCGAACAAACTCATGAAGCTCATTAAGGCCTTCTTGCTTAACACCAAATTCTAAACCGCCTGGCAATTTAAGTTCCGTTCCGAAAATTATTTTTGCAGGTGTCTGGGAGGTGGAATCGTGAACAGCCGATATATATGCCAGCAGAAATTTAGGGATGTGTTCGTCCCAGTCCTGATGTGCACTGACCACTTTTCTTAAGTATTCCTCTAAAGTGCGATTGAATCTTTCGACCATGCCATCAGATTGTGGATGCAGCGGGGTGGTTCTTGTTTTTCTTATACCATACACATCACACACTTCCTTAAAGATAGCAGATGCCTCGGTAGGCTAGGTGGTAGCGTGCTAGCTTATCAGTGCGGGGGTCGTGGGTTCGATTCCCACCAGAGGCTCTGGTCTGTTTTCGCTACAACGAGCTGAAGGCCTTCGTTGCTAGTGCTCGGTTAGGGTATTAAAATATAATTTGTAATTATACGTTTAATAAAATAAATAAATAAAAAATTCCACCGTAGCGGCACACCCAGTTGTTCACAAATGCGCTTATTATCGTTCTGGCTTCCTGGTTCGGTATAGCGTATACCTCAGGCCATTTACTGAAATAGTCGATCACCACCAGAACATAACGGTTTCCGGAATCACTGAAGGGGAAGGGCTTGCTACATCCATTGCTATCCCCTCAAATGGGGCACCCGAGTTGTATTGTTGAAGTTGCCCACGACTTCTCTTTACTGGTCCTTTAGCTGCGATGCATTGCGCGCAATTTGCTATCCAGTCGCTTACAGCTTGCTGAAAGGTTTTCTAGGGTTTTCGTGACACCGAGATGACCACCACTAGGACCGTCATGGAACTCTTTTAATACTTCGTCTATTTTGCTTGACGGCACCACAATTAGTTTTGCTCAGTTTTGCCGTCCGCACTTTCCCATACACGGTATAAGCAGTGATTAATTACCCGTAGACTGTTCCACTGGGCCCAATACGCCTTCATTAGCGGACTTTCAGCTGATATTTGTTCACGGGAAGGCCTCCTGTCCTCTGCTTTGGCTGACATAATTTTTGACAGTATGGAATCATTTTGTTGCGCCGCTGACCAGCCTTCACTTGACTCAATATGCGTTAGTCTTATATCAACGATGCATTCTTTTCCTTCAGCCCTCGAACAATGTTTGCACTCTAAATTGCAGGAGCATCTTGAAAGGGCGTCCGCATTGCAATCCTTTTTGCCTTTCCTGTGCTCGATGCTGAAATCATAGCTTTGAAGTCGTTCAATCCAACGAGCTAGCTGCCCTTCTGGTTGTTTAAATTGCAGCAGCCACCTGAGTGCAGAATGGTCGGTTCTTAGTTGAAAGTGCTGACCATACAGATACTTGTGGTAGTGCTTTACACATTCTACTGCCGCCAAGAGTTCCCGTCGCGTTACGCAGTAGTTTCTTTCAGGCTTCGAAAGTACTCGACTGTAATAGCCTATGACTTCTTCGGTTCCATTGATAACCTGCGAAAGCACTCCTCCTATTCCGTATCCGCTTGTATCGCTATCCAGCACAAATTTTTCCCCGGCCACAGGATATCCAAGAATCGGTGCCGTACATAATAACTCCTTGAGCCTAAGGAATGCTTGTTCTTGAGCTTCACCCCAATGAAATGGTCGCGCCTTCTTAGTCAGCTCATGTAAGCTCGCAGCAACACTGGCAAAATTTGGTACAAATCCTCGGTGGTATGTGCAGAGACCTAGAAAGCTGCGCAACTCGTGCAGATTTTTCGGGCGAGGCCAATCTTTATCGGTTGATATACCCTCTGCAGTTACGCGGTGCCCCAAATACTTGATTTCTCTCTGAAACAGTGTACATTTCTTTGCGCTAAGCTTGAGTCCAGCCGCAGATATTCGCCTTAAGACTTCTGCTAAGTTCTTTAGGTGTTCATCGAAAGTTCTTCCCATGACAATTATGTCGTCAAGGTACACTAGGCAAGTTTTTCAGTGGAGTTCTTTCAGCACATTTTCCATTAAACGCTCGAATGTTGCTGGAGCATTGCAGAGTCCAAAGGGCATCACATTTAACTGCCATAATCCATCACCTGTGCTAAAGGCAGTTTTCTCCTTGTCTTGGTCACAAATTTCTACTTGCCAATAACCACAAGTCCAATGTGGAGAACCATTTGGTTCCTTCTAGCGTGTCTAGAGTGTCGTCGATTCTCGGTAGTGGATAGCTGTCCTTCTTGGTGATATCGTTTAGTTTTCTGTAATCAACACAGAATCGGGTGCTGCCATCTTTTTTCTTAACTAAAACAATAGGCGAGCTCCATGGGCTAGAAGATGGTTCGATTACTCCACTACGCTCCATTTCGTTGACTAACTCCTTTACTTCATTTCGTTTTGCTAGAGGAATACTTCTGTGCGCCTGCTTTATTGGCCTTGCTTCACCTGTATGTATTCGGTGTTTTACAATCGCCGTTCTTCCTTGACTTTGGTTTCTCATGGCGAAGACAGAGCCGTATTTTCTGATTAATTGTTTGGCTTTATTTCTATCAGGCCGCGTCAGTTCTTTTACCCATTTTTCCACATATTTTGCCAGCATCTCTCGATCTTCAACGGATGCATTGGAAGGTTCAAAGTTCTTTTCGCAACTGATTATTGCTTCTGGCGCAGTACATTTGGCTATTTCAGAGTTCGCTCTGACAACTTTTTCACAATTTGATAGGTTCAGTACTCTTACAGGAACTCTTTTGTCTTTGCTGGTTTTCACGAGGGCTTTCGCTGTTATTAGGTCACTTTTTATTTCTGATGGTTCTACCACCCACAAGCTGCTGTCCTCACAATCTCCCTCCATATGCACCCATACTAAAGTTTATGCCCGCGCTGGCAGTTTTTGGTGGCTGATGGTAACTAGCTTTCTTACCTGATCCTCGCGTTTATACCCAACACAAAGGGGTATTTCAACATTCTGCCAAATCAAAACTTTTTGCCCATATGCAGGTTAATGCCGTGACTAATCATAAAATCTGCACCAATAATTACTTCGTCCACAATATCGGCAACAATAAATAGGTGACTGACACTTATGTTGGCAATTGTTAGTTTCACATTAACCTTACAATAGACAGAAGCCTGCTCTCCCGGATCCCCAATCGCTCTGATTTTTTACTGCAGGATTACATGGGCGGCTTTTTTTTCTAACATGAAAAACAAAAAAGTTATACACACTTTTATATGCAAAAAGTCTGCACAGTCCTGGTTATACCTCCGGAGGTTAAAAGTGCTCTCTTCAATATAAATGTAGAAACGCGTACCATTTCGAAGTAAATTAAATGTTGATGTTTGAGCAGTTCGATATTCGAGTAGTTCGACTGAAAAAAGGAATTCGGAATTGGAATTTGAACACAGATTATTTAAAAAAATTGGATACATATTTTTGCATTTATTTCATCAAATTCGAGTAATAACACATATAAATTTTCAAGAATTTCTAATTTTTTTAAAAATCATGTTTTAAAGAATTCAACTCATGGTTTTAATGTTTTTGAAAATATTTTACAAATTAACTTTTTTGGAGTTTTACTCATATTTTTTTATTTTACTTTAAAAATGTCTTCAAAATGAATCGAAATTCAACTTTTATTCAAATTAGAAAGAAAAGTAAAAAGTTCGGCTTCGATCGAACATTGTAAATTTGCCGAAGTTCGGCAACGTCTAATTTGTGGTTATTTTAATACAAAGGTTTCCTAATTTTTAACACAAATGTAAATGTAGTATTTTGTGAGCGAATATGTGACACAAAGAGAAGACAAAAAGTGGCAAAATAAATAGAATTTGTGAAAAAAATATTTATACTTTAAAAAATAAAATAAAATTTGAAGTAAAAAAAATTGTTTTATCATAAGGAAAAATTATTAAGCTTAAAAATATAAAATTGCAAAATAAGCATATATGTGTAAAAATGCCAACAAAAATAACAAAAAGTTTAATTTATATTCTTCGGTGATATATTAAGAAAACTAAATATAATGGTGGCATTTAGTGTAATATTTTTAATAACATATATACTGAACCAAGTTCGAGATGAACAATACTCAGCTTATTTTAAGCATGTTTTGCCAGTGTCAAGAAAAAGTTTTTGAATTATAAACAAAATCCACAGCGACCAACCGACTTGGCATATTTGTGTTTAGCGTGCCATATTTAATAATATTAGGTCACACGATATAAAAATTTAGACGATTTTTCGAAACTCGGAAACTTGGATCACAAAATTTTATTTTTTATCAATTTGGAATATATGTCAAAATGGTCAAATAAACGTTTTATTGTGCAATGATTGAATTCTTAAACTACACGGTTTTAACCTTAAATTTTTTTTGTCCAATTAAACGTTTCATAAATATTGTATAAACTGATTCATATATACATATATTGTTGATGTAATCAAACAATTTTTTTTTGAATTATGTTTGTACTCCACTAGACTCCTTTCTTTTAAATTTTAGAGGTATTGGCCATTTAACATTTGTCAAAATTCTGTGTAGTTTGGGCTCCTGCCGGTACCCATCGTAACAGCTTGAAATTGGCGCATTATGAAAAGCTGAATAATTGGTGTAGCATGCACATTTTTCGCACAACAAAACAATAAAAACTGAAATTTGTCCTGAAATAAACTTAATTTCGCAAATAGTAATTACCTAACTTCCTACATTGCTACAATGTATGTTTGTACTTACTTACTATTTCAAAGTCAAGGTCTGTGCCACAAATAGGAAAAGGCAAAAAAAAACACAATTGCTATTATCCAGTGAATCAGAAATGCTGAGAGATAATTAATTACTATATTTTGCTATTTAAGTTACTTATGTATTTTTAGTTTTCTCGCATGGTTTTCGTCATATTTGTAGATACTTACTACTTACAAACAATACAAGTTTGAAGTTATTCACATAAATATTTATGTACATTTGCTAGACACACATTTGCCATAAAAACTTAATTAAAGAGTTATTGCAATTACATATAATTATAACTATTAGTTTCTTTACAATATTTTGTGAATATTATAATTCTTCATTAAATGTGATCTCTTATGAATAAAAACATTCGGGGTCGGTCATTAACAATAAATAATCAGACCGGTACTCTTTGAATTATCACTAAGCAATCGTTATATGGTACCCAGAATAACTTTGGTAATGGGTGTGATATTCTCATGCGTTACCTTGTAATGATAGCTCGTTACCTTTTTCATTATTTGCAAGCATAAATTAATAAGTTACTGATTATTGATTATGTAATATATAATTTATAAATGTAAAGTAATAATTGAAATATTTTTGAAAATCTATTTTGAGATACATTACTTTGTGTTTTTTTTTTGTAAGCAAAAGTGTAATGTATGTTTTTTTTGACAACACTTGCGAAAAAACGAAACGTAACAATTCATTTAAGTTTAAAGCAACCAAATACTATGTGCGTCGATAGCTCTTCATGACCACATTATTTTTAATAACGTTTAAAATATTTATAATAATTTTTTTTAATAAAAATTCCTCTTTTTTAAAAATCTAATTTTAGACACATTATTTTTTCCATTCTCATAACCATATACATTACCTTGAGGCTCATCGCCTGTAAAATTCATCAGTGAAGTAAGGTGTAAAGTAATCCATGAGCCCCGTGCGTAATAAATAATCAGTAACTTATTACTTTGTGCTTGCAAATAATGAAAAAGGTAACGAGCTATCATTACAAGGTAACGCATGAGAATATCGCACCCATTACCAAAGTTTTGCTGGGATTGCTTATATTCTCAATGAACATTAAGATCCATTAATGCCGATATAAAGTTAGACGATCGCATTTTAAATTATGTCGATACGTTTCGCTATCATGATGTCCTTTTTTTAATTTTTTTGATGCCGCATGTAGAGGAAGCCTTTTTAAATTGTTCTTCATATCTTCAACCCTTAGAGTTTCAACTGTAAATTCCGAAGATATAACGGTAAACAAAATGTCTTCGAAGGTGTACGGTTCACTTTTTTTGCCTGTATGTTGGTACTGTCGAACGCACATATTTACGAGAATTTTTTGGTGCGAAATAAAAAAATATTTCATACAATGAACAAAATTTGTCGTTATATACACGTATAGATTTTGCCCAAATCTTACAGACCGATTAGTCTGAGTTTGTTTCTCTTCAAGACAATGGAGAAGGTTTTGGATTATTATATCAGGGATTTGTACCTCAAGAGCATACCGGTTCATATGTATCAGCAGGGAAAATCCACTGAGACTGCGATCGATAATTTTGTCACTAAAATTAAGAAAGCATTAGAAGCGAAACAAATTGCCTTTGTGCTTTCATTGGCATCAATTATCATTGCCATTACTCCAATTATCATAAAATGGACCATTAATATATGTAGAGTGACACTTCAATGAATATTGGTGGTTCGTACAAGACTATAAATGCCGCTAGTGATTGTCCACAGGGGGTTCTAGGGCTCAAAACAGATGATCTCGTGATCTCCATCACTGGTTGGGATGGGAGAACAATTTCTGGTCGCATGCAACAGGCTATGAACCAATAGTACGAAAATTTGGTAAATATAAACTCAAAATGCCTAAAAATGTTTTGTCCACTCTTTCATATACAATAACACACACAAAAAGTATTTTTAGACATAATGTTTTTAAAATTAAACACTTTGTGCCTAAAATTATTTTTCTTTTGTTAAAATAAAATTTTACGCACAAATTTTGTAAATAGTATACTAACTTAGAATGGTAATAACATTTTGACATTTGGAAATTGGAAAATATTAAAAAAATAAAAAACCTAAAAACGAAAATTAATTTTGCAAATTTTTATATATACAGGGTGTCCGCCGGGAAAGTATACTACTTTCTTTGTTTATAATTTTTGATTAAATGAGAGAGAATGGATCTTATATTGGTAAATGTTTTATTTAATGTCGGGAACTTTGTATGGAATACAATATCAGATAAATGTCCGCCTCTGTTAGCCTCACAAATGCGAGCCCTTTTGAGCACATTTTTCATTACATTCTCACACATTTCACGCGGTATTTCATTAATTTCATCACGAATATTTTGTTTGAGTTGCTCAAGCGTTTCTGGTTTGTTTGCATAAACCTTTTCAGATATCCCCATAAAAAAAAAATCAAGCGACTGTGGAGGCCAATCAACATCACCATTTAATAAAATAACTTGTTGTGGAAAGAGGTCTTGTTGATACCACATGTTAATAAAGCCCAAAGCATGCAGCTGTGGCGTTAAAAAGTTACCGTTACACCGTTTTAATTTTCAAAGAAGTAAGGTTCAATGATTCCTCCTGACCAAATTGCGCACCAGACTGTCAATTTTAATAGATGCAAAGGTGACTGATGAATAATTTGAGGGTTTTCCATTGCCCAGAACCGACTATTTTGTTTATTCACATATCCATTCAAATGCAAATGTGCCTCGTCACTCATTAGGTTTTCTTCAAGAAAATCGGGGTTGTCATGGGCGAGCTGAGCTGTAACATCCTATTGACAAGTTGGTTAATCGAATATTTTTCCATAATAAATTTGCCACGTGTCTACTTCACGACTGCCAAATACGAACTGTCAAGACTAATGTTTACCAAAATGGCGGCAAAACAAAGTAGTATACCTTCCCGGTGGACACCCTGTATAATATTTGTGAATATTGTGAATTTAAATTCAAGATGACCATCCATACAGCAAATACCCATTCGAAACATATTATGTATTATATTTATAATTCACTATTGTTAAAACATACACTCTAATAAATTTCTGTTGAAATTTACCCAACTTATAGTAGGAAACGGTACTCCTACTATAAATTTGGTAAATTTACTCTGTGTGCGTAAATGAAAAAAAGTACACACATTATGTGTAAGTTGGTACACACATAATGGTTAATTTTACATTGAAAGTGCGTAAAAATTAAATAAAATGTTAAAAGTAATTCGAAAATTTACTAAAATTGTGCGTAAAAAACCTATTTGAAATGTAAATATAAGCATTTAATGCCTTAAAATGCATTTCTATATACGTAATTATATAAAAAATGCCAACGCATGGTTTAAATTAAACTGAAAAAAAAATATTTTTTTTTTTTTAATGAATAAATTTATTATATGTATGTATGTTTTTATAATAATGAATTACAAATATAATACCTAATATATGTGCTGTCTTGATGATCATCTTGAATTTAAGTTGACAATATTCAGAAATATATTTATAAATTTTTGTATAATTAATTTTCGTTTTTATTTTTTTTTTTATTTTTTTAATATTTTCCAATTTCCAAATGTCAAAATATTTATTACTATTCAAAGTTAGTATATTCACAAAATTCGTGCGTAAAATTTTAATCTAACAAAATAATACTAATTTTAGGCACAAAGTGTTTAAGCACATTATGTCTCAAAATACTTCTTGTATGTATTATTGTTTATGAAAGAGTGTACAAAACATTTTTAGGCATTTTTTTGTTTATATTTACCGAATTTTCGTAATATTTCATAAAACTTTACCCATTTTATTGTAGTACATTTACAGACATTTTTTAAAGTGTACATACATACATAGTATGTATGTATTACATACTTATGTTACATACATAAAATAAATTTAGTGTTTCAGAAAAAATATTTTTCTGCAGCTTAATTTTAATCGTGCGTTGGTAAATATACGCATTATTTTTATATAATTACGCATATAGAAATGCATTTTTAGGCGTTTCATGTGTATATTTACTCTTCAAATGGGTTTTTTACGCAAAATTTTAGTAAAAGTTCGAATTACTTTTTACGCACTTTCAATGTGAAATTGCCAATTATGTGTGCACCAACTTACGCATAATGTGTGTTTTACAAACAAAACAGGGTTTTTCTAGTAAAATATTAGTTGTATCCTCGGTTACTTCCTACAGGGTGGTATTACAAGAAAACAGTAGTTTGCCAGTACTAGTTTTTTATCGTAATTACTGCCTGGGTATTTATACACTCTAATTAATTTCTGTTGAAATTTACCCAACTTATAGTAGGAAACTGTACTCCTACTATAAGTTGGGTAAATTCACTCTGTGTGCGTAAATGAAAAAAAATACACACATTATGCGTAAGTTGATTAACACAAAATAGGTAAAATTACATTAAAAGTGCGTAAAAATTCAGTGAAATTTTAAAATTAAAAAGTAAATTCACCAAATTTGTGCGTAAAGAAACACAATTTTCCTGTCAATGTACATAAAAATGCAGAAAAATCCTGCAAAAATTCGCACATTTTCTACCATAATATTGAAAATTATAAAGCAAAAAAATTTTTGTTTTGTAATAATAAACAAAAAATGTATTATTTAGTAATTCACAATAAAAACCATAATTTTATTGTTTGTTAACTCACACCAAGAATAAAACTAATAAATTTTTTGTTTAGATTTTCCAAATAATTGATATATGTATTTAAAAAACTAATGAATCTATTTTTTACGTTCGAAAATTTTATCGATTTTTTTTTTTCAATAACAAAACAAAACTAATTTTAGGCATAATGTGTTTAATTGTAAACGCATAGTGTCTAAAAATACTGCATGTGTGTATTATTGTATATGAAAGTGTGCACAAAAAAGGTTTACGCATTTGGTGTTTATATTTACCGAATTTTCGTAACATTACATAAAACTTTGCCCATTTTGTAGTAGCAATTTTACAAGCATTTTTTAGAGTGTATATTTAGAGTCTATCTAATCACATTGATTTGATTCTTTATATACTTTCTGGTGATTATAGGTACAAGTCGTGTTAAGGGAGAGAATTTTCCCCGTTTCACCTCAAAATTTTTTCACTACAAATTTTTTTTTACCACAAAATTTTTTTCACCTCAAAACTTATTTCACTTCTAAAATTGTTTTTCACCAATAAATTTATTTCACCACAATATTTTATCACCAAAAAAAAAAAAAAATACTGGCAGAGCACTAATTACCAATGGTACAGCAAACAAAGTGCTGGCAGAGCACTTATTAAAAACGCACTCCCAATGTTAGTAAAATGTGCTTTGCCAGCACTTGATTTACAATCGTAAATATAATAAAAGCACTGGTACAGACTTAGTTTTCACCGCTTTCCCAACGTTGGCAAATAGTGCATCGCCAGTACTGGGTTCACAAAATTTACAACCGTTTAGAAACAAAAAAAAATTAAGCGTTGGCAAAGCTCTGGTTTACAACACTTTACCCATGCAAAGCAAAAGTGAGTTTCCAGTACCCGATTAACAACCATTTATGTAATGTACTCGTATATAAAGATGTATTATTTTCTAACAGAGGATTTGACAGGACTTATATATTTCAGTATACATTTGATATTCAAAACTACGCCACCAGAAATTGACAAATATAGATGTATTTAGAAAGCACTTTGTGTTAGGGTTCAACAGTTAAATCAAGAATGTCCGTTGTGTCATGTATATATTTGTAATATAAAAATAATGTTACCATAATAATGTTTCCATATTACTACAGTAATAGTTTGTTAGTTGCGAACTATATAAGTTTAATTTTTTTTCGAATTTTATATCTATCTATATAGTGAAATTTTATATATGTTTATATTTTTTTCGCCTTAAATATAATTATTCTACCATGTCCCAGACCAAAACTCTAAGATGCACCTCAAAAATGAGTTAGCTCATACTCCAGATAACACATATTTCAGGTTTCTAGCTAAATCGGTGTGGGCAGCCCGTTAAGAGGGAGACTATTTACCTTTTTTGCCCCTCTTCGTAGACATTTACAAAATCCGACATAGGTGTAAACATTCTACACCAGAGGAGGAACATATGAACCAAATTTCAACTTCCCAGCTCCAGCGTTTTCGGCAGGACGTCAAGGGTGACGTCCCTTTCCCTTTTCTGCCCCTCCCCTTTGGATTTTAACTTTATAGGTCCAACGGTTTGTGCAGTCTCTTAAAGCATTTTTCAAATTTCCGGTTTCTAGCTATAGGGTTTGGTCAGACCGTGAAAGGGGAGTTTTTCCCCATTTTGCTCTTCCCCAAAGGAGCTTCCAAGAACCTCGTCTTAGCGAATGTCTACGCCGTAGGGAGAACCTACATACAAAATTTCAGCGTCCTACCTCCTGCGGTTTGGCTGGGCGTTGTTGAATGAAATAAAGAAATAAATATTTACATATTTATACAGTTACACATGTTCACATGTGCACATTTACATATTTTCATATTTGCACATTTACATTACCAACAAACCATCAATCCATCAAACCTTCGATACATTAAACCATCAAACCTTCGATCCATCAAACCATCAATCTATCAAACAATCAATCAAATTTTTACTTTTGCACATTTGCACTTTTGAAAATTTTCACTATAGCAAATTTTCACATTTTCTTATTAGCATATATGCACATTTGCACTTCTGCAAATTTGCACACTTTCGCACATTTACAAATTTGCACTTTTGCACATTAGCATAATTGCACATTTTCATTGGATGAGGATTCTATGTTCCCAATTTTAGCTTCGCAGGTCCAGCGGTTTTGGCAGGCCGTCAAGGGGGAGAATTTTCCACTTTTTTGCCCCTCCTCTTTGGATTTTCCAAAAGTCACGCCATAGCTGTTATCTACACTGGAGAAGGAACCTGCAGTTTTCAGTTTCAGCATTTGAAAAATTATTAAAATACAAGACAATAACGAAATTAAATATAATTTCGTAGGGTGTACTGTTTTTTTATTTCTGAAATACAATTGACTATTTCTGAAATACAATTGACTATTTCTGAAAAGCAATTGACAATTTCTGAAATACGATTGACTATTTCAGAAATACAATTGACTATTTCTGAAAAACAATCGACAATTTCTGAAATACAATTGATAATTTCTGAAATACAATTGACTATTTCTGAAATACAATTGACAATTTCTGAAATGCAATTCATTATTTCTGAAATACAACTGACTATTTCTGAAATACATATGACAATTTCTAAAATACAATTGACTATTTCTGAAATACAATTGACTATTTCTGAAATACAATTGACAATTTCTAAAATACAATTGACTATTTCTGAAATACAATTGACTATGATATATAATTGACAATTTTTGAAATAGAATTGAATATTTCTAAAATACAATTGACTATTTTGAAATACAATTGATTATTTCTGAAATACAATTGACTATTCTGAAATACAATTGACTATTTCTGAAATACAATAGACTACTCTGAAATACAATTGATTATTTCAGAAATACAATTGACTATTCTGAAATACAATTGACAATTTTTGAAATACAATTAACTATTTCTGAAATACAATAGGAAAAGGGGTAGTTTTCGTGTATATTATATTGTTGGATCTAATCTGATACAATTCGATCTGACATTTTTCGGATAAATTTGGAAATTACTTTATAAATATATTTTTGGGTCTAACTTAATCTGCCATTTTTCAGGTCAATTCAGATTCTTCTAAATCCTCAAATATATTTCTGGATCTAATTTGATCTGCCATTTTTCGGATCAAATAAGATATTAAGGAATATAAAATTGGAAATAATTAAATATTGTGCCAGATTATTTTTTTTTACTCGGACCTACTTACTTTTTGCCAATTAATTTCAAACCATCTGTGGTTCATTATGTAAAAATGTTTGTGATAGTTATAGATATTTCTGCAAGGGGCCGCTGTGAAGTAACAAGATTCAAAAATATTTTCTCTGTACACACATATATCACATTGAAATTTTTAACTTGAATAATCAGAAAACAATATTTTAAATAAATGCTTTAGATTCAGAAAATATACAATTTATTATCTATCACTTGTGCTTTAGAAGCAATGAAGAGTGATTTTTTAAGATATGCATCGGCTTTATATCCAAATCACTATATTTAAAATATAAACATATGAATTATTTTGGGAGTTCCTTAGAATAACACCAAAAAATCATAAAAGAATGTTAACTGAAGTTTAGAAAGCAATGAAAGAAGTTAAAGCCACGGAATGACGGAATGACTACCATTTTTTTTTTGCTGTGTATGATTATTCAACATGTCTTTCGCTCACTAAACATTGAGATTAATTACTACCCGCAAAACCACACATTACCAAATAATGGAGAAAGTAATGGAAAACCATAGGGGATTACTTTACACCTTACTTCATTGATGAATTTTACAGGCGATGAGCCTCAAAGTTATGTGTTATGTGTTAATTGGTTACCCTAATGATTACGAAGAGGTTAAGAATAATTGGTTACGGATATACTAAAATGGATTAAAACAGTAATTGGTTACCTATATATTTGTTGGTAGTGACATTGTAATTGGCAATATTGTGTTAGACAATAATAAGTTCCCTTTATATTTACGAAAAGTTATAAAGTATGTAGATTTTAAAAATTAAGTGGTTACACTTTTGCTTACCAAATGTTCAAAAGTAAGTGATGGTGACCAGAAATTTAAAAATATTACTAATATAAAAGCTAAAATAAGTGGTATTAATAAAAAATAAATAAAATTTATTATACACTAATATATGTACAAAGGTAACTTAAAGTTTTTCAATAAAGTAATTCAATTTGAATATTTTTAATATTCTATATCACAAAAACGTTTTAATTATAATTTACAAAAAGGTGAAATGAAAAAGAATAAGATTATATGACAAAAAAATAGGGTTGTATCTTGAAACACTTTTTCTAAATATATATGCAAAAAGTATAAATAAAATGTTTTTTAAGATTCACCATTACAGTTAGTAACATTGTCCTTCAATGTTCCTTGTTGTTGTTTATTTTTAAGACATTTGTCTTTGTGGTGCTGGTTTTTGGCTTGTTTAAAGGCAAGTCTTATTTCGGAATCAAATGATTTGGGGTCCTTTGTATTGATAGATATATACGTATATGAAACTGTTAATATAAAAATATTCATGAATGTATTTTTCCAGGTATTCGTTTGATTTAATTAGAAATTAAATATTTAGTACTTACAAAAAGGATTTCATAGATATTTGGAAAATATTTTAAGCTTATTTTAAAGTGCACACCATCCACGTTTTAATTGAGTATAAGGTTTAGAGATATTATAAAATTATAATTAACTAATCCTTTTTCGCCCATTACCGTTGCTACAATTTTTACCTGAAATTTTAATAAATCATATGAATATTACAAATAAACATACATATATATATATATTTTATAAAATTAGCATTTTGTCTTGATTATTTTCATTTATATCGTCTTCCTATTTTTGCAAATCTTCTTCCGTACTTATAGGAAAAAGTTTGGCATACTTTGTTGTTTTCCAAAAAGATTGAAAGATTGTTTTTAAGGAAACATTGTTTTATGCCAAAGTGTTATTTGTAATGTTTTGTTGATTTGTAATCGTATCTGAAGGAATAAAAATTATGCAGTGTTAGTTGTAGAGAAAAAATTTCTTGAAAAAACTTTTTTACAAGACAGCGTAGGTCGATTTAAGTTGTTTGACTAAAAGTTTACAGTAATAAAGGGTTGGTAAGCACTAGCAAAACTTAAGAGCTGTTTATTTATTACAAAAATATTGTAAATGATAGAAATAAGACAATTAAATTAATCCTAGAATAAATTTTAGCTATTATGCGCAGGAACTATTTGATTATTTTATCACTTACCTATAATAAATTTTCGGAATGTTGATTCCTCGTTTTGCATCCTTTCAAGGATATCTAAATATTCAAATGTAAAATTAGAAACAATAACACTTTATATTAATACTTACTTTTGACTTGATTCACATAATTTTTTATTAAAACAATTTTTTCTAAAATATCTTGCTTATCAACCTTAAGTTTTTTAGATGGGGGTGACAAGTTTTTTGCAATTTAAAAATTTGTAATTGAATTAATTATTTTTTACTAAAAAATATATTTTTTTTTAAATGAGAATGGAATTAACTGACAAACTCAAAAAAGTTTTACAGTAAATACATGACATTTGTTTGTGTAGTAATCAGTAGTCGTTGTTTTTTAACTGTTTTTCTATCTAAAAAATAAAACTAATGTAATTACAGTTATTTTTAAAACAACTAACGAAAACTATTATATATCGTATATCATAAAGCAGTCTGTAAAAATAAACAGTTAATTTTGTTAGTGCTCGGTTGCTGGTGCTCGTTTAGGGTATTAAGATATAATTTGTAATTTAATTTGTAATTATTTGTTTATTTTTATTTAGTTTGAGTTTTTAAAAGCTCTTGTTTAGTTTGTAATTTTTATTATTGACATATTAGTAATTTGCAAATAACAATTAGAAAATGTTATTGCATCTCTAATGCATAAGAACTTAAATAATAACTGGGTAACCGTTTAGAATTTCGACTTTTAATTTTAAGTAGGATGAAGTAAATACACACTTTTGTTGTAATCGATAGAAAATAATATTTTTTGTATTAAAATACAGAAAAAATAATTGCAAAAAACTGTTTACGAAGTTTTGTCAGTTTAAAAATTTTTTTAGTAAAAATTTTAAAGTTTTACTACATTGTTAGTTGTTTTTATTGGATGTGCCAGTGTTTTTAACATTTAAAACTAACCTCTGTCTATTTTTGTGTTAACTTTTATTTCCAGTAGATTTTACTGGCAAACTTTTTTGTGTGCATAGCCATAATTTTTTAACTCAATTTCACGGTTGGCATTCAATACCTTTTTATAATAACGGTAGTTCGTTTCCACAGCGATTTTAAGGCCGATATTAAAATTTGCGATTCGATTAAAAGCATGTATTTTATTGCATAACCGGGTTTATTACGCTATTTTACCGGTTTAATTCTAAAATATCTTAAACTACCGTTATAATAACGCTTAACTACCGAAACAACGATTTATAAAGGTATTTTACAGATATAACAAAATTTAACAGGAAATATTATGAAATAAACCCCGTGATTTTAGAAAACACATGCCACTATTGGAATTTCAATTTCAAAATTTTCAGAGCGTGGTAGACAACTACCGTTATAATCAAAAGGTATTGCTTGCCAACCATGCTTAATTTGCCTAATAAGAGTTTATCTACGCCTCACGCTAAATTTGACATGGTTCCAGTAAATCAATTTGTATACATCTTGACAGTTACCCCTTAAACCGTCGACGTTAAAAATGTATAGGATTCCGTAACACATATAGTAACAAATAGGCCTATCGCCAAGTTTGTAACCGATCGGGTTGGGTTCATTCAAATTAGAAGCAGCCAGATTTGCGCCTCTTTTGGGTTTGGCGTAAATTGGAAGCCAGGAAGGGGGTGCTAATCAAGGTTGGCTAGTACATACATACATACATAAAAATTTAATATTAGAATTTAGCGAAAGAGCTATGGCCAGAATTTGACCAGCTTGAAAAGTCTATGCGAGCAAACAATTTTGGTTGTAGGGCAAACTTATTTTAATTGGTATGTTAAATATAATATATATAAATAAACAAGTAGTTTTACTTACCTTCTTTTTATTATATATTTTATATTTTTTTATTTTAGTTGTGCGTCTCTTTAATTATATCACTAAAAAAGGTTAGCGTCTAATTGCTAATGTGTTGTAAAAAAATTGAGTATCAAGTATTTATTACTGGTTACTTTTTAGGGTACTTGAAATTACAATTACAATTTTTTCTTTTCAAAACACACGAGAATGATATTCATCTGGCATAAAATGTGTATGTATAAATATCTTTGTGTGTGTTAGTGTTTTTTGTATGCATTGCAATACAACTTGAGAATAAGCTTCTTTAAATAGTGTATTTTAAGCTTTTCTTAATTTCGTTGATTATAATGTTTATAAAATTTTAATTCACAAGCAGTATTTAACAATGCTTGAGAAAAGATTATCATACATAACTTTTTCTCAAGTATGTTTATAAACAACATACACATATTGAACAACGCAATATGACGATTGAAATAGAAATATTTTTTAATATATTCTAGTCTTGTTTATAATGCATACAACAAGTGCCGTTACTTTTTTTAAATTTGTCAAAAGTAATTTGCCTTTTCATTTGGTTGTTAATTTTATAAAGTGAACGTGCAATTGCATTTTAAATTTAATAATTTTTATTTATGGTTAAAATTAATTATTATTATTTATATCTAAAATGAATTATTAGTTTTTATATTTAAAATTAATTATTATTTATAATTAAAATTAAAAAAAATTAAATTAAAGAAAAGAAAATAATCGTGATTTCTCTTTTTAAACACTTAATAATATATTATACATATGTGAAGCTTATTCTACAATTGCAATAACAAGCTTATAGTAATCATACACGCATAATATTTTCACGAGGGTTCCGTTTTGATTTTTCACAATTGTTACGATAGCCTTTTTCAATACATTCTCAAGTCTTTTTGAAGCTTATGGCTTGTGTTTGTAAGCTGGTTGAGACTTTACGAAAACAAAAAACCATTCTCTACGCCCCGCTTGCCTACGAGCTGCCAAGTTATGCCAGCACAATTGTTCTAGTGTGTGTTGGCTCAGTTAAAACTTTTTCAATTGCTTCGGAAGAAGTTAGTTTTTTTTAAGAACTTTTTATTCATTTTTATTAAATATTTTATTTAAGTTTTTGTTAAAAAATAGAATCCGTAAAACGAATTATACAAATTTCATGAAGGCGAGTATAAAAAGATTATTCGCACGAATTTTTTGATTAGAAAATTTAAAAATCAAATAAGAGCCAATATATTCGAGAACTATAACATAAACAAAATTTTATAGAACTAAGGCATTTCTCAAAAGTATGTAATTTTAATATTTTTGATGTGAAAACGTTTGTAAAATTTCCTATAAGTAAACAAAATTTTTCCAATTATATTAATTGAATTAATTAAAAATTTTTATTGTAATTTTTTGTATAGTTTTCACGATTGTTGTAGCTGAAGGCCCCAGACACATCTTTACAGACGCTTTAACATCGCTCTTGTGGTGAAACATCATACATATTGGCATTTATTAAACCTCTTTTTCTAAGGAAACAACGATTCCAATTGAAAGTGGCGTTTGTATAATAAAGGTACAATAGCCGTTTCGATCGACCGAAAGTACTGCCGTATATTGTTGATTTCAGTTAATGAAGTTTAGAAATGATGGGATTAAAGGGTTCTAAAGTAGACTTTCGAAAACAAAATTAACTCGGGTAGATTTCTTAGTGCCAATATGCTAGAGTGAAATGTTCCGAAACATACTAAAAATTTGTAAGTGCTAAGGATAACGGAACAAAATCCTCTCTTCAGGTTGGACTTTATGAGTGTTAAAGCTTTATAATGCAGTTACCAGATGAATAAAATATGCTTTGTTTTTATAAAGCGAACGGATTAGTTCCTCTAAGCACAATCAGATATATTTTATACTACATTTACATTAATCAAAAACTAGTAGATTTTTAAAACTACTTGTATGTGTTTATTTACCAAACTAGTAGTAGTTTTGGTTGTAGTGTAAATTGGGCTTTAAATGAAATTTTTTAATTTGTTTTCTATATTTCTTAAAAGAAAAAAACATATATATAACCATATAAACTTAAAAAATGTTTGTAGTCAAAACTAAGTTTTAATTGTTAATTCAATTTAAATTGTTAACCAAAAAAATAAATATATTAACAAAATAAATTTATATTCTTTTCTTTGTACCACAATTTTACTTTATCTTTTTATCAGATAAGTACTTATTCGTTTATTAGGAAGGGTGCGTGGTCCAAAAATTTAGTTTGAAATCAGTTCAAAAATTACATAAAGAAAAAACTTCGTAGCAAAACCAAATTTTTACAGATCAATTTTATGGAAATCTTCTATATATTTCATACCGCTAGATAATTAGGGTGTCCCTATACAGAATTTTGTATCTATTTTTTGTCTAATTTTTTTTATTTGGCACCAAAAAATATCTATAACTTTAATTTTTCACCCTACAAGAAATATGCAAGAAATAAGTTGTATGGCAAAATAACGTTTGCCGGGACAGCTAGTGGAAGAAAAACGATCTAAAATATCTTAAAATCACTTCAGTTTAAAAAACAAAATGTTCATATAATACATAATACATTTTTCATTAACATTACAAACAATACATTGACACATAGAAAGTTTCGATTAATTGCTTCTGCTTCTTTTTTAAAGTGATCTTAAATTAATATGAAAAAATAAAATATTTTTTTAAAGAGTTAAGTACAATTCTTTAAGGAAAACGAATGAATTTCTGGAATTAAAACAAATCCATTTTTGTACGGAAGTTGTACAACTTTAGCCATTATATGTTCCTGTTCACTTACATGATTATTTGTTTTATTAAACACTTTTAATTCATAAATTGATAAAATACACATTAATAAATAAAGTTATTTAAACAACTAAAAATTACTCATTATTATTTATATTAAAATAATAGAAGAGGTAAGCCATTTCAAGTAACTTATTATTATTTAATTCAAAATAATAAAATAAGTAACATTTTATAGGTAATAAATTATTTTTTTTTAAATAATACTGAATGTAAGGAGTACTCATTACAAAGTAATGTATAAGGTAACGATTTGTCATTACCATGTTTTTGATGGATATAAATAAAAACTGCTTAAATTAGTAAATTTTAGGAAATTTGTGAACAATCTCCGTTTGAACGGACGGTAATTTGTTTACACGTAATATCGCCATTTTTAACAAAAATTCCATAGTTAAATTTATAACTTTTTTAAAACAACATAATTTTCAATTAAAACTATGTAAATGTTTGAAGACATCGCTTATCAATAAGTCTTTACAAAACGACATAAGGAGCATTAAGAATTGAAAACAATGAAGGCTTTTGATAAAGTCAAGTTACAAAAGGCGACTTGGTAATTTTTAAGAAATACTCGTACATTATTCAGATTTTTTAACAATAGATTGCTTGAACCAACTTTTGCTACTTTGAAAAATGAGGAAAAAATTAATTTCGTGCTGCATCAAACGATTCTATTTGTAAGGCAAAACACCTAAGAAAATCACAGATGAGTTAGAGAAAGTCCATGGCACAGCTGCATAAGTATTTAAGACTATCTTAAATAGGATGAATAAATTTGAACGTATCCGTACAGCATCAAACTGCTGTTGCTACTTCCAGCTAATACTGCAAAATTGGTCCCCAGCGAATTTTTTCAATTTCCAAATTTTCTCGGCGGAAAAAGATTCGAGTCGAGAGATCATCTCCGCAACAGAAGTGGATCGGGCTTAAAGACTATTAGAGACTATGATCAAAAATAAAAAAAAGAAAAAACAAAAGGTATTTTCTATGTTTTTTAAAGACCTATTGATTTGCCTCCATATCATTTGAAAAAAAAATATTACGATTTAAAATTAATAAAAATTTTAGAATTTATGACACAGATAATGCTAACATACAATAAGACACTTCTTCCTTTTTTTGGTTGGCTAATAGTTAACTCACACTCAAATCTGCCTAAAAACCTATAAGAATTTTATTTTTCATAAAAATTACAAAAATTTTAATTTTTTACACCATTTTTATATTGAATTATTTACAAAACCTGGGTTTTTAAGAATTAACGGTTAAAACCGAAATGCAAACTCTAGATGGTACTATAATATATTTCGTGCTACAATTTAGAACCTCAAATGTAATTCAGTGCCTAAAAAAGTTTAATACATAAATGCTTTTATTTTTCAATAGCATGTAAAAGTTTTCAATTTATAAAACATATCTACGATTTTAGGAGATATTTAGGGATTTGTGGGTTTTAAAGCAGTTTCGCACAATTCAGGGGAAGCTATGGGAATATGTGCATTGTTTTTTTATATCAAAATGGTATCACGCTTAAAAGTTTGCATATATTTCGACACGTACTTAGCTGACAATTTTAGCCGCAAAAAAGTATTTTCTATTATAGTTTTTACGAGCACGGCTCAATAAGTCAGTGACTATTTGAATAAAACACAGGTTTTTGGATAAAAAATCATTTTATTTTTCAACATAGTCTCCTATACAATTTGTTTATTCCAATTTGTTTATTCCTTCCAAAAAATAAGATTTGTCGAGGACATCAAAATTGGTTTATTTGTGAGATGATTTCATCGTTGCTGTCAAATCTCTTTGCGTTGAGCCATTTCTTCAAATTTGGAAACAATAAATAGTCACTAAGGGCTATATCCGCAGAATGGGGCAGATTAGGGAGCAATTCGTAGCCTAATTCATGGATTTTTGCCATGGAAACTGCAATTTTCCGTTTTCTCCTCAATCCTCAAATCAAATTGTCTGCTATCAATGGCTGTCAAACACAAACCAAATCACGCAGCTTGTTCAAATTTTGACAGAAGCCAACTGACATATGCCTGTTGAAGGAAGCAGTATTGCTCTTTCATTTAAGAGGTGGAAAATTCAAAAACTCACGGACTTATTTGCGTATTAAAAAGACAAACAAAATAATTGTTACAAATTAAAGTGATTCATTTATTTAATTCATAAAAACCACTTAATTTTACTATCGTACATATTCAAAGATACTAAATACATTTAGTCTGCATAGTATCTCTAGTTTCCTTAAATAACAAACGTTCGGTGATACCAAAAAAAGACATTAAATATGACTTTACAACCACTATAAGCATTTTACATCCAAATTACAAATTATAGTAGTATAGTTGGTTGTGATGGAAGTAGTGCTGTAGTTATTTATTACCAACTTTATTCAACCAAACATCCAACTTTACCATTGACCATAACCTAGCCTTATTAGTTATGTAAAGGATGAACACGACAGAAAATATGCAACAAAAAAATAGATTTTCGATGACAACAGTTGTCATTACGCTTCAGCTATACCCTTTGCCAAGTTTTTCGGTCCTGAACAAATTGACCCAGCCTAATGTTCACCTATAGAAACACATGAACATGCATAGATATATATTAAGAAACCTAATTAACACATGATTAAAACTTCTGTAAAACTTTATTTTTTAACAACCTTTACATTCAATAGATAACAATAAGTTGACTAGCTGCTGCTAGTGGATGCTCGTAAAGTAGTTGGCTCACAGGTTTCTTTCAGATCTATCAGACATTAAATATAAATAAATAAAACAAACAACAAAATTTATAAACATTTAATCTTGATACTCACTTGCAGTGATCGCATAAGAAACAACTCCTTAACCTGTATTAATGTTAACACGAAGTAAATACGGTGAAATTTTTTTTTCAAAGAAGAAACTAATGATGATCATTTATTTTTTTAATTTTTATTTATATTTTTTCCATTTGTTTCACCTGCCACACACAACAAGTGCAACCAGATTATGAACGAGTTGTTATTGAAGTTCCCAGTTGGCCAGATAGTCTTACATGAAATTGTCGTCAAGGATGTCTTCAAGACATTGTAGAATATGTCGTCAATAAATTACTGTTGAAGACCAGTTAATCAATAAGATCGTGTATTTTTTCGTATTTTGAAACTTATTAATGACAAGATTCCTAAACTTGTCAATAAAACTATGTATATTTAGCAATATTCCAAAAAAATTTACTTTTCATTTTCAAGCTATGAATGCCGAATGATTTTTTATGCTAATTAGAGTTTCCATCTTGTCCTAATTAGAGTGTCGACTTGTCCTAAAACGAAAATTCAGGTTGGCCTTTAAAACTTGGATTTTTTAACTTTTTATGAATTTAACGCATTATTTATGCTAACAGCTACAAAATCAATGTTTTTATTTGTTGAATAGTTAGTTTGAGTAGTAATATTCCATTTTCGGATATTGTTTCAATAATACACTGAGAAAAAAATGGCAACAACAAAACTTGCAAGTAAGAAAATACTACTGCTAAGATTTAACGCGCCACAAATTGGGCTGAATATAATATCTTGCCATTCAACACAGTTGTTAATGACTTCGAAATCTAAAACTCCATGGTGATGCGTGGCAATCGCATTTTTTGTTTAGAAGTAAATTTGGAAAATGTTCGAAAAAGAGATAAAAAATTTCAAAAAATTCGTTCTTTTCACCTTCATTCACATATAACTTTTGAAGTAGGAATGTAATCTTCAAGCACCACTGCAAAATTTTAGATATTACAGTCATCAACAACTATGTTGACTTTCAAGGCATAATATTCAGCCCAATAAAAAACCGTATAAAAAACATTTAATCCTATTTTGGGCACATTTTATTCATTCATATATAAAAATGGAGTGAATATTTAAAAAAACAGGAATTTATGCTACCATTTATGAGACCATATACACTGTTTTGACTTTGGAGAACAAAATTCTATTCCATGGGTTAAGTAAATATGGCACCTCATAAAGAAATATACACTCACCAAAAAAAGTCTGTAATGGTAACTGAAAATTTTAATGTTATTACGAGAAATTTTGCTAATTTGAGCCCAGCGGTATTTTTAGATAATCTTAGCAACACATTTCTGCTGACGTGTAGTAAAATGAAATTAGTAGAAAAGATTAGTAGCCGCTAATTAAATTTTAGTAAACTTTTTGTTAAATGGAATTTTAAATCGGTTTGCTAAAATCAGCAAAAAAATTTACCAAATATTATTAATATTAGTACAATTAAATAAGAATAAAAATTAGTAAGCGCTACTAAATTTTAGTAAATTGCTGTTAACTCAATGAATTATAAAATATAGCAAAATTTTTACTTATAAAAAAAATATTATTAAAATGCCCAAATTAAAAGCTGCTCATTTCCTATGAAATTGCCTTATGAATTCGAATATACAAATTTATATTTTTTTTATCATGTACCATTTTTTATTTTATTTATTTTTTTCAAAAAATATTTTCGACAAAATTAAAAAAAAAAATTAAAGGTTAAAAAAATAGTAAAAACAATCGAATTTATCATTTGCTAATTTTTGTTTTAAAAAATATTTTTAGTATATTTTTTGGATTTTAAGCTTAAATTTTAATTGTTTCAAGGGCTGATTTTTATAACTAAAAAAGTTATTAATTCCATTTTAAATGGATGTCCTCTTTTAGGCCATTGTGAAAAATATCTCTCTTTTCCGATCCCTTTTTGCAACCTATGTGACATTTTAAGGCAATTTAAGTTTTAATTATTTGAAATAACATTTCTTTCAATATCCACTTTTTTAAAATTAGTAATTTTTCTTTGCTAATTTTAGCAAATCGATTTTCAAAAATTTGTAAAATTATTTCTGAAGTTAGCAACAAAAATGTAATTTGTAAAATTTAAAGAGCAATAAAATTTACTAAATAATACTTTTTTTACTAAAAATTAGTACAAAAATAGTAAAGTGGGCTTGAAAACCGTTTACAAATTTTTCTACTAACTTTTTTATCTGAGTGTACACCAAATGTCAGCAAGTAAAGGCCTGGCAAAACAAATGCCTTCACTTACTTTTCGATATTCTGTATTTCCATCCAACGAAGCAAGATTTGAAAAACGGTGTAAAAATAATGAAAAAGGATTTTCAGAAAAATAAAAAATGGAATGCTGAGGAACGAATAAAGAGATTGGAAGAGATGGAGAGCAAACAACAAGCAAAAAAACGACGTACGGAGAGTAAAGTCCTATTTCTAAATTTGATTGATATGGATGAGCCTATGGAATTATTTAATTTATTACATGAGATATCTTATATCGATGTACAGAGTAATAAGATAAAAATTCTTAAAAAGCAAATAAACATTTTGAGATGTTCAAATTATAAATATCACGGTGAAAAAGATTGGCAAACAACAAATTTGGATTTAGAGTCCCAACTCAAAGAAAAACTAAAGAATTTACGCTCTTATGTAGACCTTGAAAAATTTGAATAATAAAAATAACTTGATGTTTTTAAAAGTATAAATAATAAAGATTCTGTTAAATAAAATTCTATTAAAATAACTAAAACACAAAACCAAATTTAAGTTACACACATATTTTAATATAAATTTGAAACTATTTCATCATCTTATAGCTCTTTTCTTTCTCAATCGGTTATTTTTCAACCGATTTTCATAATGTTTTTTTTTTTTGTTGGAAAGGTATTCAAATTACCTTTCTAATTGCTGAATATAGTTAGTACAAAATATTTCCACTTTTATTGGAAAATGCATCAAAACACCCTGTATTTGCATATATTATGAGTTCATATGTTCAGCAAAAATACTCGCCAAAAAATTTTGTACAAAGTTGCAAACATCATTTGGTCGAGTTCTGGAAATTTAAAGGTCAAAATTTTGATATTCTTCAATAACATAAAAACAGCGGTAATTTTGTAAATAACGGAATTATGAAAAAGTCGCAGAACAAAAGTTGCTGCTGAAGCCCTAAAGAACCATTTTCAACAATAAAAAAGTCGATTTTGGCAATTGCCATAGCATGTATTTTGTCGAGTTTTGAGCTACATTGACTATTAGAAGATCGACAATGAATGCAATATTCAGTTGAATCTTAAAAGTTCGGGTGAGGTGTAGTGTTTTTGTGTGCTGAATTAATTAAGAAAATACATCAGTTTGTCAAATAAGAAAAACGATAAAAATTAGGAAAACATTTAAATAGAATACATAATACCATTAATATTAATCTATGTATTTATAATTTGTTATTTTGAAATTATTTATATTTTTAATTTTCAAGTTTTAATATTTTTAGTTTTTAATTCTTAAGCTGAAAGTCCATACCACGCATGCTGCGCTTCTTTGCGTCCTACGAGGTTGTCAAAAAAGTAGAATCTTAGTAATTGTATGCTGCAAGTCACAGAGTACGAAAACGTAGAATGTCTTGACGCGTATGACGCGAAAAGTAGGTCTACTTTCTACTTTTGTAAGCGTCATAAGCAGCGTACGAACAGATCGGCTGATTTTGATGGGTTATTTTTATTTTAAAAACTACTTAATGGAGGAAAAACTAATTGAAGCTGCAAAAAACACGAAGTTCTTTATTTTAAATTTATTTTATTCAACAAATTTACACCACCGTAATAAGCGTCGCATGTAACTTGAATTTCAGTAAAGCGTATATGCGTACAAATCGTTGACGCGAAAACGCGTGCGACGGTGACTGCAAAAACAGTCATGTTTATTTTTGTGTAAAGGGTATCTTAGAGATTCTTCTTTCTCCAGTGTCTCCTACTCTTACAAGGTGGCGCGAAAATAACCTTCCGATGTTTTTTGGCTGTAATTTAAAAAAAAATTTTTCTTGTGGATTATTTTTATTTGGTCTTTTAATTTTTTTTACATCAAGTCGAGAATATGGTGTCATGTAAATGGCCGCCGCCACAGTTGATTGTCATTTGAGCCCTTTTTATGGCATTTTCCATCACTTTGGCCAAAAACTTCCGGCGATAGGTCCTCACATTCTTGACGGATATTGTCTTTAAGAGCTGCAAGAGTCTGAGGCTTGTTGACATAAACCCGCGACTTCAAAAAGCCCCACAAAAAGAAGTCTGGAGCGGTCTTCGAAGAAAAAAGGTCCGGTGACTCCTCCAGCGAAAACAGCACACCATACAGTGACTTTGAGCGGGTGTAATGGCTCTTCGTGGGTTACACGCGGATTTTCAGTGCCCCAGATGCGTAAATTTTGCTTATTTACGTACCCGCTAAGATGAAAATGGGCCTCATCACTCATGATTATTTTTGATGAAAAATCATCTTCCTCTTGGTGGTGATTAAGGATGGCTTGACCGTATGTTAGACGCGATTGGCGGTCAGCAGCTAACAGCTGATGCACCGTCTGGACTTTGTACGGAAACATCTTCAAATCTTGTACCAAAATTCGCTGTAAAGACCGTCGACTGATACCCATTTGCGTGGCACGTCGTCTGGTCGATGTCGACGGCGCTTCCATGACATCTTCGGCTACAGGAGCAATATTCTCTGTAGAACGGCTACTCCGGGGTCTGCCACGCCTGGCAGCATCTCGTGTTGTGCCAGTCTCTTCGAGGCGAGCGGCTAAACGTCGCAGTGTTTCACCAGTAGGCGTTGGACGGCTAGGAAAGTCACCGACCGATTATTGCTCAAATAAATAGTCACCAATATTCCGCGTTCTGGAGCAGTGTAGCGTTACATTGTTTATTAACGTGTATTTCGCATGTGTTTACTACACAAATGTCAAAACAGAACTGACATTACTGCCAATCGCAAAATTTATAGCATTTTCTGATAGGAGGATTACTTTTGCGCCACCTTGTACTATTGACTAAGTTTAACTAATCTTGTTTTTTGTTTACAAACATTTTTAAAATGCCGGAACTCTGTTAAGAGAATTAGAAATAGAAAACAAGAGACTAAGAACAATGTAAAGCATATTGTTATATATATTCATCGACGACAAAACCAAGCATATTGTCACCCATTTAATCGTCAAAGACGATGTGAGCGACAAAGTCGCACGATTTCACACACATTTGTAGGAAAAAGTCGTCGACGTTTTGTATGGACTGCCGTCAGCGATTAACTATGTATCATGTACCCGTCTCCAAGGATGTCTTGCAGACATGGCCAACAGGATTTATTTATTATTATTGTTATTGTCTGCTATTGATGAAGTTTCTTGTTGCTGTTGATGGTGTAGTTAATGTTGGAATTTAAATTGATTGGGGAAACACTTTCATACCTAGATGAATGCAATTTTTGATTTGATGTGCTTGCTTTGTTATTGCAGTTGTAAATAGATTTCAAATACAAGACACGCAAACATTATACGTTTTTTATAGTATGCATATATAACTACAGTATAGACCCCTTAATACGAAATATTCGTGAATATTAAATTATGTTAAAAAGGAATTTTAAAGAATAGTTTTTAATCTAAAGTAACCAATAAATTTACAAAATTATTGCACAACTCTGTTTTGCAATAATTTTGTTGTACAATAACATTGCAAAACGATTACCCGCACTTTTTTTTTTAAGCGGCATGACAGGAATATTACACAACACCTACTAGCTGAAGCAAGACTAGGGTGAGGATGCGACATTTTACAAGGGACTATTTACCTTTTGGCCACGGAACTAGTGATGGACCAGTTCGAATTATTTTCTCGAAGGGTACTTGTAATATCCTCACATTTAAGTAATGTTGGAATAAAATTATTACAAACCCAGTCTGTAGGAACTCGTCTGATTCTCCTGACATCACTATCAACGCAACAACATAGAATATGTCCCATTTCATTGAAGTCGACCTTCGTATTTTCATTAATTACAACAAGGCTAATAAGGTTCTAATAAAAAAAATACCAAAAACCACTGTTGTGAGATTGGTAAAGTGAGAATATTTCGACTAATCATTATCATTGCGATTGCAATACTCTATCGACTAGGGTGTCCCGATAAAAACAAAATTAAAATAATACGATGAGCTGAATATGGGAGATATAAGTAAACATTTTTTGAAGGAAATCTTTAGTTTCCTACCAGCAGTGACGAATTTACAAAAAATATTTTTTAAATTTTTGTTTGATAAATTTTGGTCCACTTACGCTAGTTTTGTGTACAAAAAAGGGCATAGATGGAATAATCAGATTTTTAAATTCCTTTTTGATGAAGTTTTTTTAATTGGTAAATAAAATATTTGAGATATTATTATATTTTCTCTAAATTGTTCAAAGGTAAAAAATATGATAAATTTTATTAGTAAATTATAAATGAAAAAATTCTATAAGAGCCAGCAGGATATGTATATTTCTTATTCGCCCTGTACATACCAAAATGCTACGTGTTTGTAAAGATAAAGAGATCATTTATCCTGAAAAAATAATAATCAATTTATTCCACAAAACTTTTCTTCTTAGAACCCCAAAAATTTGTAAAAAAAAATTAACAATGGTTTTCGGTTATTTAAATTTTATATGTAGTTTTCATCAGAAAATACAAGATTTTTCCGATTATAAAGAATTTTATAAGTCTGAAAGCGGATTAAAAAATATTGTTACGATTTTACCCTTTATAAAATCGTTGAATTATTTACCTTTTAAATAAATCGAGTTCTTTCTATATTGCAAATAATAAACACTGTTTAAAATTGTTTATAGCTCTATTTATTTATAACAGTCACTAAAAATTACAGAAAAACACTTTAATAGCACACTTTATTTACACGATGTAGGTAGACTAAACGTTAGCTACACTTTAGTTCTTCACACTCTGCGTTTTACTTATCAATTCAACTACTGCGTCACCAAGTTCCCGTATTTATATGAGTAGTCAGTTATTCTAGTTATTTCCAGCTGTCAAAATTCGCGTGAAGAAATTTCTAGTCGTAGAAATTTCTTGTATCAATATATATTTAATACGTATTACTTTTGCAAAAAAATGAGCTTACTTACCAAATAAATAAATTTATTTTCAATAATTTAATAAACGCATATATGTATCATTTAATTAAAAAAATGTTTGATTATTGTGTGAAAATTTTTGGAAGTTTGTTTCAAACCAAACAGTTTTCAAAAATAGTTTTCGTTATTTATCGTTATTTTTTAAAATTATAACACTTGTATTATATCGACATCATATTTAAATATCATAAACGAAATCATACATTTAATGAAAAATTATACCGTTAAATACTGTATCGTTTATTGGGAAGCTTGTCCTTACAGAATATTCAATTTTTTCTGAAAAAAAAAAATAATTTTTTTTTCTAAGTATACTAATACCGAGTTCTTCAGTCGCTGGAAGTGAATTAGAGATCCTCCTCCATTCACCACAGGTGGTGAAAAGGGTATATTTAAGTTTGTCATTCCGTTTGTAATTTCTTCAATATTGATCTTAGACCCTATAAAGTATATATATTCTGGGTCCTTATGAAGAGCGAAGTTGATTTAACGATGTCCGTCTGACCGTCTGTGTGTTGAAATTGGTTTTCCGAAGACCCCAGACATGATGAGGACTTGCTTGATATATATTTTTGTCACATGTTATCCATTCCTGTTTGATATTGAAATTCAGCCAGATCGATTGATAAATGGTTGAGATATAAGCAAAAAAACACGCCTACTAGGCTTTTTACACTGAACAACATCTTTGTGAAACGCGTGGAAGATGTTAAACAAGTGTTTACATTTGTTTACAAGTGTTTACATTGGCAACATCTTTCATCTTTCAGCTGTCAAAAAATAAAAGAAAAAGACGCATATTTTTTGTTAAAAATAAAAAATGGATTTAGAGAAAGCATTAATCATTGGAGTAGTTATTGCTTTGCAAGAACAAACCCGAATTTTAATACAGTACATTGAAATATTAAAGGTCATTCTGGAAGAAGATGCTGATTAAGAAGAATTTTTAGTAGACATAAGAATGAAATTCTTACATGTGCCGCTCATTTTCCTTTGTTGAATATTTTTTTTGTTTATTTTTTGCAATGTTAGTTTGCTAGTGATGGCACAAAGAAAATCGATTTTTTGTCATTTTTTAGTGATGACACTTAAAATAACGAAGATGTAAGATGGAACAAAATGAGAAAGGATCATCTTTTGTAGATGTAGAAAGATATAGAATTTTTGGCCTGTATAATTCTTATGGGAAGATGTTAACATTTTTGCAAATTAATAAAAGATGTAGCTCAGTGGAAAAAGGCTATACTTCTAAATTTTCCGTAAAATCCCTTCATTTAATATGTATGTTAAATTTTACGCATAGCAAACACATCCATTTATTGAACTTATTTTCTTTCACCTCCTCACCTTTTATTGAAAAGATTATACACAATCTTATTCCAAGAAAAATATTAAGGTTAACTACAGTCGTTTGCTTAAAAAAATGTAAAAATTTAAAACATATATGTATATCTAAAGGCCAAGCGAGTCTATGCTGTAGTAGTAAAATATTTGTACTTTATACTTGAATATCATAAGTATCTCACATTAAAATTAAAAACATTACGAACACAATTATTACATTAATTTTCTGTTAAATTTTCTTCTTCTTCTGTTTTATATCCATTCATAACTTGTTGCAGTGTTATGCAAGTTAAACATACAAAATATGTCTTCACTTCTTTTATTGAGCTGTAAAATCTATTTGGTTTATGATCCAAGAAATTAAAAACAACTGTCATTTTTGCTGATGAATACCACAACAATAACACTCAACAAAAAAATTGTATTTTTTGTGGTTAGTATCTGTTAATAACTGTTAGTTAACCATTCAACTTCGTAGTCAAATTCAGAGGCCGGAACATTTTTTTTTATTAAGTACCAAATAAAGCAAATAACGATATGAAAGCGAAATCGCTATCACCCTGATTATTGGAGAATGATAATCCAGTATGATTATGATATCATTTTTAATACAGTTAAAGCAAAAAAGTTAAGTTTTTTGGTTTTTATACCCTTTTATACGAGGGCGGATCAATAAGTCCGTGACTTTTCGAACTTCCCTCGTAGTTATATGAAATGCAACACTGCTCCCATCAAGTACCATCTACTGTCAAATTTTGAGCAAGTTTCGTCATTTACGTTGCGTTTAACAGCAGGATTTTTCGAGGTCCATAAAATAGGCATTTGTTTGACCAATAATTTCATCGTTGAAGCTAAATCTCTTTCCACCGAGCCATTTTTTTAGGTTTGGAAATAGGAAATAGTCCGGAGAATAAGGCGAATGAGGGGGCAATTCGTAGTCTACTTCATGCACTTTTGCCATGAAAACTAAGCTGTCACACGATTCCGTTAGTGGTCGATTGTGAGCTAATGCGGCAGCTATTTGGCGGAAAGTGATCGTTCAAAATTGTGATCGTTCAAAATTGAAACCACTGAGCCGTGTAAGATACCTATGTCTTCCACAATCTATCGCACATTTAATCTCCGATCAGCCAACAACATATCGTGAATTTTTTTAATTGTTTTGGGTGTAGAAAACTCAACTGAGCGTCCAGAACGTTCAGCATCTTCCATGCAGAGTCCCCAAAGTATTTATCAAGCTTTTCCTTGGTTTGATAGACAGTTTTTTCGCAAAAAAATAATGTTTATTGAGCACTCGAAATTCACTTTTTTCCATTTATAAAAAAAGGCACAAGATGTTTTGAACAGCTGTTAAACGCAAAGTAAATGACGGAACTTGCTCAAAATTTGACAGTATCTATTAACAGGTGGTACTTGATGGGAGCAGTGTTGCATTTCATATAACTACGAGGGAAGTTCGAAAAGTCACGGCCTTATTGATCTGCCCTCGTATATGACGAGCAAATGTACAATCTTGAGGAGTTCCATTTCTGTCCCTAACATGAAAAAAAATACAAACTGACTTCAGTTTAAACAATTCAGTTTTTAAACGATTTAAATTAATTTTATTGGAAAAGCAACAATCGCGGCGGTGGATCTACATATCTTAGGATTTTTTCATTGCTGATTGTAATCATATAATTGAAAAAAATATTTTATAGTTATTACCACACTAACCAGAAATATGCTCTATCATGTTTATTCATGAGCCCTGTATTGAGTAATGAATATAATATACATATATCTGTTTCAGAACAATTTAAAAATTCTGGCATCGATTTGTTAGCATATTTTTGTCATAAAAGCATATTTTTGCATATTTTGTCTTAAAGATCATATTTTGGAATATAAGCATATTTGTGAGCATATTTTAGTTTTTTTTTTTTCTTAAAAAGCACATAGTTTTTTTTGCGTTGCCATTTTTTTTCAATTTGATTTTATTTTTAAATGTTTTTTGTTATATTTGAAACACATTCAAGACTAAAACCTATAACCACAAAAATGTACGAACGAATTTGTGTGGTCTGTTGTTTTGAATGTGTCTTGTCTCTTGAGTTGACATTAATTTATTTATTTGTTAGCAGCACTGCCAACCACCAAAGCCGTTTACGTCGAAGAGCCAGCTTATACGATGCAATTGATCGCATGCAATTTTTATAATTCCCTTTTCAAAGTTGCTTCCAAAGTTATGTCAATTTATACGGTGACTTTTGTTGCACTAAAACCGAATGTGAATGAAGCAGCAAAAGAAGAATACATATGAGTGCGGAAGAGAAATAAAAAGAAACATGCACGAAAAACAAAATCCGTGCTTTTTTTTGTTACCCCGCTTGCTTTTTGTTACCCCGTTCGCCAACAAAAAAAAATTGTACGCAATAATTGCATGCAACAAAGTCACCGTCTTAACTGGCTCAAAATGTTGCAAAATCGATAGGATTGCTCTAGAGTATTGAAAAAACTGGCCTTTTGGAAAAACCGGTTTCGGTTTTCTTCGAAAAATCGAATTTTAAAAAACCGGTTTCGGTTTCGGTTTTTGCAAAAAAAACCGGTTTTTTTTAATTTGAATAAAAAGCTTATATAATTTGTTAATTGTTTTTATTACAAAAAAAAAAAACAGATATTTAATATATAAAGTAATAAAAATAAAAAATACATTAATTTAAATTAAATTTTTTTATTGTATTTCATTTCAACAAAAAATAACTTAAAACCAATATTTTTTGATATAATATCCTAAAAATTAATATTAAGGGTATTCACTCTTGGTAGTAAACTAGCCTTGTAGACCTTGAGGTTGTAGATATAGTAAAAGTACTACCATTTCTACACCACAACAAACAAAATGTAAGGAACTAATATTTACTAGGGTGTGGCTAAAATACAAGACCAAAAGGTATAGTAAATACATGTTGTACATTTACAAGACTAAAACAGCTGATCGTTTAGCAACCAAAACTATTGTTTGATTTTTTTATTTTTAATTTTGTGTTGAATAATGGATCAAAATAATGAAAAACCCAACTTAAAGCAAAAGCGTGAAAAAATAAGTAATAAGTAAAAGATGGACAGATAGTGTAAATTAGCAGCTATTGGTTTTTATTATCACAAGTAATACCGTATCTTCAAGCCCAGAATCTCTGCAAATTTTATTTGGTTAATTGCATTTTGCTCTAAAAAATTTATAATCTTATATTTTTCCGTAATTGTAGGCATTTTTGTTAACAAATTCATTCTTTTTGATATTTTAAGTTTTCAAATTGATGAAAAACAAAACAAAAATCACATGATTGATTAATTTACAATAGCTGTGTTTATGCGGAAAGTTAATACACGAAAAAGTCGTTCACGCTTTGTAGTATAAATTCGTTGTAAATATACAAGGGTTGTAAATATACTACCAAGAGTGAAAACCCTTACTTATTATAAAACTTTATTCATATCAAATGAAAACAGATCATTAAGTTTGTAAATTGGGTAAAATTAGGTACGTTAGTAATTTGAACGTTTAAAACGTTTGACATTAAATAAGTTTTTTTAATATAACATTTTAAATATGTAAAAAGAAAATCTATTTTTTAACTTCTAAAATAATATTTTAGAAATAATATGCAATTTAAATGTTTCGTTTTAAGACGATTTTTTGTTTGCTTTTGATAAGCTAGAAGTGGAAAATACTCTTTCACTAATAGTAGATGTTGGACAAATAGTCAAAAGACAATTATATAAATCTTCCAACTTTTTAGTTCTTTTGTCGCATTTATCAAAATATATGAAATCATCATTTTGGATTATTTAGATCAGAAATTAAACTATTTTAATTTGGAATATCCAAAGTCTTCATCGGAATCTATCAGACTTACATCTTAATCTTCATAATCAAACAAACGATTATAAAAGTGTTCGGAAAAAATAAAAGAGGCCAAGTAACCCAGTTGGTGGTTTTCTTCGAATTAACAAAATATTCGAAACCGATCGGTTTTTAAAAAAAAAAGAAACCGGTTGACCCGTTTTCGATTTCGGTTTTTGAGTACTCTAGATTGCTCGTTAGTTTACATATAAAATGCATTGAAAAAAAGTTTCGAGTGGTAAAACATTACTCCATTGCGTACACTTGCCAAGTATGAGAGTATCCAGATTTCAAAACAGATGGAAATGTTCTGTTTTCCACTATTTGCAAGAAGTCAGTCATCGCAGATAAAATTTTTTTAGTCAAGTAACACGTAGGAGGTACAAAACACATAAATTTAAAAGGAAGACGAGTAAAAAAAGCTCACAAGTGTTTCTATCTGAATGTACACAATTGAGCAAAGAAAGTAAGTTCCACGAAAAACTATGTGAAGCGTTTGTATCAGAAGATATTCCATTGTGTAGAATAAGAAATGCCGAAATTAACAGTTATTTGAAAATTTTACGGATTATAGAGTCCCGTCGGAAACTATACTTCGGTCGAAATATGCTAAAAATCTTTATACAAATTGCATGGGAAAAATATTTAAATGCATAAAAGATGAGTATCTATGGACTTCTACCTGTTGCATATTCAGAATTTTTTATTTGAGAATTTAAGTGAATACTTTATAGTCTATTGCAATAATAATTTTAATTGATAGTATAGAATTTTTATATTAAGTTCCAGTAAACACTACCGAAACTCAAGATTAAATCAAGTTATACTTTAGTCTCTTTTTCAAACATATTGTTGAGTTTAAGTATAATTCAATAATTGACTTAAAAATTGGACTGACATTAAACCTGAATTTAAGTAGTGTTTACTATGATGTTTTAATATTTTGGTTCAATTTTTAAGTTTATTTAAATTAAACAATATCTATTCAAGTGTTTTGTTTTTTTTTTAATAATTTTTTATACGACTATATACATATTGTTTTTTGCAGCCTTGGTCTTATTTACCTAAGTATTTTATAATGGATTAAAATAATTTATTTAATTTTGTATATCAATTTTTTTTTTAACTTAAGGACGTTTTATCATACAAAACATACCCCTTTATGAATGTATTAATTTTTTTTATATTTTTTTAGTTAATTATTTTTTTTAATAAAAATTGGTAAACAAAAATAATTATATTTTATCAGCATATTTTTCGTTTTTTACGGCATATTTTGTGGTCTTAAAACACATTTTTTAGAGCATATTTTTGGTTACCCTGGTTATTACTATATATTATTATATATGGTGTCATTTTCGACATCAAATTACGATTTCATAATTTCATGGAAAAACGATACCGTTAGGAAAAAATTCTCTCGTTTTCGTATCACAAGTGATTGTCATATCTGATAATAAATGATATCGTTTCGATATCATAATGATATTCTTTGGTTTGTTGGGTAACTACAGTAATACTGTTAATGAAAAAACATAGTCTAACTAATAGCAATATCTGGAAGACACTTCAGAAATGTGCTCTCTTTATTACAACTGTAAAAAAATCATAGCATGCAAAAAGAAAACCGAAGTATCCTACGTCAAATGAAAACCCCAAATTCTAATGATTTTAGAAAATTCAGTTTAAATTTTTTATTTCCATACATAGAAAACTAATATTGATCGAAAAATACAATCCCGAATGTCGTAATTTGACCCCAAAGTTCTTAAAGTACTTCTTACACTCGATATGCCCTAATTCGTAGTCTATTGGTGCAGCACCCAATGTTGACATTGCTTGCGTACGAATTTACTTGTTGTACGCATTTTAGTGGGTTAATTTTCTGTCTAATATTGTTGTCATAACAAATCTTTGCAGATATTTTGTGATCATGACAGGGCTAGATAGGCCCACAAAAAGCGTGCGGAAATGTTAATTTTTTTATAAATTTTTTTTTAATTTTTCAAAGCAGATTGTTATCAAAAAGCAGTTACTAGATAATTAGAATATATATATGCAATTCGAATATCAAATTCAACATCATCGACAATGTTATTTTTCTTTGAGTGTAATGAATAGATTTAAAACAAACTATTTAACTGTTTTAATTTAATTAGTTACAGTAGTAATTGCTCATCATATTAAAGTTAGCTAATCTTAATTTTTAATTCAAGTTTCTTCAGTTTCCTTTCAATAATTTTGTTTCTATATTTTGTAAGCAATATGATTTTTTACTTCAAATGGCAATGACAATATGTGTGGCATAATATCATATTGTTGATTAGTAGAAGAATCCACTCTATAAAGTTATATTTTTTTAGTTTTACTAAAACTTTTAAATGACATGACAGTTTCGATAGCGACTAGCAAATAAAGCTTTAAATCAAAGTATACTTTTAATGATCTTTGATGTGCTGAATCCAAAGAATTGAACCATTACGTCAGGTTTTCGAAAAATCATATTATCAAAATAAGAAAAAAATGCATTACTATACTGTAATTTTTTCACGATTCGTTCATTCATCTTAAATTACCACACTTCCTCTTCAAAATGTTTTGTTTTCTTATTGTTATAATTTTTTCAATAACTTTTTCTTCTCGAACAAATCGCCTGTTGAAGCTTGGTGTAATTAAAGTTTTGTTAGAACCTTTGCCAAAAAAAAATAAAAACGCTTGATTGGCAGCCGAGAGTAATCTCTGAAATATGTCGAAAAGTTTCACTTGTTTATGTCAATTAGATGGAAGAATGTGATGTTAGTGCAAAACCCTATTAGGATTTAGCGTCCCAAAATTATAATGTATGCGGAACAAAATATTATTACAGGTATTACAGACTTGAAATTAATAAGTGTTAAAATATATAAAGTTTTGCCAAAAAATATCATAACCACAGTGATGGGTCATTCATATATTTTTAGGCACCTTACCCATTGCATCCTTGATACCCTTTGTATTCTTATTCGCTAACAATCCATTAATTTTATATATAAAAGTCCATGTTTTTATATTTGTAATCCTTATCAAACACGTTTCTTTTTAAATTTATCTAAACCATAATATTTTGGTATACCTTCTCTACTCTCTGAAATATATCTCTCATCGTCCACAATGCGAATGTATGGTGAGCTAGTAGAACACAATTTTTGTGACAAGACACGTAAGCGATTCTTTTCTGATATTGCTGGAACGGATTTTTGAGTTTTTCGTTGGCGTTGTATTTCTTCGCCGAAGCACGATAAGATTTGTTCGTACGTCTCACAATTTGTGTCTTAATTTTAGCACGAGTTTGGCTGCATTGCAAAGAAAATTTTTTACTGAAGCCGCATTTTCTTTTAAACGATTTTCTATTCTTAAAACCCCTTTTCGTATTATAAATAAAACTTTTTCTGAATTGCACTTCAGAAAAATTACAAAATAGTTTATATTAGTTTTTGGTTGTATTCTTTTCACAAAATTTTACGAGGTTCGATGTTCCTATGGAAAACTACACTAAATGTGTAAAGTAATGTATAGCCATAGAAACCGATGCATTGCTTTACACCAGACTTCATTGGTGAATTTTACAGGCGATGAAACCATTACTTTAGAGGTGGTAAAGTAAGTGGTTACTTACATATAGTAATGTGTCTCAAAATAGATTTTCATAAAAAAAAATTATTACAACATTATTAAATATAACGAGGTGATGGTGGGAATCGAACCTGGGAACTCTGGTTTTTATCTGAGAACTCTACCTACTGAGCTTTGAACAAAAATTAATAGTTGCGCTTCGTGATGTCGAAACGTATATATATTACCCTTTTGTTTACAAAAAAACACAAAGAAATGAGCCTACAAATATAATTTCAAAAAGGCCACGAGCTATCATTACAAGGTAATGCATAAGTATATCACACCCATTACCAAAGTTTTGCTGGGAAATTAAATATTTTTACCTAGTTTCATATATGCATTTAATTTTTGTAACCGGTAAAAGATCTCATCAGAACCCATTGTTTTGGAAGAGCTAGAGCCTCCTAAATAGGCACAAAAATTTTTGAAAATATATTTTTGTTCCGTTCTTATCTTCTTAGTAATCAAGCACGTGGTTAAGTTTTTCCTAAAGCAGGTTATGAAAATTTTTCATATAAAGTTTAAAAATGTTAAGAAATTGTCAGCTTTTTGACAGTTTTTCTGATGGACTTAGAGTATAAACACATAAAAATCCCCGCTTTATCTATACAATCTGAGATTAAAAATCCTGCACCGGAGTTCGTGAGAGATAAAACTAAGAGTTTTTGTTACGGAATTTCTTATTCTCTCAATTTGCTTTTCTAATGTTGCCACATTTTCACAAAAGCATTGCAATTTTGTAAATAAAAAAAACATACATTGTGTTCGCTATCGCGAGATGATAACGAACTTATAATGGCCAAATTGAGGATATGACCCTGGGCGATATGTGGTTTCAACGGGACGGTGCCACTTGCAACACAACTTACGAAACAATGGCTCTTTTGCGCGACATATTCAATGGCCGTGTTATCTCACGTGTTGGCCATGTCAATTGGCCGCCAAAATCATGTGATTTGACACCGTTGGACTTCTTTCTTTGGGGTTACTTGAAAGAAAAGGTGTACGTCGATAAGCCAGCAACAATTTAAGAGCTAAAGGATGACATAATTCGGCACATTAACGGCATAGAACCTCAATTATTATATCAGCGTTATCGAAAATTTGGACCATCGGATGGAGGTGTGCCGCCGAGGTCGTGGCGGCCATTTGGCCAATATTTTGTTCCATACATAATTGAACCATACCATATTATCATAATAAAAAGAAATGTCAAAAATTTCCTAAATAATTTGTGTTTTATTCAAAATCAACATCGGCCCTTCGAATTTAACCACCCTTTATTAGTTATTGTTTTAGTTATACTCTGGCTGTATATTAAGCACGATAAATAAAGAATATGTTCTTCCATAACATTTTGTTTCTTTGCCTACTTTAGGCGTTATGTGCTAAAATAGGTTAAAAGCAATGAAATTTTAGAAAAAATTAGTAAACCCGTTGTAAAGTGGAATTTAAAATCTGTTTGCTAAAATCAGCAAAAAATACTTACTAAATATTTATAATATTAGTACAAAGTTTCAAATTTCCTTTTTTTATTGAGTTTAAATTTTTTTTTTTTCAAAAAATATTTTAGACAAAATTTTTTTTTTTTTAACATCCCATTTTATTTACACCTGTCTTTATATGACAATTAGTAATTAGTTTTGAGGTTTGGGTATTAATTAACTTAAATCAATACTTAAGATAACTTATATTTAGTGTAAGTAAACATTTATATTAAATTATATAAACTATATTTTGCCAAATTATCAATTATAAGAATCGGACAAATAGCTCCGATGGAGTGCATCGCTTAAGTCTTCTTGAACCTGAGAGCTCGTTATAGGGTAGTTGTCTAATTTCATTGTTAGAATGAGTTGTTAGTTTAAATGTATGTTTTAAGCTGGAATTCCTTATGACTTCTTGGACTGTGCTGACGTTAAGATCACGATGTATATTTTCATTGGATATGTACCATTCGGCGTTTATAATAGTTCTCAGTATTTTTGATTGAACTCGTTGGATGATTTTTATATTAGAGTTGCTTGCAGTACCCCAGAGCTCTGCGCCATATTTCCAAATAGGAGCTATTATTGTTTTGTATATAAGCAATTTGTTTTGTAAGGATAAAGTTGAATCCTTTCCTAAGAGCCAGTAAAGTTGTCCAAATTTGTACTTTACTTCGTTTTTTACGGATGATATGTTTTTTTACAGATTAATTTAGAGTCGATTATCATGTCAAGATATTTAGCTTTATTATCATTTTGAATCGGAGTGTTGTTTATCGTAATTGCTTGATGATCACTTATCTTCCTATTTGTGTAAGTCACTTGTACTGTTTTTCACTATTTACTAAAATACCCCAGGTTTTAAACCAGTTTAGGGTATTGTCCAGCAATTGTTGAAGGTTTGATATGGCCAAAGTTATATCTTTATTTGATGACAAAAGGATAGTGTTGTCTGCAAATGTTGCAATCATATCTGTGTTTCTTGTTGGAGTAGGAATGTCTGCTGTGTACAGAAGGTATAGGATAGGGCCAAGAACACTACCTTGCGGAACTCCCGCTTCCATTTTAATTATGCTTGAGCATTCATCTTTATATTTAACAAAAAAGTGCCTAACTTTGTAGAATAAGAAAAAAGTCCATTGGTAGATTTTTTTCCAATTTATAAAGTAGGCCAGCATGCCACACACTGTCAAACGTTTTCGCTACATCAAGATATGTGGCCACGCAAAAATTTTTCTTATAAATTTCAGATGAGATTTTGTTAGTTACTCTATGTATTTGTTGGACCGTAGAGTGCATGGGTCTAAAACCAAACTGATGCGCTGGTATAAGATTTCTTTCTATAAGTATTGGTTCTAGTCGATCAAAAATAAGTTTTTCAAATAATTTAGATAAAAGTGGTAATAGACTTATTGGCCTGTATGAAGTAGCCCTTGTGGCGTCCTTGTTGGGCTTTGCAATAGCGATTATTTCTGCAACTTTCCATACTTTAGGAAAATATTTCATTGCTATTATAACGTTAAAGATATTTCTTATGTAGATAAGTCCCTTCATTGGTAGTTCTTTTAATAGTTTGCCCGTTACTCTGTCATAGCCAGGGGATTTTTTAGCATCAATTCTTGTTTTAATAGTAGTTTTAACTTCATGTGGATGAAATGATATTTGGCAGAGTAATATTTTGTTTGTCCATTTCATTAGAAAAAGTTCTGTAAAAATGATCAGCTAATACTTGAGCCTTTTCGTTATGATTTCTGGCCCACGTTAAGTCAGATTTTTGGATTGGCGGTTGATGAATAATAGCATTGTTAATTTTTCCTGTGGCTTTCCATAATGAGTAGTTTGTTGTCTTGGTTGAATCAAGGTTTTCAAGATAACTTTTCAGTTTATCCTGTTTGTACTTTTTCAAAAGATCCTTTAATTCCTTTGTTAGTTTGTTAAGGATTGTTTTATCAAAGGGTGATCTTGTTGATTGCCATTTTTTTCTTTGTTTTCTCTTTGCCTTAATCTTTTCTTTAATGAATGGTGATATACTATATTTGTTTGATTTATGAGTTATTTTGGGTGTAGAATCAATTGCAGCATACAAAAGTGTGTCATTAAAATATGCTATTGAACTGTCCACTTCATCTTTGGTTTTTAGTGATATCTGTATATCAAGTTTATTTTCAACTATTTCTCTAAAGCACTCCCAGTCTGTTTTCTTGTTGTAAGAAAATTTGTTATGGGTCGCAAGAAGAACATTACTTTCGAATTTGAGTATTATGGGTGAGTGATCGGAGGATAGTTCGAAGCACGATTCTATCTTTAAATGTTCATAGACAAAATTAACATTTCCTTCAATGTCCACTTTTTTAAAATTAGTACATTTTTTTACTAATTTTAGTAAATCGGTTTTCAGAAATTTGTAAAAATTTTGTAATTTGTAAAACGTAAATAGCAAAAAGATTTGCTAAATAATATTTTTACTAAAAATCAGTACAAAAATAATAAAGTGGGATTGAAAACCGTTTACAATTTTTTCTACTAATTTTTTCTGAGTGTACACACTAATAACATGTAGAAGATTTTGAGTATGAACCCGTCGAGATGAATTCGCTTACGACCACGTTTTCCTTAATAACTCAGGAACCAATGAGTCCACCTTTAAATTTCGCCACAAATGTAGAGAGGCCTTAGTTTTTAACATATGTATATTTTTTCAGAATTAAAAAAAAATGGATTTTGAGATATGAGTCTTTGAGATTAAACTTAAAAAAATTACCTTTAACCTTTTAATACAAAAATAGTTTAGGACGCCATTTAAAATGGTACCAATAGGAAAATTTTAGGTTGTATAGTTTAGAAGTTATAGTCGACTTTGTATGTACACTTTTCAATATTTTGACGTCTTTGCCAATTTTCATGACGTCATATTTTGAAAACCGAAAGGGTTTTGGGTCGAAAGGTTAATGATTTTATAAACACTACTGATTAACAATATGTGTGGCGAAGACAGTTTTCTGTGCGGTTTGACATGGAATGGCCCGCAGTGTTAATTTTGGAGAACTAAATATATGTTAGAATTTGAAATCAAAGAATAAATTTGTTTTACCAAGTTAAACGCTAATTATGTAAATTCTACAAGTGATAAGAAAAATTAACTAGTTCTAGAATCTGTGATCTTAGGACTTTTGAAAATAATGAATTAGAAAAGAAACGCAACGAAAACAAACGATGTTAAGTAAAAATTGTTAAATTTCAGCAGATTATTTTATTGGCAAGTTTGAAGTTCTTTTTTATCACAAATGTAGTGTCAAGAATCTTATCAAATAATAAAACGTTTGCAAATTTAAAAACCTCAATTTATATATCGCATGTGCCACGATGTGCTGTGAAGAGATAAATTTTGCAATGTAGTAAAACAAAAAGTATAAAATTGGTTATTGATTCGAAATTATTATCAGTTCCCTTCACGAATATTTTGGAAAAATTAAGTCGTATTTGTTTTAATTAGGGTTTAAGCAAGATCATTTAAGAGCTAATACGAGTATGTACCACACGAAGATCGAAGCCACAAAATATGCAAAACTTTTTACCTTAAAGATAAGGAATTTTATAAAAGGGTAAAAACTTTATAAATACTCTGCGGAAAAAGGACCAATCTCAGGACACATCACGTGACCGGTTCGTTGTGATAGAGACCGGTCAGGGTACCGTGTTTTTTATATGAAAAGGACCGGTCACTTTAACATGGGCTTGTCCTGGGAGGGGGTCTATTGCCTCTCTCACATGTCACATCACTGGTCTAAAGAACATGTCACACAACTAACCCCAATAAACATATCACGAGACTTTTTATAACAATCACGTGATAGATACTTTAGAAACCGATCTTCTTTTCACATACCACAGAACCATCACGTGATATAGACTTTTGACCGTTCACGTGGTAGGTACTTTAGGAACCGGACCTCTTTTCACCTATCTCGTGATATGTGTTTTCGGAACCGGTACTGTTTTCACCTATCACGGGACAGGTCCCAATACCCAACTGAGCTTTTCTTCCCGCAGGGTATAAGGAAAAGGGAAAAATCCTTTAAAATTAAAAAGACAAAAAGATGTAAGAATTATGGTCTAAAAAACAGTAGTTAACTTTTCTTGCATACTTTTAAACTTAATAAAAATATCCTTTATATGAAATATTAACTTTATTTATACTGCCTTTACTTTTTATGTTATTAACATCAAACTTTGTAAAATAATTTTCCTTTACATCGTTTACTTAACCAAAAGTGCAGTTTCTCTAATTCGGGAATATTTTTGTATTTGGTTGGGATCAACGATCCTGACAATCCTGACCCTGGCTCGTGTAATATTTTTTACAATTTTCTTTTGTTTTTATATATATCTAGATTTTTAAGCGTTTATGTCGTCTTCCCTTGAGTTCCAAAAAAGTAAATATTGTTCTCGTATGCGTCATAAAATTCTGTCTTTGCTTCACTTGATTGTTTTAAAAGTTAAGGGGATTATTCTTGGAATACAAGATTACATGTTCAATAATCTCCTTTCATACATTATCACAAATCTTTCTTACATTATCAGAAATCTTAATTTCATATTCGCTGAGAGTCCATTTTTTGTTGAATTTTTAGCAAAACTTTAAAAGGATTACATGTTTTTTGTTGATTTTTTTGTAAACATTTGGACTTCTGCAACTTTCTTGCAATGTCTGTTTACGGATATCAAGGAAAGTATTCCAAGATATTATATTGCTTAAAAACTATTATGTTAGGTTAGGTCGAAAAAAGAAATTCGAAGTAAAGATACTCTTCATAACCGACTCATGTCCAAAAATAGGACATACATTACACTTCGCTATCACGTAGGTTTGAATTTTTCTGTGGATCAGACCATTCCTTTACCTCAAGCACTTAAGAACACCTTTGGCTTACTTAAGTATCAAACAAGTCACAAGCCAGACCGCATCCTATATCTGTATTTGATGCGAGCAGTTTTCGCATCGAGAAATTGATGGTCACTCTACCTTATACAGCGTGATAGCGTTAAATCATACAGCGTGATAGCGTTAAATAATAGTTGATTGCATTTTTACTGGAAATTTTTTAAGAGGCTTTAACTTTTAACATTTGATATTGTAATATTCCTTATTAGATAAAGAAATAACATGAATACAGCACCTTATTATCTTCTTTAGATTAATATATGTATATTTAGTTGCCTGTGACTCACGCTATAGAAAGCAGAACAAGGTTGCGTTTTAATATTTTTTGCGAAAGCTTTATCGATGAGAGAAATACAGGAACAAGGTCCAGGTATTACTACTCTATTATCTTTCATAATTTTTTTAAGTTCATAATTTTTTTAAGTTCATAATTTGAAATTCCATACAAATTTTAAATCAAAACCTAAAAAAACCACACAGAAAAAAATATCACAAAATTTTTAGTAATTTAATATATTTGGTAAAGTTTCAATTTCGATTTCTACAAAGAGAAAACAGATTCATTGTGACAACCGAATTTCTTCCTAACTGAATAGATTAGTTGTATTCCTGATCCAATTAAAATATATAGTTTCAACCGAAATAATGTTGTATTGACCGAATTTCTGTCGCCACAAACAAATATGTCGGTGGATTCAATCAAACCATCCGGTTGTCACAATAAATCTGCTTTCTCTGTGTAACAATTTTTTGTAAGAAATGTTTGTTATTGTTCATATAAAAATTCTTTAAGAATAAAAATTGAAGTTACAAAAAAATAACAACAAGTTTTTTGTATTTACAAATTTCATTGTTGGTACCTTTTTTAAAAATTGTTTTAATTGTATTTACAAAAATATTCTACGAAAGATGTTTAATATTACAAAGAGAATTTTATCAATTTTTTCAGCTAAAATATTTTGAGGTTGTATGAAGGTAAAATATCCCATTCATACTGAACCCCAAAATACGGATTTTCGTTTTTTTCGAGATTTCAACTTTCAAATTCCATACAAATTTAAAATCGAAAACTTGAAAATGACAAAAAATACGTATTTTGGTACTCAGTATGAATCTAAATTTTTTCAGATAAATTTACAAGTGGAATGCCATATCCTGTAGTCAAAATATTTCGGTAATTGTCATTGACTCGAAAATCATTTATTCGAATTATTGAGAGTTTACTGTAGTTTTTTATCACATATCCAGATTATAGCAAGATGTGAGGTTTTAGCTTAAAAAACTTTCCTTTTAAGTGTTAAAACCGCTATTGTTTTGATTTTATATTGCCAAACAAGATGTACATATGTGATGTGTGACTACTGCTAGTACACAATGAAAATGTTGTCAAAAGCAATAATTGAAAATAAGATAAGATTGTCATAAAGATAGCCGGAAATTGTATAAAATTGTGTTCCGCTTATTTTAATAATTTTCATATTTTTAAATAATTAAATCTATTTAACTTCATATTTAAAGTACTAACATGTGGACATTAAAAAACATAGTTTTTATGGGAGATATTGTAATTAAATATTTGACAAGGCGATAGCTTAGTATGTACTGCATTACCTACAGGAAAATTTTTTTCAAAAAAGAAAAAATATAATGGTACTTCTAAAATTATGGAATATCAATGCATATTTGGTCTTAGATTTTTATAAGGATTAAGAATAAAAGTAATTAAATTCGTATATAATGAAAGTTAATTATTTTTAGCTAGGTTGATACATGTATTTCAATCTGGCAAAGATCCCATCAGAACCCGAAACCTATTAAAACTTATATTTTGCTATTTTTATACCCTCCACCATATATGGTAAGGGTATATATCAGTTTGTCATTCCGTTTGTAACATGTCGAAATATAGGTCTAAGACCCCATAAAGTATATATATTCGTGATCCTTATGCAATTTTAAGTCGTTAAGTCCGTCTGTCTGTCCGTTTAAATGGCGATCACGACGCGAAGACGCAAGCGGGGGTGCCTATTTTTACCCAGATTATTGTAAATCCTCCCGAGCAGTTTGGTATTGAAAATAAGCAAAATTGGTCCAGCCCTTAAAAAATTATGAGTGAAAATGTGCAGATACCTCTAAATTTTCCATACAAATTGGTGTATTTTAGTACAATTTCATAGTAGCGACTGGTATATAATATATTTTCTCATATTTTTTCACCAGTCGCTAAGAAATTAATAATATTTTGTATTCTCCTCAAATATTTTGTATCTCAAAAATTGTTTTCACCACTAAAATTTTTTTCACCTCAAAAAATTTTTTTCACCTCAAAATTTTATTTACAACCTTCATAGTTTTACTTCAAACGTTTTTACTTTATTTGTATCAAAAACAGTAGAAAATACTTTTTTGGGATATTGGTGGAGGGTATTCAAATATTCGGCACAGCCGAATTTAAGCCTTTTTTACGTGTTTTGGCTTTCTTAGCAATCAAACACGTGTCTTGGTATTTTCCTAACAAGCACTACGACGTTTTTTATGTTATAAAATTAGAATGGAGAATGGTTTTTAATTTGAAAACAATTAAAAGAAGTTCTGTAAAAATTGCATTAAAAAAATTATAAAAACTAAAAAATAACATCAAATTTTATAACTTATGTGAACGTGTTTTTTAAAGTGGAAACAACTTGTTTTTTGTCAAAAATATTTAAGAATTCACTTATGTTTACATCATTAATTGCACAAACGCAGAAAAATATCAATTGGCTATTAAAATTTGGAAAGATTTCAAAAGTCAAATTAATTTGATTTTTGAAAACAGAAACACTGGCAGTTTCTTAAGCTTATAGTATATGACACTTGCTAGTTTCAGTATTAACAATCCTAATTGGAACATAGGTTAAACCAACTTATGTTATAATATAATAATAACAAAATATATTCTCAACAAAAAGGATTACCCATGGGTTCTCCAGCTTCTCCAGTCGTAGCAGATATAGTTATGGAGGAACTACTTGATACATGTATCAGAAGATTATCTATTAAACCAAAGATTATAACGAAATATGTAGATGATTTATTTTGTATTATTTCAGAATGTGAAATGGAAAATATCTTAAACATATTTAATTCATTTCACCAGGATATTAAATTTACAATTGAAAGGGAATGTGATCGTAAACTTCAATATTTAGACACATTAGTAATAAGAAAGGAGAATAACTTGTTAGTAGATTGGTACCAAAAACCAATTTCTTCGGGTAGAATTATTAATTATTATTCAAAACATCCGAGAAGAGTTATTATAAGTACTGCCAAAAATCTTATAGATAAAGTTTTAAATATTTGTGATATAGTTTTTAATAATAAAATAAGAGAAATATTTTAGAGGATAATAATTTCCCAAGGGAATTGATTTATAAATTGATTGGTCAGTACAATGGACATAGGGAAGGCAGTGTGAATATAGTTTCTGAACCTAAGATTTACAAGTCTTTAACTTATGTACCAATGATTTCTGAACGATTAGAAAATTATAATATTTATGATATCAATAATTATAGGATGGCTCTTAGAACATATAATACATTAGATAGATTATTTAGTAAAATGAAAGATAGGACCGAGAAATTAGATAAATCTAATATTATTTACAAGATACCTTGCAGGGGTAAGGATAATGAAATATGTAGTAAAGTATATATAGGTACCACAGAGAACAAATTAAAAACTAGATTAGCAGGACATATGTAGATCTGATCAGAAATACAGGAATACAGCTTCTCATCACATTGTGCCACTCTTAATCATACACCAGATGTTGAAAATACAACAGTTTCAAATACAGAAACAAACTACAAAAGACGCTTCATGTTAGAAATGTTACAAATTATCAACACACCAATATAACAAAGAATTAATTTTAAAACAGATACAGACAATGTAGCTCAGAATTACAGACATTTAATTTATAAGAATAAGATAGGAAATTAAATAAATTAAATTAAATTAAATAAAATAAAATGTAATAGAATAATTTTTGTTTCCTGTTTATAATTTTTAATATTTTTTTTAAAATTGACAATTTTGATTTTTTAAAAAATTTGTTTAAAATTAAAAAAACAAAAAATCCCAGAAGAAGCTATCCATTGAGATAGCGAAATATTGGATGAAAAATAAATAATTTTGTATAAAATAGACCTTGAGCTTGAATACTTATTACCTGACATTTAATAATGTTTTCTTAATTTTTTTCCTTAATCTTGTGACAAGTTCTTTCATATAAAAACCGGTCCGAGGATTGGAACATACTAAGAGTTGTGGTCTTATGGTTAGTGCGTTGGACAGTTAAAGAGAACGTTGGGGGTTCGATTCCCAGCGACAAAAATATCAATTTAGAAAAATAATATACATGAGATTTCACCACCTTTCAAATCTCCTCTATCCCCTTTCCAAAAAAAGCAACACATTAATTAGCAGGAAGAATTTCCTGAGTCTTGCTTCTTTTTTATAAAAAAACAGGTGTAGAATGGACTGCTAAATTTAAGTAAGATAATTTTAGGTATTTTTAATTAAACTTAACAACTAGTTGCTCCTATGAGAAATTAATTGTCGTTGCAGTTTAGAGACATATTTTTCGTAAATATTCTCAAACTCTTCTTGTACCAAAGGAACTTCTAAGTCCCTTTGTATGTTTATGTTCCTTAACCGTGGTACTCCCGTTATGGTCTTTATAATTCTGGACTGGACATCATATGTTAGTTCCATATTTGGTCTGTCAAGGCTTAGTGACGGTCCAGAACAAGAACGTGCCGTATTTTTCCATACAAATTAACAAATTAGACTATCGTATGAACAACGTAATATAAACCAACTTAGTATGTTTGTTTCTGAATTTTCATTTATATAATTATTTATTTTTATCGTTTTTATAAAATTAAAATGTTAAAACCAAAAACGAATAAAAAATTGGGTTGTTAGTAAGGAGAGCATAGAATCTCTACGAAACTCTTTACACTTAAATAAATTTGACATTATTTACAGTCACCGTCGTACGTCGTTATTTTGGGCGCGTTTTCTCACACAGCAACAATCGTAGGTCGCGTTCTTATTCTGGGCCGACACTGAATCGAGATTGGTCACTAATTAACCAGTGCAGATTGCAGGCTTTAAACTTCACATGGAGCCTCTTGGCTCTTATATGTCGATTCCAAGTTAGGCGTCTGTCTAGATAAATTCCAATGTATGCAACGTTGTTTGACTATGGAACAAGTATGTTATTAATTTTAACAGTAGGATTATAATGTCTTCTAAGAGTGAACTTAACATGCTTACTTTTCAGATCATTTACTTCTAATCGCCAAATCTTCAACCCCATCTCCACATTTGGTCATTTAGTTTCATGGTAGCTACAATAGGATCTACATGTAAACTGAGAATAGTCGTGCCTTCTTTTTTATATAAATTTAATATTTTTGGTATTCACATTTTAGTATCCTTTTTGTCCCTATTAGGAAGTCAACTTAAGAAAGTGTTTGATTGCTAAGAAGGCAAACATGATGAAAAATATAAGTTTTAATGTTTTTTTTGTTCAGCTCAGCTTTTTTTCTGGATGCTAGATATTCGCCGTTTTTCGTATTTTTGGTATTATATAACTTTTGATCTGTTGGCCCAGCACCAAATTGTGTGTTATAATTTTGAAATATTTTTGTATATGCTTCTAATGCCTAAATACCATGGTTGGCAAGCAATACCTTTTGATTATAACGGTAGTTGTCTATCACGCTGTGATTATTGACTTGCTTAATTACGTTTGTTTTACGAAATATTTTGTGTTTTGAAAATGACATTTTAATTTATTTTCCTTTATTTATTACATATTAACCAAGGTAATATTAACCATTTCTATTTGTTTAATTTCAGGTAAGGACATTTTACCATTAACATTCCAGCCGGCAATACTGTAGAGACAGTGTTAATTAAATTGACCATAAATTCGTCAAATGAGTATCAAATTTAAAATTATGCTATTTCGACAGAAAACAAAACAGTACAGCAAAATAATGGTACTGATTGGTAATTACCCCATGCATTACTTAGATCTGATATCAGGCGACTTTTTAGAAAGTGCTTTTTTCACCTGTATTTACATACAATATTATAAAAGAAAATTTCGTCTCATCTCCATATATCAACGCTAATTAGTTCCTTGCAGTTTTTTTTTATTAATTGATAATATTGGCTACGAGGAATTTTGGTGAAAGTCACAGTTAAGTAGGGAATGTGTTTCACACGACTAGTGTCTAAAACATTTTTTAAACTATTTTTATCTGTTTAAAATAAACTGACAATTCTAGTAAAAACTGGTAAGTTTTCCTAAAAAATAACTATAAATATAGTTAAAATCAGCTACAAATGCAGTTAAGTTTTGTTACATTTGACTTTCGAAGGAACAAACTTTGATTTTAGATCAAATGGAAACAAAGAACTACCATTATTCACTTACTTTAGCTTTTTTTCTTTCATCAATTTGCAAAGATGTTAACAACTTCCATTCGGGTTTGTTCTCTGAATCCACATTTTAATATCATTTATTTTTAACAAATGATAAATGATTTTAATATCATTTATTTTTAACAAATGATAAATGATTTTTATTTTTAGCAAAAACTACTCAAATGATAAATGCTTTCTCTAAATCCATATTTTAATATCATTTATTTTTAACAAAAATTATCCGTTTTCTATTATTTTTGACAGCTGAATAAATGATAGATGAAGGATGTTTCAATGTAAATTCATGTTTACGTTTTCAACATCTTCCATGCGTTTCACAAAGATGTTGTTCAGTGTAAAATGCCTATATCGTGGTTTTAATCATAGCATAAAAAATCAAATATGGTGGTGCATGTTTCGTACACTTAGAAATAGATACTTAATTAGGTATAGCTTCTTTGAAAGAAATATAAAAAAAATTAAAAAAAAAACTTTTCCACGCCTTTGTTGACCCACAAAACATGAGATAGAGCAAAAAATATCTATATATGTACACATATCCAGTTATTGTAAACCTTTCAGTACTGCAAAATATCATGACAATACATTTTCATTATAACCAACTTTTCATTTTACCCCGCTCAGTTTAATTCCGATTCGGAAAAAAAAACTGTGATTCTTAAAGTGACAGGTAAGACATACATAAAATCACGGGGAATATTACATGTTAAATTTTGTGATATCTGCAAAATGACGTTAAAATCGGTGTTCGGTAGTTTAGCGTTATTATAACGGTAATTTAAGATATTTAAAATTTAAACCGATAAAATAGCCCAATAAACGCAGTTTTCCAAAAAGACACAGACACCTCTAAAGGAATCGCCATTTTTAAAATTTCATATCGGTCTTAAAGTAGCTGTGGTAGCCAACTACAGTAATTATGACGGTATTGAATGCCAACCATGCCAAATATTGATTCACGAGAACAAATTATTGTACACAAAAAAAATTACAAAATTCTGTAAATACAAATAATTTTTTTTTTAAAGACACTAACAATGGGATTTGTAAATACAAAAGACCTTTTGTTATTTTTTTGTAACTTCAATTCTTATTTTCAAAGGATTTTTATATGAAAAATAAAAATTTTCAAACATTTCAAACAAACAATTGTTAGAAGTCGAATTTGAATTTTAACAAATATTTTTAATTAATTTAAATTTATTTTAAATAAATTATCTAGAAAAATAATTGTGCTATGAATTTGAAAAAATATTTTTTTAATTAATTAATTCTTAAATTTTTCGATATGAACTTTTTTACTCGGGACTTTCTCAATACCAAAAGGTAAATATAAAGTGCAAAAAAATTAAAATCAAATCAAGCATTAAATTTAAAATTTTTAGTTAAATAAAAAATCTAAATAACAATGGATTGTGTGATGAAAAATAAGACATTACAGACAGATTAAGAGTGAACAAACAGAAATTAAAAAATAGTTGCATACAGAACAATGAATGTTCATGTACCTTACATTACATTGCTGATATTTGGATCAGAAACTACATACATTTTTTGCAAGGCAATACAAAGATCAGACCACAAAACAATTTTGCAGTTTTGGAGGTAACTACAGGCAACACACAGACATGTACCATAAAATTTTAAAAATATTAATGTATGTACCAAAAATGGACGATAAATTTAAACATATTGTTTGAATATCGAACATATAGTTCATAAATATGAAGCACTTTTAATTGAAAACATTTTCCACGGTTTTATTTGCTAAAATACTGTAATTTAATATTATTTGAAAAGTTCATTAAATGTTAGAAAATACCAAATTCATACATAAATACATAGTAGAAGTGCCACTTGCAAGTTGCAACCATTGTGATTTCATTTAAGTATTTTGCTACTGCATATGATAACCAGCATCGGCAATAGTCACTTATGTACGATGTTTAAAGAATAAGAAACAAAAAATTTTAAAATACATTATTAATGGTTGACTTTACACATATTTATATTTAGGATTTTAATTTATGGTTGTTATAAGAGACTTAACCTTAAGAGTTAAAACTATGTACATATATAAGTAAGTGTGCGAGCAGAGTTTTTAAGGAATTAATTTCTTAGTTCGTTTCATTTTAAAATAGTCGTGCAGGACTTCTGTCAGATGCATAAGAACGAATTCTTAATTAATCGAAGTTGAAAATTGTCACTTCACGTATAAAAACTTTGTGAGTAAAGTTTTAAATATGCGTGAATTTTTCAGCTTGCCTTGTCCTGTGAAAGTCAGCAAATGCCAAAAAAGCAACAAGCTAATCGCCCAAATAAATCGACGGAATAACTTGTGGAAATCGACGGAATAAATTGTGGAAGTCGAACTAAGACAATCCTGTGAATGGTGACGTTCACGCATCCCACATCCCTACAATATATACATGGAGTAAAAAGTACGTGGCCTCACACAGAGATGGCGTGACAAGTGCCAATATTTTTTGTTCATTCATGACATTTCATTAATTAGAAAAAAGTTGCCGTTATAAAAATGATGCTGCTTTTACAGTTTGAGAAAACATGGATTGCAGAGTTTCGTGTTTTAATTAAACATTGGTAAACATTATGGTGAGTATTCCTCATTTAAACGTGGTCGTAAGAGCACAAATGATACAGATAGTTTGGTCGCCCAAATGAGGCAGTTACCGAAAAAAACGTAAGAAAAGTGCTAGCATCATAAAGATATCAACAGAGCGAGTTCGGCATACATTACGTGATCATTTAAATATGAAAAAGCTTTCTGCTCTATTGGTGCCACGATTTTTAACAGCTGAACAAATACTGAAACGTGTTCATTATTCCAAGTATGCTTTAGAGATTTTTGAAGTGAATTCAAATGAATTTTTACGTCCATTTATAACAATATATGAGACGTTAATATACAGTCTGCGGAGTGGTTACAAGCGTGCGAAAGCCGACCAAAGGGGCCAAAGACTCAACAATTGGCTGGAAAGGTAATGGCCAGTGTTTTTTGGGATGCTCGTGGTACATTATTATTATTTATTTATATTTATCATATAATTACAAGTTATATCCCAATACCTTAACCGAGCACTAGCAACAAAGGATATCGGCTCGTTGTAGCAAAAACAGACCAGAGCTTCTGGTGGGGATTGAACCCACCACCCCCGCACTGCTAGTTGGTAGCACACTACCAACCAGCCTACCGGGGCGCTCGCACGTAATATAATATTTATTGATTACTTAGAGAAAGGGAAAACAATAACTGTCAAGTATGTTGAGTTATTGGACAAATTGGATGAAGAAATTAGGAAAAACGACCCCACTTTAATAAGAAAAAAATCTTGTACCATCATGACAATTCACAGGCGTATTCATATGCTTTGGCTTCAGAAGAATTGAAGTCTTTACATTACGAATTGCATACCAGAGACGGCATATTTTAAAAAGTTTGACAAATCATATTTTTTCAAGGATACCAAGATGTTAGAGGATCGTTGGAAGAAGTGCATTTCACTTAATGGATATTACGTTGAAGAATAAAATTTATTTTAAATCGAAAAAACTGGTTTTTCATTGTTAGGCCACGGAGTTTTCACTCCATGAGTATGGTCTCAACAATACCCCCTATTAGCATTAGTGATAATATTGCCAATTATTGCTTTATAGCTGGATCACAAAACTCATCTGCGTCGAACATTGAAAGAATACAGAGAAACTAGTACAAGATCCCAAAAATGATTACATTTCCCATATGTAGAAATATAAATGGAAACCCATAATGTTGGCCACCGTTGTCTAAGGAGGGACACAGCGAATGAAGCTAAGTCTGAATCTCATGAAGTTATATTGTTTACACTCAGAAAAAAAGTTAGTAGAAAAACTTGCAAACTTAAATTGCTTTAAAATGTTGCATAGGTTGAAAAAAGGGATCGGAAGGGAAGATACTTTTTACAAGCGACTCATGTCCAAAAATATGATATCCACTTAAAATAGCACTAAAAACTTTTTTAGTTCTAAAAATCAGCTCTTAAAACACTTAAAATTTGACCTTACAATACAAAAAAAAGTTAATAAAAATATTTTTTAAAACGAAAATTAGAAAATTAAAAAAAAAATTAAATATATTCGTTGACGTTTTAACAATTTTTTAAGGCTTTTAATTTTTTTTTAATTTTGTCTAAAATATTTTTTTAGAAAAAAACAAGTAAAAAAGGGCTCAATTCGGCTGTGCCGAATCTTTGAATACCCTCCACCATAGGGGCTGAAGATGATATACGTATATACTCAATTTTGCATGAACTGTAATATGAATATGTTTTGTCAATTTATGTAACGAACTTTTGTTATTTAGTTTTAGTAATGTTATTTATTTAGTTTTAGCAATGTTATTTACAGAGGTCTGCTCTGTTAGCGACTTTAGCATTGTTGATTTTTACGTTAACTTAGTTATTAGAGTAACACACATATAGCTCTAAGAATGTTATTATTCTCATAGTATGTAAGACAATAAATGTAATCGAACAATAAGAAGACTTAATAACATTTTTACTTACTTAACAGAAAAAAAAAATAGATACTGAAAAATTTTACAAATTTGTATGGAAAATTTAGAGGTACCTTCACATTTTCACTCATAACTTTTGAACCGCTGAACCGATTTTGCTCATTTTAAATACCAAACTGCTCGGGAGGATGTTCAATAATCTGGGTAAAAATAGGCAGCCCCGCTTGCGTCTTCGCGTCGTGATCCCCATTTCAACAGACAGACCGACGGACATCGCTAAATCGACTTAAAATTGCATAAGGATAACGAATATATATACTTTATGGGGTCTTAAACCTATATATTGACATGTTACAAACGGAATGACAAACTGATATATACCCTCACCATATATGGTGGAGGGTATAAAAAATATAAATTTGTATATTCGAATTCGTAAGGCAATTTCAAAAAAATTTAATCTCTAAAGTGTAGCAAGTGTATCTAAAAATAATTGAGTTAATTTGTGAATTTTAATATTGTTTTATAAATTAAAATTTTGCTATATTTTACAACTCATTGAGTTTATAGCAATTTACTAAAATTTAGTAGCGCTTACTAATTTTTTAATTATATTGTACTAATATTATTAATATTTAGTAAATTTTTTTGTTGATTTCAGCAATCCGATTTTTAATTTTACTTTACAAAACGTTAACTAAAATTTAGTAGCGGCTACTAATTTCATTATACTACACGTCAGCAGACATGTGTTGCTAAGATTAGCAAAAATACCGCTAGGATCAAATTAGAAAAATTTCCCGAAATAACAGCAATATTTTCAGTCGACATTACATACTTTTTTTGGTGAGTGTATAGAACATGAACTGCAAACTAATTGCCTGATACTTGGGACTAAAGCATTAAGGCATTACTTTTAAGTCCGTCTATGGAAAAATCCACGCAACTTATGTATAAATGTGTAGGACCTTTAAAAACGCAATACCTTGATTCGGTTTTTAAATCTGATTTAATATTCAACAAAGGCACAAAATTCACTTTATTAATTGAACAATTTTCTACTTTAAACAATCAAAGTCGAAGAATCAATTTGATTTTTGTTGATTCTTTAAATATAGAATTTTTCAATAAGAGCTGGTAGATGGCATCGTCGCGTCCGCTGTGTGGCACATAGCGCCATCCTGCTGGAACCACATGTCGTCTACGTCTATATCGTTTATTTTTTTTGTCTCACATTATTCAATATCAAATCATTAATTAAAAGAAATTATAAATTATTGGCTGATTCATAAAATTAATAATTTGTATGATTGAAAAAAGAATTGTCTTTTTCAAGCTCTGGATATGTCGAATTGGTCGTCAACAGTCAAAATAAATCATTCATTAACTGTGGAAAAGTAATTTCGCATATCCCTATTCATTTGAGTGGTTGATTAAAAGCCTGTTCAAACCATGATTTATTGTGTGTAGTGGTTTAGAATAAGGCTGAAAGCGTGGCAATTGCTTTAGCGCAGATACAATCTTATCCATCTTCTCTTTATTATCTTGAAGCGGTATTACGTAATATTTTCAAATTTGGAGTAATGAATAAAATTCAAATTGTAAATTTTTCAATGAATTAAAAATTACTTTTGTAATGCAATATATCACAAATAGTTAGATATAGAATACTAGCGGGCAAAGCCCGCTGCGTTGTTAGCGTAGAAAAATGTGAAAATACGCGAAGTCCCCAGATGATTACCCGTACATGTAATTTAATAATTCGCCTAAACTGAGAACCAGAGAAGACCCACATATATTCACCTTCAAATATAAAGTATTTTTGCAAGCCAATTTCGGAAAAAAATAAATTCCGAACGTAGGGTCGCCTTTTTAAATTGTTCGTCATATCTTCGGCATTTACAGTCCGATCCTAAAGTATAATATATCGATGCTTTTGTCTCGAGGAGACCAATCTTTTACCCTAAAGGTCATTGACCTCTGCTAATCTACTAAGACGAGATTTTTACGTCCTGCGTAAATGCCTTTGGCTAACACAATTTAAAAGCAAGAGCTCAAGTCCTAAATCGATATTTTATAATATTAATTTCATTAAGAATTTATACTTTGAAGCTCTACTTATAGTGCAGTAGACGATTAAAACTGACAATATTTGTACCTTGCATTCACAAACACGTTTGTATTAGATATGTAAAGGGTGATTTTTTGCTATTTGGTTTTTCAGTGTAAAAAAAGATTCGTGACATGTGGCAATGTCAAAAATGCTCAGTAAGGTTTGTCATTTCACCATGAATAGACCAACAAACGAACAACGGTACTTCAATTTTATGGTCGTCATAATCGACCCACCGAACAGAATATACAAGCTTTGTGACCAAATTCGCACCAGATTCACTTAATTGGACATTAATCCACCAACCCGTACCGAGGAGAATATTGCAGCTGTATCGGCATTGTCAATGAAGATCGAGATAATTCAATTCGTCGCTGTTCTCAAAAATTGGGCTGATGTTATTCGACGCCCTGGAAATTTTACGTAAGGACCACAGTATGAAAACAAAATACAGCTGCTGCAAGAACTGAAGCCAGGTGACGTACCACAACGTCGTTTGTTTAGTAAATGTGCCGTAGGAAAGAAGGAAGATCCATTTTTCTATCGAAAGCTCATTTTTGGCGCAATGTGTACGTTAACAAACAGAATTGCCGAATTTGGTGTGGAGAGCAGCCAGAGGCAGTTTAAAAGCTGTCAATGAACCCTGAAAGATGCAGTTTGGTGCGTTTTGTGGGCCGGCAGCATCATGACCGCTCATCTTTAAGACCGATGAAAATGCCAACGTTGCTGTTAATGGAGCTAGGTACCGTGCGATGATTACCGACTTTTTTAGCCCAACAAGATGGTGCCACATGATACACGGCACGCGATACCTATTGCGAGGCGAGTTTTGTGAGCAATTAATTTCACGTGGGCATAAGTGAAGTCTCTCATGTACAGGGACAAACCAGCTACAATTCCAGCCCTGTAAGACAACATTACTGCTGCCATTAGTGAGATACCGGCCGAAATGCTGAAAAAATTGGAGCACACTGATGGACCACCTACGGCGTAGCCGCGGGCAACATTTAAATGAAATAATCTTTAAAAAGTAAATGGCAGGCATTCATTTATCGCCCCAAATAAATATTTCATTCACTTTTGCAAATTTTCTGTTTTTAGCAATTTTCAAAACCTAAATGGTTAAAAAATCACCCTTTAGTTGCCTCCACATAAGTATAAGTATTCATTAAATATCAACAAATTAGCAGCATTATGTTTAGTAAGGTAATGAATGAATTTATAAGCTGCAACTGATGCAAAAAATAAAAATATATTTACTAGAGCAGATTCAAATGGACCCCAAATCGTGATGTGTCAAGCGATTGTAAACAACTTACAAACAAAAATATGAAATATAAGCCAAGGATGGTTACCAAAACTTTAAGGGTATCGATTTTTATTTTTTTTTTTTGTATCGGTAGCGGAATTCATTTAACAGTACTGAGGATGGCAACTAGGATCAACTTTTTAAGATCTCGAAATATTTAAAATGTGATCCAGGGGTTTCATAACTGATTTCCATATCGAACGAGCTACCGTATCGCACAAAAATTCGTTACCTATTGAAGAGCAGGCACTTAAAAAATTTTCAAAACTATGTTTGTAATATTAAACATCTTTCATAGATTATTTGTGTAAATACAAATAAAAAAAAATTTAAGACACTTACAATGGATTTTTTTAAATATTTTTTTGAACTTCAATTCTTATTTTCAAAGAATTTTTATATGAAAAATAACAATTTACAAAGATTTCAAACAAAATATTGTTATAAATCGAATTTGAAATTTTGTCTTCTCTTCACAATTAAAAAAAAAACTTGTTTATACATTTTTTGGGAAATTTGTTATATAAAACTAAAAAAAAAGACTAAAACATCTTATGTTTGCGAAATATACACAAAAAAACAGTATCACATTGGTTACTAAACGAATATGTCTGGAGTATACGAGCCCATTTAAATTGTTAACTCTGTGCCCCGAGGGATACCCTGGCTTTTGGTTTCGCACCACGCCATGTTCTTAGAATCCAAACAAAATATATGATATAATTTGAAAATTGTGGGACACTCTCATGTCTCTAAAAATTGCGGAAAAGCTTCCAAAAATTTAGTTAAAAACGGGCCTGCGGTAAAATCTGCTAAAATTAGCAGAACCTGTTTGTTAATTATTGTCAAAAAAAAACTCTTAATATACTAAATTTTGGTTAAATTTCAGTCGCAAACAAATTATGTTGGTTGTTGTCGCGGCTAATAGGCTTTTTACACTAAACATCTTTGTGAAACGCGTGGAAGATGTGAAAACCTGAAACATGTATTTACATTGGCATCATCTTTCATCTGCCATTTATTCAGCTGTCAAAAGAAAAAGACACATATTTTTTGTTAAAAATAAAAAATGGATTTAGAGAAAGCATTAATCATTGGAGTAGTTATTGCTTTGTAAGAACAAACCCGAATTTTAATGCAGTATATTAAAATATTAAATGCCATTCTGGAAGAAGAAGATGATGAAGAATAATTTTTGGTAGATATAAGAATGAAATTCTTACATGTGCCCCTCATTTTCCTTTGTTGAATATTTTTTTTTTTTTTGTTTATTTTCTGCAATGTCAGTTTGCTAGTAATGACACAAAGAAAATCGATTTTTTGTCATTTTTTTAGTGATGACACTTAAAATAAAGAAAGATGTAAGATGAAACAAAATGAGAAAGGATCATCTTTTGTAGATGTAGATATTTTGGCCTATATAATTCTTATGGGAAGATGTTAACATCTTTGCAAGTTGATGAAAGATGTAGCTCAGTGGAAAAAGGATATAAGCGAAAGTAAAAAATAGCACTGTGTATTTGTAAAATATTGTACCATAAATAATTATCAAATTATTTTTGATATAAAAAATCAGCAAAAAAAAATATTGTAAAAGAATTTGTAGCTAAATTCACAAAAAAAAATAGCAAAAATATTTTGCTAAGATGAACTAAAAATTAACTAAACTTTTATTATATAAGAAAGACACAATCACAATAAACTAATATTTCCAATTATTCGACCCTGCCGGTTAATCGGTTAGGTCATTGTTTGAAAAATGAAGAAAATTGATTAATCGGTTATTCGAGTCGATTAATCGGAAAAAGTTGGCGATGAATGGTTAACACAAAGAGCTGCTTTATGCTGAAATATCAAGTTAAGTCTATTGCGTTGGTTTCTAAGTGTTTGCTTATGACAATTCAAAGCATACTGAGTTTTTTAAAGAAGCATGCCCTACAATCTTGGATTTTTTCAAAGGAAGCTGACGACTCTACAAAGAAAATGTCAGACGTGTTCAGTGGAAGTAAACCGTTAAAAACGCATTTTGTCGATAAAGTTGGTTTTTATTTTCTTTATATGACACTGTCCAGAATAAACAAGAGCTGCCTTCAAAAAAATTCAATAACAAACTCTTATTTATTATATTAAACATATAGTTACAAATTATATCTTTATACCCTAACCGAACACTAGCAACGTTGTAGTGAAAACAGACCTGAGCCTCTGGTGGGAATCGAACCCACGACCCCGCACTTATAAGCTAGCACGTTACCAACTAGCCTACCGGGGCGCTTAACAAATTCTTAAAAATATAGTTTAAGCTTTAAAGTTAAAGAGGTTTTCTATTAGAAAAGATATAAAAATCACGCATATTCCTCGCAAGACCTCACCGAATTCTTCAATATTTTTGACTAAACAACTTAATTCTACTGAAGTTTTTACTTCATCAAAAATTGTTGATAAATCAAGTATTTTAGTTTTTTTTTAAGTTTTTCATAGAATTTTAAATTAAATTGTTTTCGAATTTAAAGCAATTTTATATTATTTTATAACATAAGTAACGTAATAGTGCTTATAAGGAATATACCTAGTCACGTGTTTCATTGCTAAGAAGAAAAATATATAAATTTTAATAGGTTTTTTGTTTTGTTTTTTGTACAGAAAGGTTGAAAACTATTTCAATTTTTTAGACATGAAAATACAATTTTAAGTGTTTTTCTACAATATTGATTCATGAAGTATTTTTCCCTGGGTCAGCTTTGAAGGAAACTTAGATTGAACTTTTTTGACTTTGGATTCGGGTTAAAGAGACGAAAATAAAATTTAAAAAAAATCTGACTCATTCTGACACGTAGTCCGATTACAATGAAAACCAGGTCATACCGACCATTCTCGGTCGCCAGAGCATCAATAGCTTTGGTCGGGATTGCACAGTCCAAAGTGGATAAAGTGAACATTTAGAAATATTTGGCTGTACATATCTGGACGAATCAAGTGTATTGCTTTATATACCAAAAACTTGCGTGTGCAGCACGCGCTGCGATATGTATATGCGATATATAATTCGACTACGCTGTATCCATGAATCAATATTGGAAAATAACAAACAACCCGAGGAAAAATGCATGGTCAAAAAATTGGAAGAAATCATTTTTTGTCGTTCCTTAAAATCATAATTTACAAATTCAAATGTCGTTTTTTATGAGCTGCAGCACCTCTTGAATCAACGTAGTCAAAATAGAGTTATCCCACGGGTAAGTGTAATAAAAAATTTTAATTTCTTGTGTCTAATTATATAAATTGATTACAAAAAAATTTATAATAGAACAATCCAATGACTTTTTATTATCTTATATCCCATTCAGATTGCGGAATTGATCTACTTGATTAAAGTAAATTCACTTTTTAATATTCATCGTTTACTATTCATTTTTTTAATTCCCTAAGGAATTAAGCTGAAACGATAATTAATTAGGGAATTAAGCGAAAATTTTAATTCCTTAGTAAATTAAGCGAAGGAGATTTAATTTAAGACAATTTCCGTGGGGAAGGTTAACCAGCTTTTTAATTTAAAAAAAAAACAGTTAACCTGTTCTCGGTTATCATAAAAAATAGAATTGGATTTTTTTGCAATAATTTCAGCCAACTAACTACCCATAAAAACGGTATCAATAACGAAATTATATATTTTTTGTTGGACGTATCTATTACAATATTTATTTTGCAACGGTATTTAGTGATAACGGCAACCAGCCTTGATAAAAAACTAACAATAAGTGCAAGTAAATATTTTTGTATGACGTTAAAGTCTGGTTGTGTTGTTTGTTTAGTATTACATTGCCGCCTTGCCTTCGTCGTAAAAAAATATTTTATTGTTGCTGTTTGTTATTAATTTGCGATAACCCCAATTTACGTGTTGATATTAAATAAATAAATATATAAATAAATAAATAAATAAATAAATAAATAAATAAATAAATAAATAAATAAATAAATAAATAAATATATAAATAAATAATAATAATAAATAATAATAATTTAAATAAACAATTTTGTTCCTTATTATTGTATTTTAATAGTTTGTAAAATTTGAAGAATACTATTCTGTTTTATTATAATTTTCGTAAAAGTTAAAATATAAGTACATTATTCTAAAAATCTCAAGGCAAAAACAGAATCAGCTTAAGTGACTTGAGTATTGGTTGAGTTTTTTTGATTAAAAATTTGTATTTCTTATATTTCTCTTCATACTAAAACAAAACTAAGTCAATTGTAGTTGGACCTTTAATTTAATTAAATTTAAAATATTCTCTCCTTTGAGAAAACATTAAAAACTTCCAAAAATCATTCTCGTTATAAGATTTCGGCCTAAAAATATAAACACTTTATAAGTCCGTATCAAAATTCGTAAGATATCACTAGATTCTTAGAACTTCCCTATAGGAAACATTAAATTATTCTATTATAAAATACATTTTAATTAAAGACGAACTTTTGTATAAACGTCCTATTAGTCCTATTTGTGTCCTATAATGTTCTTAAAAGGGCAAAAAGTAAAAAACACAGATGATTTTCACGATAGTGGTTTGCAAATGTTTAAAACATTGTCAAGTTTATTTATAGAAAATATGAATTATTTTACTAAAATATATAAGAAACCAAATAGTGGGATTTATATTAAGGCATCTTATATATATTTTGTACCATCTGAGTTTATATATTTAATTGAACTATTTGTATATTCTTTAAATTTTCCTTATAACGTTCTAAAACTCCTTCAACCTCTTCGGCAACAAATTCATCAACTTGATCACTTGCACGACCGGTAAATGTAGTGGCATCCAATAAGATATCTAGATGATCGAGTATGGGAGCAAAGTAGGGATCATTACGTACTCGTTCAACTAAATCATTATCTTTGCCATGCTGTTTTACTTGAGCACCAGCCTCTTGTGATAATACTCGAATTTTTTCATGACACACCTGACGATCCCCACCAGCTTTAACCATGGCCATAATAATATTTTCGGTAGACATAAATGGCAGCTCTTGAGCTATATGACGTTCAATTACTTTTGGATAAACGACCATACCTTGAGAGATATTAAGAAGAGTCATCAGAGCAGCATCGGCGGATAGGAAGGCTTCGGATAAGGTTAAACGACGATTGGCTGAATCATCTAGAGTACGTTCTAGCCACTGGGTAGCATGTGTATTGGCAGCATTTGAGAAAAGGGTAATTAAATGACGAGCCAAGGCACAGCAACGTTCCGAACGCATTGGATTTCTTTTGTAGGCCATGGCCGATGAACCAATTTGTGTAGTTTCAAATGGTTCTTCGAGTTCTTTGCGAGATGCCAGAATTCTTATATCCGAACACATTTTATGTATAGTCGTACCTAAACTGGACAAAGCACCTACAACTTCAACATCGACTTTACGCGAATATGTTTGACCAGTCACGGCATATGGTTTCTGGAATCCGGCTAATGTTGTTACCAGCAGATCCAGCTGCTTGACTTTGTCACTATCTCCATTGAAGAGTTGTAAAAATGAGGCTTGAGTACCGGTGGTGCCCTTAACGCCACGACAACGTAAATCCTCACGGCAACGACGTAATGCCCGTTCATCCATTATTAAGTCTTGAATCCATAGACAAGCACGTTTACCCACTGTTGTCAATTGGGCTGGTTGCAAATGAGTAAATCCCAAAGTAGGTTGAGACTTGTATTTCAAGGCGAATTCTTTTAGGCAGTAAATAACCGAAGCCACGCGTGGTAACAGTAGCTCCAAAGCATCACGCAAGATCAACAGATCAGTATTGTCACCCACATAACAGGAAGTTGCACCCAAATGTATAATGGGAGCCGCCAAAGGACACTGTTTGGCAAAGACATGAACGTGAGCCATAACATCATGACGTGTTAAACGTTCTTCAGCTGCGGCTGCTTCAAAATCAATTGACTTAACATTAGCTTTCATTTCTGCGATTTGAGCATCAGTTATTTCCAAACCCAGACTCTATAATAAAAATTAAAAAGAAGAATAAATAAATCAATTGCAATTATTAGACAAAAATGTTTGTGTGCAACATCAGTTTTTTTGTTTGCAAACCTAGTACTTCTTCAGTACTACGTGGAAGTACTTTTTTCACTAAATTTAATTTTTTGTTATCCTTATAATGAACTCAAAGTCAGGCCGCAGGGAAAATTGTATATTTTACCTTTTTCATGCACAGGTCGATTTTTCGTAAAGTAACTTCGAATTCGCTTTCGTTATTACAAAGTTTAAAAATTTTATTTGTTCGTGATACAAGTATACAAACATAAAAGTAAAATTTTACAAAAACAATACATCATCATGTCTAAAATCTATTTTCGAAGATATTACATTTGCCTATAGTTCCTTTAACAGAAATGCAAAATATTAAAAAAAAAAGAAAATTGGGTAACTTTTGATAACTTAAGAAAAACAAGGTCGATCCTATATAAAAGGGATGGACATGTATTTAACACGAAGGGTCACATTGAGGTTTTTCATAAATCATAAGGGGCCACATTATGTTGACAAAAGTCAAAATATATATCGCGATCCAAGCTACAGTGAAAGCTAACATATTTTTTTTTTAATTTTTGTATAAGCTTAATAGAACTTTTTCTGCTGAATATTAATTTTCACAAGATAATTTAACTGATACAACTGACTTTTAATTACACTTGGTTGTTGTACTAACAGAATTTATTTGTTGGAGCATCCAAAATATGCTTCACAATTCGGTTGGCACTAAATATTTGTCTGTAGAAACAGAAAATGATTTTTCCCTGTCATAACTAGAAATTTTGAAATTTTAAATAAAACTATTTTCTCGTCAAATCCAGCGATTTAATAACATTTCACTTGGTATGGAATCCGTATTTTGAAGCATTATGGACAAATTTTGCTAACAACAGTGTTTGCTGAAAATACGAAATTCAAATTTCTTCGAGGGCCGCACTAAAATCGACGAACGGCCGCGCTTGCCCACCGTTATGTTATATATTAGTTGACCTTAATCTCATCATATATACTATTTATTATATATGCAATCATATATATGTATATATATACAAAAATTCACTTTAGCGGTCGCGTATGTAAAAAATGATGGTGCCTTCTTGAATAAAAAAAGAAAAAAAGAAAGAATTAGTTGCGCCGGTCTCCATAGATACCCTGGACAACATCTTTTATTTGTGATTGTGGTGCTCAAATGAAAGGAAACTTTCTCATCATTTCATATTTGATAAAACGTGGTCCTAACTAAATAAGGTAAGTTTAAACTTTATTTTGGCAAGAAATGGGCAAAAATCTACTTTAGCATACGTAGTTCAAATATAAATATGACCCCATCTGGAAAAAAAAGGAAATGACCGAAATTAAAAATGAATTAAAAAACCTGTAGAAATGGAAAAATAGCTTTTATGTTTGCGAAAAGTACTTAAAAGAAAAATTTCTCATAATTTCAAAAATTATTTTATTGTTTCTTATTGATATAACGTGGTAATATTCCATTTTAATATAATTTAAGCCCTTAAACCTTTACTGCATGGCGATACGTATACTTTGAACCTATCTGTCACCCTGTGTATAAAACTAATTTAAAAAGCTTTTCTTTATGATTCAACACATATTAAAGTTTAATTTTAAATAGCAACTGTAAAGAGAGGGTAATTTTTGAAATTAAAGATGTTTAATGACAAAAAGTTTGTCATTTTTTATTTGCCCGTAAATGCGAAAAATTTAAAACGTTTTTATGGTGCTAAAAGTAACAGAATTGTAAAAAACTGAATAATTGTAAAACTACACAAGAAAAAATATCACAAAATTTTAAATAATTAAAAATATGTATTAAAATTAATTGATATTGTAAATTGTTGTTTTTCATATAAAATTTGAAGTATTTACAAATTTTATTGTTAGTGAATTTTTTAAAAAATAATTTATTTGTATTTACAAAAATATTCTACAAAATATGTTAAATATTACAAACATAATTTTTTTAATTTTTTTCTGTGTATACATATATACAAACTCCATTATTGGTGCCTATTTACAAAATTTTATATTTGTATTTACAAAAATATTGTATGAAAGTTGTTTAATATTACAAACAAAATTTTGTAATTTATATACAAATATACAGTGTCGGTCATAACATATTGGACAAAAATTGTCTTCCTACTCTTTTGACTAAGAAAATTGATTTAAGCTTGGTTTAATGTTTGGAAACCGTAAGACCTGCCTTCAATAAAAACATAGAACTATTATAGTTATTCGCTCTTTAGAATTATTATAATAAACAAAAAAACATAAATTGCTAGCGACAAAACAAATTGGACAAAGCCAGTTATGCTTAAAAGAAAAAGAAAAATTACCCTTATATTTATTTTAGAAAAAAAATTCAATTGAATATAATTTTTAGTTTAATGTTAAACTCTTTGATGAATAACTGCAGTTGAATATCTCCTTAATCCAAAACATAACACCAAGTTAAATTACAGTATGGAAAATTTTGCAATTTTTTTCTGAATTTAATCAATTTAAGACTTTAATATTTAAAATGGCTGGCACAAAATATTGTACATCTGTAAAAAACAATGTAAAAAAAGCATTACAAGGTGGAATGAGCCAAAAAAAACATATGTGAGAAGTTTTGTATGCCGAGATCTACCGTCAGTTATACAGTAAATAAGTTTAAAAACACAAAAACCGTTAAAACATTTCACCGGGGAGATGCCCAAATTGTTAGAGAATTCACAAAGGATCCATATAAGTCAGCTTCTAGAGTAGTCGAGTCTCTTAATCTAAAAGTGCGTACAAAAGAGCTGTTGAAGGAGGCCTCCTAAGCTATAGAGGTGCAGAAAAATCAAAATGCTTAGTTAAAATTTGCTCGGAAACATCTTAACTGTAGTGTAGAGCAGTGGAACAGTGTGTTGTTTTCCGATGATGTGGATTTTGACGGAATGAAAAGAGTACGACGATCTGCTTAAAACAGGCCGAAACCACAAAATTGTACTGGTAGAGTCAAACAAAGAGAAGGACATGTTATAATGTGGGGTTTAAGGTGAAAGCTTAGGACCTTTACACAAAACCAACGGCATTATAGACAAAAATATGTGTAAAAATATATTGCAGGCGGTAATGACTCCGCATGCCAATGAGAAAATGCCTACTCCGTGGATATTCCAATATGACAATGACCAGAAACACACTTCCAAATTAGTGAAAAGTTACTTGGAACAGGAAGGTGTGACCGTTCTGCCGTGGCCTGCTCAGTCGCCCGACCTTAATCCCATTGAAAACCTTTGGGAAATTTTAAATAAAAAGGTCATTATTTTGTTAAATGATGCATGGTCAGCCATTCAAACGTCGACACTGGAAAGCCTTATTAGTCCATGCCTCGAAGATGTGCGGCAGTTTTAAAAAATTGTGTTTACGCAACAAAATATTAATATAATATTTCTCATCGAGCTAAAGATCTTTTATTTATAAAAAATTAATTATAAATATTTATTTATCCTAATATTTCGTCACCACATTGGGTGACTTCCTTAAGGGAATTTTTTTTATAATTTATAATTTTATAATTTTTTATAATTTCCGCTGAAGAAGTCACCCAATGTGGTGACGAAATATTTTGATAAATAATATATTTATTTATCCCAGTATTTAATTTTTTTTAAATAAAAGATCTTTAGCTCGATGAGAAATATTACACAAATCAAGAAGATCGAAGAAAACTAAAATAATTATCAAAATATTAATATTTAATTTTTAATTTTTAGTCCAATATGTTTTGTCATTTATTTTGTTATTTTTTTTTAATGTTTAAGTGTGAAATATTGAAATAAATTTATGTTTTTATTAAGATCAGGGAATAATTTTGATGATAGAGTGCATATTTAGCTTCAAAAAATTAAATTTGTTTTGCCATTTTAAAAATAGTAAGAGTATGATTTTTGTCCAAAACGTTTTGACCGACACTGTATGTAACGATTTTTTCTAAACAGTAACCGATCTTTATCGAATTTGGCATGCTTTAGTATAATTGACCAAATGTCGAGTATTACGCTTTATATCTTTTTTGTGTGTACCCTGTACACTTCCAATCACCTATAGGAAAAGTTTTAAAGCGGAAATAATTTTATGTATAAAGTTATTTTGAAGCTCAGTAAGTGATATTTCACCTTTTCCATAATTTATTTTAAAATATTTAATGCTTTGCATTTGAATACAAGGTAAATAATTGAAAAACATTTTTATTTGTATTTAAAAAAATTTATCATGTTTTTGTATTTTTTTTTTGTTGCTTCATTTACATTCAGTTTTAGTACAACAAAAGTCACTGTATTAACTTTGGAAGCAACTTTAAAAAATAATGAAAATCGCATGTAATCAATTGCATGGTGTAAATTGGCTCTTTAGTACCTTGTAATCATAGCAACAAATATTGCTAAATGAATTCTAGAAAAGATAAGAAAACCTTCTAAAATGTTTCTGCTTAAGATTTTACAACAATAATAATTTTTTCATATTGACCAGTTATATTTATTTTTTCATTTGGTTTTACAATCAGCTGTTTAACAAACTTGTAAATTATTGCAAATTTTCTGTACTTTTTTAGAAAATTTTTATTTTGAGAGTAAATTTATTACTGAGTAATTCTTACTGGACTTGACTGAGAAAGGTAAACGAATGAATCTAATTTGTCTAGTAAAAATTTGAAGAAAGAAGAAGAACTCTCAACATCAAACTGTCACTTTATTCTTTCTTTTTTCTTTATGTTTACTGAGTATTTGTGTAAACAAACGACATCCAGTAAAAATTTGTACCAATTATTAGGTAAACGAACGAAACTATTACAAAAAAGTACGAATTGGAAAACACAAGAGAATTTGCGAGTACATGAGAGTCTTTTTTAAGTAAAAAATAGGTCCAATTGAAAAAAATACGTTATGTTAAAAAGTAAAAATTTTATACTTGTGTATGCGTTTAATGGAATATTTTTTTAAACCCAAATACTATAAAAAAAACCTTTCAAATGATGTACCTATCGTTTAAATCTTGCTAAAAATTACTAAAGAGACAGCCAAGTACATTTTTGAACGTTGAAGCGAGATAAGTTGTCATTGGTCTTTTCGGGTCCCAAAAGGGAGTGTTAACGGTGATAAAAATGTGCAACAACATAAGCAGCTATTAATAAACAAAATTTAATATTTGTTTTCAAATTTTGAATTAATCGGAAATCGTTAACTTTTGCAGTCTTAAATATACTAAAATGGATCTAGCTCGGAGCACGTTTTATTGATATGAAAAGATTTCTTGTTGAAATCACAATTAAATTTGCTTAACGATTGTTTGGCCTCAGCACCACTATTTTTTGAGATTAGTTTTTTCCAAAGTCAGTCATATTTTATATTATTTTACTTACACCTTCTAAAGTGCAGTTTAATCAAAACTACAAATACCTTTTCGGCTTCAGCTAACCAAATCCATAATTGTCTCCATGTTGAGAATTTATGTTGATCACTAAATAAATATTGCATTTCTTTGCTGGCGTAGCGCGTGCTAAGCGGCGACTTATAACCTTCATAAACACTACACATGTTGAGAATATTTTCTTAGGTTATTAATAGTAAATAAATCCAATTTTAGCAACTATACAATTTAATAATCCAAACGATACTGTTTATGCTTGACTTTTTTTTAATAATTTTACAAAATTATTTTACAAGAGGGTAAAATATAAAAAACTGATAGCAGAGCCCATAACAACCCAGCAAAATCTTCTGTTACCCGATGAGTTTTCTAAATCAAAATTATTTTCAAATAATAATTTAACAAACACATACCCATCAAGGTAACATCTCCCTAGACTAAACACAGCTGGAAAATAATGGATTGTTTTTAAAATTTTATTTTTGTTGTCTATTGTGTATTAAATCAAAATTTTAAATTAAATTTTATTTTTTAATTGTAAAGAAAAGTTTTTTAACAAAGAGATGCGTTGTTAGTTTCCTATTACAAAACCCATTATTTTAATAAGGGCATGTCCGTTGAGGTAACTCCTTACCCAGTATCATATTATTCTTAACTAATAGGTAAGGAGTTTTTTAGGTAATAAGCATGAAAATTTCAAGATATTAGCAAGGTTTTGCTGGGAAGTTCGACAGTCGAGAATAAACACATTTCACGAAGTTGGCGCAAGCAACAAAACCAGTTTCAGCATATATTTTGCAATGTGATCAACTTGCTGTCAAGCTGAAGGCAAAAAAAATGATTGCTGCTAGAACTGCAAAATAGAATGGAACCATTTCCAGCAAAACATTTGCCTGCATCTTGCTTTTCGTAAAAATATATGGAAATAATAAGCGTTGCTGCTGGCGACAACCTCATTTAATTTGTGGAGTCTGAAGTACTGGAAACGCAATAAATGACTAATCAGCTGTTAAACACATTTCTATTTGTGTACGTGTTTGGTATAGAACTGTGTTGCCAAAAGTTTTCATTAAAAACCCGCAGTTTATACCTCAAAAACCGCCGGAACCTCCATAGATGTATTAATATAGCTGTGTTTATGCAACAAGCCATTTAAGCTGGCTTTTATGTCATTCGCATATAAATTTGTGATAAGCCAACGTTTGTTAACCCTAAAAAAATTTTGTCCGTTTTGCTCTTTCTCGCTTAGTTTTCGAGATACCGGTAATATCGAGAGAGATTTTCAAGTCAATTTTAATGATTTTTATTTGGTTTTAATTCGCAAATCAATCTTTTTTAATTCGAGAATTTAAAAAAGCATTATGGTTGAAATTATTTGTTTAAAAAAGATTCAAATAAAATTTATTAATCAATTATGATTTTAAATCTGATTTATAAAATACTGAATCAACTCGCTGATTTAAAAAAGTTTTATTTTTGGCGAAATAATTCAATAAAGATTTATCTTCTTCAAGGCCTGTTCCCAACAAACAATATGTACCGTTTTAGGTCCGTCACAAACGGAATCCAACTCCGTTCACGTACCGTTTTCTGGATCCGTATTCGGACCAGAAAATGGTTTTTAAGGAATATCGAAACTGATTCGAATCCCTTGTAATTAGAGTATTCAAAAAACCGGCCTTTTGAAAAAACCGGTTTCGGTTTTCTTCGAAAAATAGAATTTAAAAAAACCGGTTTCGGTTTCGGCTTTTGCAGAAAAAACCGGTCAACCGGTTTTTTCGTTTTTTTTTTTTAATTTGAATAAAAAGCTTATATAATTTGTTAATTGTTAAAAAAAAACAGAAATTTAATATATAAAGTAATAAAAATAAAAAAATACATTCTTAGAAAAAAAAATATTTTTTTTATTGTATTTCATTTCAACATTTCATTCATTGGTTTTAATATTTTTTAATACAATATCTTAAAAATTAATATTATAAAACTATATTCATACCAAATGAATAGAGTTCATTAAGTTTGTAAATTGGGTAAAATTAGGTACGTTAGTAATTTGAACGTTTAAAACGTTTGGCATTAAATAAGTTTGGCATTAAATATGTAAAAAGAAAATCTATTTTTCACTTCTAAAATAATATTTTAGAAATATTATGCAATTTAAATGTTTCGTTTTAAGAAGATTTTTTTGTTTGCTTTTAATAAAGCTAGAAGTGGAAAATAATCTTTCACTGATAGTAGATGTTGGACAAATAGTCAAGAAACAATTATATAAATTTTCCAACTTTTCAGTTCTTTTGTCATTTATCAAGATATATGAAATCATCATATAATGATGAATGATTTTGTACAGTCTCTTTTTTAAGATTTTGAATACTGTTTGTTGTGTTATTTAGATCAGAAATTAAACTATTTGAATTTGGAATATCTAAAGTTAAGTCTTCATCGGAATCTATCAGACTTACATCTAAATCTTCATAACCAAACAAACAAACGGAAAAAATAAAAGAGACCAAGTAACCCAGTTGGTGATGTAATTAAAAAACCGGTTAACCGAACAAAAAAGACCGGTTTTCGGTTTTCTTCGAATTTACAAAATATTCGAAACCGATCGGGTTTTAAAAATAAAGAAACCGGTTGACCGGTTTTCGGTTTCGGTTTTTGAATACTCTACTTGTAATCCCTTTACACGATATGTCGTGTAAAAAACGGAGATATGTCGTGCAATAAAACGAAGTGACTTCTGTTATGAAAACTCCCTGTCATTTTGATACATATATGGTCATACTAAAAACTACTGGTTATAAGTGGTAAAACTACTGGTTATTAGTAAACTACCCTTGTAGACCTTGTAGAGGTTGTAGATATAGTAAAAGTACTACCATTTACTACACCTCAACAACAAAATGTATAGTACAACAAGACCAAAAGTTATAGTAAGTACATGTTGTACATTTACAAGACCAAAACAGCTGATCGTTAACAACCAAAACTATTTTTTTATTTTTCATTTTGTGGTCTTAATAGTGACCTTAAAGTTAATAGTGGTCTTAAAGTTAAATAATGGATCAAAATAATGGAAAACCCAACTTAAAACAAAAGCGTGAACAAATAAGTAATAAAAGATGGACCGATAGTGAAATTCAGCAGCTATTGGTTTTTATTATTACAAGTAATACCGTATCATCAAGCCCAGAATCTCTGCAAATTCTATTTGGTTAATTGCATTTTGCTATAAAAAAATTTTAATTTTATATTTTCCGTAATTATAGGCATTTTGTTAACTTCAAATTGTTTTTGATATTTTAAGTTTTCAAATAGATGAAAATCAAAACAAAAATCATGATTAATTTACAATAGCTGTATTTATGCGGGATGTAAATACACGAAAAAGTCGTGCACGCTTTGTTGTATAAAATCGTTGTAAAAATACAAGTGTTCTAAATATACTACCAAGAGTGAAAGCCCTTATAGACATCTCTATTGAATTTCATATAGTATACACTCTAAAAAATGTTTGTAAATTTACTACTACAAAATGCGTAAAGTTTTATGTAAGATTACAAAAATTCGGTAAATATAAAGACCAAATGCGTAAAACCTTTGTGCGTACACTGTCATATACTATAATGCACACACGAAGTATTTTAAGATACTATGCGTTTATAATTAAACACATGACTAAAATTAGTATTATTTTAACTTATATTGGTAAAAATTATGACATTTTTAAATTGAAAAAAAGAATCGACAAATAATATTTAAATTAAAATAAAAACTATTAAATAAAAACTATTAAATTTGTGAGTTATTTTGAATTACTAAAAAATTACAAATGTACAACTGTAGTCTTTGTGAATGTGACAAAAAAATGGGTTATATATCGTGCAAATTAGTGAAGATCACGTCATTAAGAAAACGTTTATGGCGTTGCCATCAAAATCATTTTCATTTAATTCTTAAAAATTTAAAATTTAAAAATAAACTATTACAAAAACAAGTAAGAGCGGCTAAATTCGGCTATGCCGAATCTTATATACCCTTCACCATGGTATTCTGAAGGAGATGAATACATCGTTGGAATCTACTACCTCATAGCTCTCCACAAACAAGCGGTATCCCCATTTATTTTTTCTTAAATGTCCAAAAATTTTAATCCAAAATAATATGTCATGTAAAATCTCAAATTTATATTTTTCCATATGTTTCAGCGCTTTTCTTGTCAAATTTGGCATTTTCTAGGCAAAAAAAAGTTGGCGACACTACTATTTATTTTTTATTTATATCATTCACAATAGTTGTGAAACGTATTTAACCTACGTATTTATCTTCACACTCTTATTAAACAAAGGGATTTTACTGGAAAAATTAGAGGTAGTCCTGGTTTTTTGCTAATATCTCAGCCATTTATTAACCGATCTGTCTGATTTTTAATAGCAAACAGAAATGGATCACATGTAACAGAAATAAAAAAGAATCAAGTCCTCATCATGTCTGGGTTCTTCGGAAAACCCATTTCAACACACAGACGGACAGACGGACAGACGGACATCGTTAAATCAACTTCGCTCTTCATATGGACCCAGAATATATATACTTTATAGGGTCTAAGATCAATATTGTAGAAATTACAAACGGAATGACAAACTTATATATACCCTTCCACCTATGGTGAAGGGTATAAAAATTGGGAGGATTGTCACCCATTTAGATACAATGGATATTTAACAATTTTATTTGTACATTTAAAGCTGGATTAGCGAGACCTAAACGTAACTCATTCGTAAACGTAACGTGCTTGAAGGTTTTTGTGTAGTTATACGTACGTAAACTATGTGTCATATGTTTTGACATTCGTAAGCAAACATTCAAATATTTTATTTGTGTGTTTAATAACATTTGGTTTTACAGCATTTTTTCAAAGGTTAAAAAATAAATTAACAAATATGAAAGAAAATATGAATATAAATAATTTGTTTATTAGATTGAGTTTTTTTGCAGCTATGCTTATTGTATAAAAAAGTAAAAGCAAAAAAAAAAAATTAAAGATTATTTTTGCTACTGCCATTTTGTATGCCGGATTTCGCTTATTTTAAAGCAAATTCTTGCTTTGCACTAGTGTAATAAGCTTTTTGTTATCAATTTTTTTTCTTTTGTTGATTTATTTATAATTTAGTTTTTAATTAATTTTTATTTTCTGCAATGTTTTCTTTTTTTCGTGTTTTATTTTTGCACAAAATCAAACAGCTGTTTCCGGCTGTCACGTAAACGTACAAAAAAATCTATTTTCAACACAATGTTCCGCAACGTACGTTTACGTATGAATAATTATTTCTATATACCATTGCTTGTGTTTTCGGAACAGCTGATCCGTAACATTTATGTCTCGCTAATCCAGCCTTTAGAGCCAAAAAGGAAAATGCCGGCAAATCCTTTTGCCCTCTAATATTTTTATTTGATGTCAACATTAAACGTTTAGTTGACCAATTTGAGGCAAAAACACCCAAAATAACGTTTAAAAAAAGAAATGTTAATAAACATAAAAGTAAGTTATACCTTTCAGATGCTACAGTGCATTCTGTAATGATGGCCATCCTGAGGGAGAAGAATATTCACTCTTACTAACACACACCTAAAGAGCTTAGACAGACTTCTTTTGTATTAAGAGGTCTTTATCACGGTACTAGTGTTGAGGGAGTTAAGTCTGCCCTTGACAAATCGGTTCCAAACGTTGTGTGCAAAATTACACGTTTTACAACTCCCTATTCCGTAAAGAACTCATAGGACACAGGCCTGTTTCTGGTTACGCTAAATGCAGGGAATTCACTATCAGATACTATTCTTTGGGAGAAACCTAAAAGGAAAGAACAAGAGGTACAATGCCGCAGATGCCAACGTTGGGGTCACATTGCTAAAAATTGCAATTTCGAATTCCAATGTGTGAAATACGATAAAAAGCACCCCCCGGGTGAATGCCAGCTCATAAATTCTGAGACGTCAGCACCCCACTGCGTGTACTGTGGAGTAAGTGGTCATCCTGCGAACTGGAGAGGTTGCCCAGCCTATAGAAAATACCTTACCATACGAAGGGAACGCATAAAAAAGGCTAGTGAAGAAAAGCTTATTGCCAAAGATAAAGTGAACAACATAATAAACCAATCTATTCGTTCACCAGGCAGATCATTTGCCAGTCTTTTTCAGGTAAATGCTACTCAAGCTCAAAAACATTTTAATTTGAATTTAAATAAGAGGAAATGTAAGACCAAATGGTTTTTTTTTTTGTTATCGCGGTTTTTTTTGTTAATTTTTCTCGCATTTAATTTATATTTATATTTTTTATGGTAAAGAAGAATGTGTTAGCAAAAACCCAGTCAGTGAACATTGTGTTAATTTAGCTTACTAATGTTACACCCACATAAAATATTTTTAGAGTGGTTCTTTTTATTTTATGAAAAAAACTTAAAAAAAAATTAATTCCAAAAATATAAAGTTTTTTGTTCTTTGTAGCTTTGAAAAAAAATAAAAACTTGTTATCTCAAAACTATTCTAAGTTTTTTTAATTACGAAAAAAAATATTTAAACTTTAATTATATTCACTTTAATAAGATTCCAGCTAAATTTAAAAATGTTTGTAAAAAGCAGATTTTAGTTTAAACTTGATATAATAATTAATTTAGCTTTGATTTTTTCAATGTGTGTATAAAACAATTTAAAAAGTGTTGGGAAAAGTTTTATTTTTAATAGCGTGTGCGAATAAACTTCTGAAATTTTCACAAAATCATTTTATCAAGTGATATTTTTTCTGTTCAATTTTAAAGGTGTACAATTAAAATATTAAATTTGTACAATCAATGTTCTCAGTAGATTCACTGAACCTAAAAGTGGAATTTTTTTAAAGCAATTAATATTGCTAATTTTATAAGCGATGAAATTCGATTTTTTCAACTAAACGGAAAAAATTTATTGACCGTTTTTAATGTAATAAAAAATAAACCAGTCTGCGGTTCACACAAAAGATCGTTGCCAATTTCACAATATTGTACGATAACATTTTCCAAAGTTTTTGTTTCCTTATTTTTGAATAATTTATATATGAACGCTCCTAATTACTTGGCAACGATTTTTTGTGGATAAACCGCCGTTCTGACAACATTTGTATACAACTTAAAAATACATGCACTGAACACACCCAACTACAAGTAACTGTGTTTAGTAAATATTTTAAAAATTAAATATGTTCGTTTACCTATAATTTGTACAAATTTGTAAAAATTTTCTGTATGTCGTTCGTTTACACAAATACTCAGTAAACATAAAGAAAAAAGAGAGAATAAAGTGACAGTTGCCAGGCATGTTAGTCCTAAAAACGTAATTTTTTTTGAAAAAAATCGTCAATTTATTTGAAAAATCGTCAAAATAAAACAAATTTTATTTTTACTAGTATAAAAGTTTTATTAACAAAAAAAAAAAAAAGAAGACAACAATTCATTAAAAGGTGTTCTTATAACAAAAAATAGTATTTAAAATCATATTTTAAACACAGCATGACATAAATTTTTTAGAAAAACAATAGTTTAACTCGCTACAACGAGCCGAAGGCCTTTGTTGCTAGTGCTCGGTTAGGGTATTAACATATAATTTGTAATTATATGATTAATAAATAAAATAAAAAAATAGTATTAATTTTAAAGATCTGAAGTAAAAACCAATTAGAATATTGACAATTATATATTTTACAAATATATATCTTTATTATACATTATATCAAAGCAATTTGATTTTTTCACTTTTAAATAATATTTTGTATTAAGAATTTGTGAATCTATGTGGTCTCACTTTGGAATATTTTATTTACATTATTAATCACAAAAAGAAGATATTTTAGGAAAGATAAGTAAATTTGATTTGTTTCACTCAAATTGGTTAAAATGGATCTGGCCGTGTCGATTTTATCAATGTTAACACAAAATGAGAAATTAATTTTTAAATTTTCAAACAGTTCCAACAAGCGGTTTACAACTATTTCAAATGATGGCCACCGAGTTTGACTCAGATACTATTTAAAATATAATTGTACTATTTAAAATATAATTGTAAATATCTTGAGCTAAAGTTTCAACAGCTGACGGTAATTGAAGATATGCATAACTAGAACATAATTCTATCGAATGACAGACACATTACATAATAAATAAGTTGGGAATATCTTTTTTAGTAAAATTCAAAATAAATTAATTATAATCAAACAATTTTACCAAATTTTTATTAATTACCTTACATCTAGTCTTGGCATTTTAAAGCAGTTTTAATTTTACTTTTCTATAACTTCTGCTTTTTTCAACAACCATTAGAATTAAATTGCTTCTTGTTTTTTTTTTAACAATGTATTTTTATGTTCTGAACATGAAGATTTTCGTATAATACCAAGATGATCAGCACTAAAACACAAAAATTACAACATTTATAGACAAATATGTCTATCCCTCTTACACTTTACTTCTATTATACGGAAAACAAATATTCTATTTGTTAAATAACAAGGCTGCAATATCACGAAATAAGTTAATTGCTAAAATGATGCCAATGCGAGCCTTTTTTAAAAAATCGTCATTTTAGGAGCAAAAATCGTCAAATCGTCATTTACTCATTTTGGGTACCAAAAATCGTCAAAATGGCATCAGTGAACTTGACTGAGAAAAGTAAACGAATAAACCTATTGTTGCATGTGTGTGCGTTTTATTTAAATGGTATGAACGTCATTTTTGAATATTGGTTATTACACCATATACATTAATGCTTGATATTAAATTTACTTTAGTCCGTTTACTACAGGTACAACTAAAATTTTTGATAACTCGAAATTTCACTTTTTAATGCCTCAAACACCATTTTTATTGTTATCTACTTGGAAAAATGTCTTGTATATATTGTTAATTGTACATATATCATATCTAGGACAAGCAAGTACATAGATGCATTTATACACAGCAAAAATAGTGTTACCTTAGAAGCAATAAAAACATTACTACTCCTACTTTTACTTTTCTCTAAGGAAGTAATAGAAATTCAATGTTAAGATGATATTCTTTTGAATGGGTTGAAAATACACCCAATTTTGTTTTTATACCGTATTTTTTTACACGGCTTTAATTTAACACGGTCTATAAAACAAAAGTTCATTCCGTTTTTACACTATTTCATTCGATTTAATACAATTAAAAAAGTCATTTGATTGAAATTTAAAAGAAAAAATATTTTAGTCGTTATCTTTTAGAAATTTAGTTAGGGAATTCCCCTTTCTAATTTATTTTCATAGCAGCTTAAGTATGTGTACATAACATGTACATTTTATTTCAGACGTTTGCTTAGTTTCAATAAATTGGACGTGTTCCTATATAAGCTGTAACATAAAAATAAGTTTTAATCGATAAGAATACGACGGTAAGCCATATTGATAATACATATTCGAACTTATTGATACCTTTATTAAATTTAAAGGCCCTAAGAAACATATCAAATAACACAGAATAGTACAGGGAGAATCTCACAATTGGAAAGTGATAATGACGAACAAAATATTTCGAGTGATGATAGCGATTTTGAATATCTTATGCAAGCGATCGCGTATGAGGCCTTTGCCTTTTTTTAATTTTTTTCTATGTACTTCATGTCTTTTTTACACTGTTTTTGTCCGGAAGATACGTTCCGTATTTTTGCATATTTTGTTTGAAAATGCATATTTTATGATTTTTAAAGCACATTTTTGCATATTTTAATTGCATATTTTCATTTAATTATTTTTTTTAATTAAAAATAAACTAAAGAAAGATTTTAGGATATATGATATTGTAAAGGAAGAAGCATCCTGTTGTCATTCATTTAGACAATTATATTTTGTATGTACGATTTACGATGTAGTTGGGTTAAGTATTCTGTATCTCCAGCACCGCGACCAAGTAGATCTATTGTGCACCCTCTAGTGTTTCCGCAGTTGTTCTCCAGTGCAGCCTTGAGTAGCAGTACAATATTCTTAATTTCCAGTTTCTTGTATTGCTCCTTTATAATATCAGGTCTGCCAAATGTGATAAATCATAGGTATGCAAAGGCAGGGCATTTACCCATTACATGCTCCATGGTCTCCTCATCCTCCATACAATATCTGCATGTCGTATCTCGATCATGTCCCATTTTGTTCAGGATGTAATTACATGGATAGTGTCCTGTGAGTGCTCCACATAGGAGTCTTAGATTTGGTCTGTTCATCTCTGCTCCTCTTTTCATTGTATGACCAGAACTTCTTTGAATGTTTCAGTGGCTTCTGTTTGTTCCAATATTCAATGGATTTTGTCTTGATGCGATCCGATATCATATTTGTGATGTCCTTTTTCGTGAAACCAAATTGAGGACACGGGCCTATAAATGGCAGTTCCGCACCTAGTCTCGCTTGTTCATCAGCTTTTTCATTGCCTTCATGCCCACTGTGACCTGGTACCCAAATAAGTGTTACCTTGTTATTGGTCGCCAGTTGGTTGTGAGCTTTATGGCACTCCAGCACTGATCTATGGGGATAGATGGGATTTTTAAGGGCCTTTATTACAGCCTGGCTGTCCGACATTAAGTTTATCTTTGTCCTCACAAGATTACGTTCCAGAAGTTCGGTCGTTGCTGTATAGTTAGCATATAATTCCGCAGTAAATATAGTTGAATCTTTGCCTAGAGGAATGTGAATTCTGCACCTAGGTCCGTATACACCGGCTCCAAATCCGTCAGTCCCACCATATGACCGATCCGTACAATATGCTGGGGAGAATCATTTGTTTATATATCCACATCGACATTTTTGGGCTTAAGCCCCACGATTTGCCTAGGAGTTGTTTACTAGCCCAAATTAATTTTACGGCTTTTTTGCTTATTGTCTCCAGATGAGAATTCCAGGTGAGCGATTTATCCAGGGCTATTCCCAAATGTTTCGCTTCCTCTTTGAATGGAACTTCAATGTCCTTTATATACAGCCTAGGTAAATTTAAATTCCTTCTTCTTGTAAATGGAACAATTGTGGTTTTCGTAGGTTTTATAGAAAGTCCTTCATTTTCATACCATTACCATGTTAATTTAAGTGCATTCTGCATTTAGTCTCCAATCGTATAATTATGTGTGCCACTCACTATAACTGTGATGTCATCCGCGCATCCTACCGTAGTAAAACCTCTTCGATTCAGTTTAACTAGTAGATCATCTACTAGAATCGACCACAGTAGCGCAGATAGTACCCCACCTTGAGGGCATCCTTTTATCGTTGTGATCCTTCTAATGGTGTCACCAAGATTCGCTATAATTTGTTTTCCTGAGAGTACCTTGTTCACCCACCCAGTTATCAGTGGATCAGAATCCAGCTTCACCAAAGCCCTATCCATAAATTGATAGCTAGCGTTATCAAAGGCGCCACCAATGTCCATAAATGAGCATAGAGCAATACCTTTAGATTCCATAGCCCTTTCAATCATTGAGGTTAGCTTATGGACGGATTTAATCGTCGATTCGCCCTTCTGATAGGCAAATTGAAGCCTGTGCAAAGGTTTTCTCAAGAGAAGTTCATCACGAACATAAAGATCTATAATCTTCTCCATTGTCTTCAGCATAAAAGATGAGAGGCTAATTGGCCGATAAGATTTCGGGAGGTTAGCAAGTTTATTACCACCCCTTGGAAGGAATACCACCTTAACCTCCGTCCATTTGGTTGGTATATAGCTAAGCCCAAGGCTAGCTCTAAAAATGCGCACTAATCGCCTTATTAGTGCTTCAGGCCCATTCGTTAGCATTTATATATTTAAAGGAATTTATACTCCATTCCACCTTTTCATATGTTAATAATTGTCTTACAAAGGAGCTCCGCAACAATGTATTTGCCGCTTCTCCCGTTGTCATGTCCACAGTGGACTCGTCCCCATTGAAACTACATATCGGGAAATGAGTTCTTAGAAGTAACTCCAGAGTTTCCCCAAAGGATGTTGTTTGATTGTCATCATCAATCTTTAAAGTACCTATTGTTTGTTCTTTGCTTGAGGATAAGGCCCTTTGAATGCGTGCCGTCTCAGGTACCTCCTTCAGCTCCTCACAGAAGGATTTCCAAGACAACCTCTTCGATTTTCTTAGTTCCTTGTTGTATCTAGTAAGAGCACTCTTATACGTTGACCAGTCATTGCTGGTCTTAGCCCTGTTAAATTCCTGTCTAGCCACTCTTCTAAGTTCCTCAAGTGTTTTATTCCACCATCTTACTTAATGATCATATCCTGCATATTATTAGTAACAACGGTCAAATCAATGACCTCCTTCCTTATTGCATTCATAAGTGTAGGTTCCTTACCCCTATTTGCTACCATAATGTTATTTATTAGTAAATAATCAAGTAGAGACTCACCCCTTTTTTTGGTACCAGTGCTACCCCATACCTCATTATTTGAGCTGGCATCACATCCAATAATCAATGCCTTATTGTGTACTCTACAGAAAGCCACCAGCGCTTTCACCATCACCGTTTTGTATGTAAAAATATGGATTAACAAATCTGTGCCAAGTATTACCATGAACTGCCGAGACCTAGTTATATTTATAAATATTCGCTTTGCAAGTGTATTTATTTATTAGAAAGACATTTAAGTTTATCATACTAGACTAATGTTGTTTTATTTTTTTTACAACTATCCATACGTACTATCCCAGCAAAAACAGACATTACCAATTAATTAAGTAAGTAGCACACAAACTGTTTCACTAGTTACCAGGCTATTTACTCGCTTTATTACTTTTGTTCGCAATGTCCCAATTTATGGGTGGTCATTATCCTCTCGCTTACAAAAAAAAAAAAATAAAAAGAATGTTTTCAAAGCATGGTTACTCCTAGTGAAGAAATAAGTGGTTATCCAATAATAAAGAAAGCAGTTACTCTTAACAAAACAATAGTGAACTTTACTCAAGTAAAATTTAATTAATTACAGAAATTCATACGAATAATTTTTATTTAAATTAATAAAAAAAAAATCCTTTAAAATACCAACTTTTTGCATTAAAAAATTTGAGTTCATAATTCAATGCTATTTCCTTCAAAATATTAAAATTTTTAAAATATCACTTTTTCCAGCATAATTTTCTATGTTGTTGTAAAGTTTTTCAAAACAAATAAAAAAATATAATAGCAATAAAACCACTTCTAGTAAACTATTATTTTTGGTGTACATAATAAATACTTTTTCCACTCATTATCAGTAGGTCATTAACTTGTTTTTTAAAGTAATGCAAAAAGTAACAACCTACCATTACATAATAATCTACACAGTAACGGCTGTCATTATCCCATTTTTGCTGGGATATATCTGTTATGTACATTAGGGCTATAATTTGTTTACATTTTTTGCATAGCATAGTCGAATAGGCAATTAAAACTTATAAGAAAAATGATATTACTTTTTCAAGATCCTTAAAAAAGTTCACGCTGTAAATGGGTTGAAGGTTGAAAACCCGATTTTATTACACAGTCCAGAAAAGGCGCTGAAAACGAGTCCCACCTCAGAAATGGTCCACCACGTCAGGTTTCAGTTTTTAACTAACTTTATAAATTTATTGTGAAAGATCGAATACTTCTTTTAATTTTTAAGCGCCATCGAAAAGTTATAGTCTTTATTATTAAAATGCTTGTATATTATATTAATAATATACAAAATTAAAAAAATAGAATTGTTCCCTACGCAAGGTTTTTGTTCCAAAAAGACCGCAAAAAGCTATTAATAAAATAGTACTGGACATCACGCTACCCAAAAAACATTTTTACGGACTCTCCGATACGTACGGATTCATGAATCCGGCTTCTACTGTACGTTTACAGTCCGAAAATACGTATCCGTCAAAGCTTGTACGTAAACGGAACATTAACGGACCGTATAATTGAATTTTCGAAAACAATACGTTTTTACTCCGTTTTGGTGTATCCGTTTCTGTACCGTCAAATACGGTCTACTGTTTTTCTTCCGTTCCTTTTGGATTTGCTTAGTAATAAAAAACGAATACTTAAATATCCCTCAGGTAAATATTTATGAAATTAAAAACTAGTTTTATGATGATGTGTGCAAAATTATGTTGATTTGCAAATAAAAATATTGCCCGACAGCTTAAAATAATTTTGTGAAAAAATTTGCAAATTTGCATTGTCTGCTTCATCATATCGTAAGTACCACAATTTAAACCAAAATTAAATATTTGTTTTATTTTTTTAATGGGCCACAATCGCAGTGATTGATGGATGGTTATTGTGCTGGAGATAAATATGGTATTTGTTGTATTTAGTTTATTAAGTTTTGTTACTTTAATTTAAATATCTTTGTTAATAAATTTAAAGAAAAAAAAATAAAAATTTGCTATTAACAATTAAAATAATATGCCTTTACACAAATCCGTTATTTGTTGAAAAATCGGTACGAGTGCGGACCGAAAACGGATCCGTAAACGATCCGTCACTGACGGACTATTGACGGATAACTCCGTTTTTCATCCGATATATACGGTACGTAAACAGTCCGTCATTGACGGACTTTTAACCGACAACTCCGTTTCTCATCCGATATATGCGGTCCGTAAACGGTCCGTCATTGACGGTTTTTAAACGGATTCGAATCAGTTTCGATCTTCCTTATAATCCGTTTTCTGGTCCGTTTACGGATAAAGAAAACGGTACGTAAACGGAGTTGGATTCCGTTTATGACGGACCGAAACCGGTACGTAAACTGTACGTATTATTTGTTGGGTATGATATGCCATAAATTTGGTTATTGCCCTAATATACATACATAAAAATTTAGTAAACTGCGTTTGGAATGTGTGAATTCCTCTATCGCACTCCTTTGCACTAATATTGTTTATTTAGTTTGTGTGTCTAGTCAAAAGTTAACCTTGGGCAAATTTTATGTTGAAAACATATCTGTGGACTTTTGACAAAAACACGTTTAAATTACATGCGTTTACATTTCGCTCGAAATCTATACTAAACTCCAACAATATCGCCAAATCTCCATCAAATGGTGGGTAACAACTGCTCTAAGATTTATCATCTTGAATAATTACAGTGTTACCATATTTGAAGCCCTTCATCTTTCACCACATTTCATCTCCTATATGCCCTTTTCAAAAAAGCAACACATTAAGTCGCGTTCTGACTCTACGCTGTAGCACAGATTGAAATGTTAACTGTTTAAAATACAGAGTAGTGTTACTTTAAAACTTTTTTTGACATTTTTATACTTCATATTTTCTCAATTTTTTATCCAATGTGAAGAGTTCTGAGTTTTAAATGTCTTTATTATACATTCCAACATATATGTTGAGGGTAGATATCAGTTTGTCATTCCGTTTCTAACATGTCGAAATACAGGTCCAATCGTGAGCCTTATACGATTTCAAGTCTATTTAGCATTGTCCCTCTGTCTGTCTGTCTGCCTGTCTGTCTGTCTATCTATCTGTCTGTTGAAATGGCGAAGAAGCAAGCGGTGATACTCATTTTTATTTAGATTAATGGACATCCTCCCGAGCAGTTTGATATTGAAAATGGTCAAAATCGGTCCAGCGCTTAAAAAGTTATGAGTGAAAATGTGAAGGTACCTCTAAATTTTCCAGAAAATATTTTCCGGCAAGTAAAATATTTTCTCTTGTTTTTTCACCAGTCGCTTAGAATTGACCTCAAAAAATTTTTTCCCCACTAAAATTTTTTCCCCAAAAATTTTTTTCCGCACAGCCGAATTTTAGCCTTCTTTTCTTGTTTTAAATAATTTTAAACAAATTTCAACTATTTTTCGTGTTTTTTTTATTTGTTGAAAATGAGGGATGTTAAGAAATTCGGAATGTGTTTTTGGTGATATTTGTTAACAGAGCAAAGTTAACTGTAGATTAAAAAAACAGCAAAATATAAAAATGTATTCGAGAGAAAGAGAAAAAGCTTGAATTTGCTACAGCGTGAAAGACTACAATTGTAAATTCACTTTTAATTAGTAGAAAGAGTTCCTGAGTGTTGCTTCTCTTTAACCCATTTTATACCAGACTGCATACTTATGTATATGTTTAAATATCTTAATGAAATGTTCATGGTTAGTTAGAAATAGGCCAAAAATAATTTTTGGACTTTTGTTTTCTTTTGCCTACTATTTTCCCGGAAAACAGCTGGTCGAGATCTCGATCACTAGTTTTCCGAACTAATAGCCTGTTCCTCTATTTCGAAAGAACACGTTCGTTCGCTTTCTAGTCGAAAGAAAACTGATTTGGGTTCCACTAACTCTATTTCTATGCGAACAATGAATCGAACGACAAGTCGAACGAAAACGTAACTGTTTTCATACAAAATTTGGTTTCTCTATTTCGAACAGCTCGAACGCAAATGTCAAAATCAGTCACTTGCTGTTTTTTTGTCGAGTAAATATATATTTGATATTTTTAAAAGCAAAATGAAGTAAAAAAAGCAATGGATAACAAAAAGTTATTACAAAATAATACAAATATTAATAGATTATTGAGAATTTTAAATTTTAGTTAAAAAAAATCAACAATGGACCAACCGAAGACGCTTGTATTTTATATGGAAGAAAGACCTGATTTTGCCAGAAGGACTCTAGTGTTTGGAGCAAACAAATTTTCCGCAGAGGAGAAAAATTTGACCAGAAAACTTATCTCCGTTTCACCCCCTATTACGCTGTTGCTGAGTGGTAAAAGGTATGTGTGTGTTGTTTGCGGCTTACGTTTGCCCAAGAAGCTCATATTTACATTTTTTATTTTACAAGGACTTTAGCAGTGACCGCACCGAACAGACAACAGGCAACAGAAAAGCTCTCCAAACAACAATTTCACCCACAACCAATCGATAACAAAAATTTTCACAAATAAAAACATTTTCCAACTTAAAATTGATTTGTTTATTGTTATTTTTTTTATTTCATTTGTCATATACAGCTGATCACTGTTAAACAGGGTTGTTTTTGTCTTTAAGCAGTTTAGTAGTATTTTTGCTACTTTTTTAAGAAAATTGTAACAAATGCTCAAAATATAATATCTGGCATCTCTGTGGTTTGTAAATGCGTAAGAAACAAAAATTGACACACGTAAGTCAAGTCGATCGATGGCTTTCGAAATAGAGAACCCCAAATTGATTTGAATTCGAGTGACTTGCTTTCATTCGACTAGTTTTTCGTTCGAGATCGAGGAACAGGCTATAAAGCTATAAATAAATAAAAAGATAGGGGAATTTTGTTATTAATATTGCCAAATACATATATGTTTGGTCGAAGAAGTCATAGTAGAATTGCAGTAGAATTGAATATGGGTTAATCCCAGAAACAGTCCACCACACGCAAAGAAAAAACGTGGTTGATACAATCACAATCGCAAACTATCATTAATGTTTGTGGTTATGATTGTGTCAAACATGTTTTAAGTAACAATATATGTTCAGATATAATATTTGTAGCTAATTATTATCTCAAACATATTATTATACCATGCAAAATGTCTATGTCAACATGTTATATGTTTCTCTAAATAAAACTAATAGAAAATGTAATTTCAAAGATTTATTTTTTATTAAATAGGTATACATATATACATTAAAATATAATTGCAAACATACGAGTATTTTTTGCCCCGCACTTAAGACTTGTAACATAAAGTCAAAGGCAAACGTACCTTTAATTTCAATTATAAAATCGACTGTATTAATATATTGTTGAACTGTTATTGAAAAAATTTGGGGCTTATCAAAAAATTCTGCGTCAAAATTTTAATTACGTTTTTAATGTTGTATATTGAGCTGCAAGAAAGACAATGTAATTTGTACGTATTTATACATGTATGAATTTAGGTATGAATTTTTCTAATTATATGTATATAAATTACTTACCTGTTTCAATAAACGTATAATAATTTATATAATTAAATTTGCAAGGCAGCATGGCCTTGCCGCGTCATTTTCCGTTCGCTGGCGAAAGGAAAATGACGCGGCAGAAATCTTTCTTTTTATAAACAAACACTGTTTATTTTGACAATAAATGTTTGCTCATTTAGAGAATGTGTTTAAAGGCAAACATAAATTTTTGTAATAAACATACACTTTTGTGTGCAACTAATATTATGATTTTAATTGTGTAGTTGAAAACATATATATTATAGTGGCAAACATTTCACATAAATTAATATTTATGGTGCAAAACACCATAAAATATTATTATGGTGAATTTAAAAATGCTTAAGACCAAAAATTTTTGTTCAATTTATTCTAGGGCTATAATAAATTTATTAGGGTAAACATATTAGGCTAATATGAATAAATATGGTCGTAGTGACCATTCATTAACCATGTTTTTTCTCTGCGTGCAACCAAAATTTTTTGAAATTTATCCAACTTAATTTTTTTTAATTGAACATTAGACTGGATATTTAATATTGTTACAAGAATATTCTATCACTAGAAATTTCTTCACGCAAATTTTGACAGCTGGAAAAATCTAGTGTCGTAATAAACTGGAAATAACTAGAATACCTGACTACTCATATAAATAATGGCACTCGGTGACGCAGTAGTTCAGTTTATAAGTAAAACGCAGAGTGTGAAGAACTAAAGTGTGGCTAACGCTAAATCGTGTAAATAAAGTGTGCTATTAAAGTGTATATCTGTAATTTTTAGTAACGGTTATAAATAATTAGAGCTATAAACATGACATCGAAAACAAATGCACCCTTGTCTTGAAATACATGAAAATATAATTTACATGATTTATAATTGATTAAGGAATTAGAACAAAAATTAAATATTGTCTATTGTATTTCCTAAAGGCTACACAGCACTTGCTTTGAGTGTGTTGGTTAAAAATTTGTATTAAGAAATGTTATTAGAAAATTAAATTAATTTTTTGGTTAAAATAACTACTAGAAAAAAATGTAACGTGCGTCACGTAGCGTGCGTCACAAAGGGTTATTTTAGAATTCTCTTATATTCATATTTCTTTTAGGTATTACATTTTGTGTGCTTTATTATGCAAAATTCGCTAAAAATTACTAAAATATATTAAAATATATAAAAGTTACTTTCACTTTTTGTAGCGTGCGTCAGAAAACTTTGTGATTAATTATTTCGCAACAAATAGCTGAATTTGCTAAAAATTACTACAATATACTAAAACTTTCAAAGGTACTTTTACTTTATGTAGCGTGCGTCAGAAAACTTTGTGAATAATTATTTCGTAACAAATAGCTGTCATTAATTATTTCGCAATAAATAGCTGTAAAAAATTAAGTTTTGTATCATTCGGAAGTACTCTTAAATCCCACAAAACACTATGTTGAAGTTGAAGGTATCTCCTTTGAAAGACCAAGAAATTTCTATATTTTAATCCAAAAACGCCTACGAATGTAGCGTTCGTCACGCAGGATTTGCCCATATGTATGCATGATATTAGGCCGAATATGCTTTTTATATTTTGCCACCACGTCTTAATTTTGAGTAAATTTCGGAAAATATCTTTTTTCTTAATAAGTAAAATATTTTTTAATATCAAATAATATAAAGACAGATCTTTTAATTTAGGAGCATGACACTTTCAAAAAATGAGAAAAAATCGATGCGGTTTGAGTGATATATACTTTTAATGGATTTGTCTCGCTGGTTCTAATTTTTGTACATTTTTAATCACTTTAAAAATCTGGGAAAAAATGTTTGGCCAAACTGTACACAAGTACATGTGTGAACTTCAAATAGTTTTCGCATATACACATCTCGAAGTACAAAGAAAAATTCGCACTTGTACTTGTGAGTACAAATAAGAGCCCTAGTGTACTGTATTTGAAATGCCCAAAAATCTAAGGTGGTTGTTGATGTAAACTTAAGTCCATTAGAGGCCATTCTCCATTCTGAAGACAAGAATTTAATGAATTTGAAGAGAAAAATTTGATGAAACCTCTACTTCAAAAGGTGGTTGGTTTCATGAATTGGATACATATATTACTTCAAAGACATTCTACGGAAAAACTAGTCTGAAGGCGGAAAAAGGGAAGACAATTCACACTGATTCTAATTACGCGTTCAGTAACATGATGCTGATTTTATTGTACAGTGAATTTTGTTGAATTATTAAAAGTAAACGCGTACCAAAGCAAAAACGGAAATACGATTAAAGTAACGTCAAAGTCGAAATCACTTCGCCGTGCATCACAACGCTCGAATGTGCTGCAAGACCTCTCCTACCCCACCCGCCGTATTCTCTAGACATCGCTCCATCCGACTACTAATTGTTCCGGAAAATGACACATGGCCTGTCCCAGCATATAAACAATTCAAAAAATAGGTCAAATGACGAGTCGTTCTTCCGAGCTAGTATACGAAAATAGCCAGAAAGATGGGAAAAGTTGTTTCCAGTGATGGACAATAATATATGTAAACAGTTTTGTCCAATAAAACCGTGAATTTGGAATAAATGGCTCGTATTTATTTTAAGGTCTCATAATTTAATGTGGTAACTTTAAATGCAAGGAAAATAATGATTATCTTACATTTAAATGTCCAGTTTTTGATCAATTAATACCTAACTATACATCTTTTAATATTTTTGATTATTTAAAGATCGTTTTAGATCGAAAGATCATAACTTGTAAGAAAATTTGTATTTCTCTTATAAAGGATGCAAAGATAACACTTTAAGAGTTAATGTGCTATCTATTTTTTTAGTCAACTTCAACAACCAACTTTTTTCCTACAAACAATTTTGTACTCAACAATCAATGTTTTTTTTCAACTCGTTTTTTTTTTTGTCACTCAACATATTTTTCATTAATGAACATTTTATTTTTATCTTCAATCAACTTCTTATTTTTGTCATCAATCAACTCTTTACTTTTATCATCAGTCAACTTTTTCGTTAATCAACATTTTATTTTTTATCATTAATTACATTTTACTTTCATCAATCAACCTTTTATTTTTTATCATTATTCAACATTTGTTGTCAATTTATGCTGTTTTTCACTAAAATTAATTTAAATTTTCTTTAATTTACTTAATATTTTCCTTTAAGTGTATACCCGAACTTTGGATTGATACCCTGGAAGCATTTCAAACTTGAGCTTTTTTAAAAAAAAAATCTTCATTTACATAACAGAGCCATTTGGGCCTTTTTTCCAACTTGAAGACCTAAACTGTCTTTAGAGACAATATATACATATTATACAAAAATGTATATACAAAATTTAAATGAAATGGTTACGAAAGAAAAAATTGGGAAAGTTATAAAGATTATTAGATCGATCAAATATAAATTCCAAAAAATGGCAACCTAGAATGGCAAATATTTTAGTTTTCCGATTCCGTTGCAATTTTGTTAATTATTTATAACCAAGTTATACAACGTTTGTAAACTCAAAAAGTTGTCGCTAGAATCTATTGAAAATGACAGCTAAAATAAAGGATATTCAGTTAAAAAAGTAGCAATGGTTTTTACTAAAATAACATCGAAGCAAACAAATGAATTTTATATATGTACCAATGAATGTTTATTGGAAAGTGTTAACACATTGTAGTTAATGTTAAACAAATCAGACATTTATAATTAATTCAAAGAAACACTTTTCTATTCACAAACTTGTGTTAAAAAAGTGCAATAAAATTTAAACAACCTCAAGTTACTTCATACACGTGTACCAAATGTTGTATGTATTACCTATACAAAGAAATAAAATTTATTATTTAGTCATTTCACCATTTCGTTGTTTACAATCATTTTTGAATAATATTAAGAGAGCGAACTAATAATACTTGCAGGATGTTTTTTTTTAAATACCGGAAATTATGTGTAAATTGCAGTTGATTTAAATTGTAAAAAAACCTGTAAATATACAATGCATATAATTGACAAGTACTTGCAAAATTCGTTCAAGTGATTCGTACGGAGCCGCTAAAGTATATATACAGTACTAAGCAAAACAAAAGCAACAAACTCCATTAAAATGCAGTATTTTTTTTAAATCGATCATATTTTTCTATCATCACGCGCAAAGATTTTTCTGTCCTCCAAAATGCTTCACGCATACCTGTTTGATCAATTTATACTTTTTTAACAATTTGATTTTCTCTCTTTTAAAGGTCCTCAATTATACAGAGACATTCTCAGTGGACTGGTGGACGTTTAGAAACTGTATTTTTCAACTCTTTCAAGGAATATTAACGCTATTACTTTGGAAATGTACCGTAATTTTAAAGAATTTTTTGTTATTTGCATCATTTTGAATTTTGTAACTTTTGTTTTGCACATTCTCTATCAGGATTTTGAGAATTTTTGGTGTTTTTAAGTAATGCTAATATTGGACAATCAAACTGTGCTTTCGCTTTCTACCATGATCACTTACAAACTTGCATAAACAGAATTTCTCAAAATATGTAATCAAATGCATAAAATATTGCAATTTAAAGTTAAATACTGGTTTTGTTGGTTTAGTTTTGCACAACACTGTATGTAAATATTATTAATATTAAATACTGCTTTATCATAAATGCAATTATTGCATATTTTTTACCCCATATCAATAAGAAAAACAAAATGGGAAATTTAAAATTAAACTTTAAGCGTCAAAGTACTTTTTCAACAAAAATCAAGTTAATAGTCACATGACAATTCTTAGAGCAATCAATGAGATCACATGTGTGTACGTACATACATACTCCTATGCACAACATACAGTAAATATAGTAAATATATGCTAGTGACCAAATTTAAATACATATTTGAATACAATGCTGTAAAACTGGTACATATGTAGAACATAAGGCATTCACATGGGGATCTCCACTACTCGGATAAGGTCTAGTGCCATATGATTATCAGACTTATCTAGAGTATTAAAAAAACCGGCCTTTTGGAAAACCCGGTTCCGGTTTTCTTCGAAAAATCGAATTTGAAAAAAACCGGTTTCGGTTTTTTCGGGTTTTTTTTAATTTGAATAAAAAGCTTATATAACTCGTTAATTGTTTTAATTAAAAACAAAAAAAAAGAAATTTAATATATAAAGTAATAAAAATAAAAAAATACATTCTTTGACAAAAAAAAATATTTTATAATATTTTTTTATTGTATTTCATTTCAACATTTTATTTATTGGTTTTAATATTTTTTAATATAATATTTTAAAAATTAATATTATAAACTATATTCATATCAAATAAATAGAGATTAAGTTTGTAAATTGAGTAAAACTAGGTACGTTAGTAATTTGAACGTAAATAAGTTTTTTTAATATTACATTTTAAATATGTAACAGAAAATCAATTTTTCACTTCTAAAATAATATTTAAGAAATAATATGCAATTTAAATGTTTCGTTTTTAGACGATTTTTTTGTTTGCTTTTGATAAAGCTAGAAGTGGAAAATACTCTTTCACTAATAGTAGATGTTGGACAAATAGTCAAAAGACAATTATATAAATTGTCTTAATTTTCAGTTCTTTCGTCGCATTTATGAAGATATATGAAATCATCATATATATGTGACCTTCTCCGAAAAAAGTCGTCACCAAATCATAACTAACCATACCAAATCGCATCTCCAACTGAAGGTGTGTTCACAGTGATAATGCGTTATGAAACTTTAAATGCGTTTTTCTCAAAACTTCATTTTCACACACTAGGTCCCTTTTCTCGGAGAAGGTCACATATACTGATGAATGATTTTGTACACTCTTTTTTAGGATTTTGAATACTGCTTATTGTGTTATTTAGATCAGAAATTAAACTATTTGAATTTGGAATATCCAAAGTTAAGTCTTCATCGGAATCTATCAGACTTACATCTAAATCTTCATAACCAAACGATTATAAAAGTGTTCGGAAAAAATAAAAGATACCAAGTAACCCTGTTGGTGATGTAATTAAAAAAAAACCGGCTAACCGAACAAAAAAGACCGGTTTTCGGTATTCGAAACCGATCGGTTTTAAAAAAAAGAAACCGGTTGACCGTTTTTCGGTTTCGGTCTTTGAATACTCTAGACTCGTCACAATATTTTCTAACATGATAACTTTGGGCTCCACACAGTGAAATTCTGCAGTTAATCTACATGTCAGTTATTCAAAAAAGCTGGGGCGATACAATATTTGTACTTATGTTTAAGTGTGAAATAAAAATTTTAGCAACTTTGGGTGATATGCATAAAAATTTCTTAATTTTGTGATAAGGCATTCATTTGTCAAAGTACACATTTTCCCTTTTATACCTTTAATAAAAAATATCATGAATAATCGTGAAATAACAGTTTGTTAATTTTCAGTTTTATTCTGGCAACACTCTTATTTAATTTCTCTTAATTCTCAAATAAATTGTTAGTGATCCATAAACTTAGTAAACGATTGAATCGTTAATCGTGGAAGAATAAGATTTTGTTTGCAGATTTTATGAATAAAAATGGTTTATAATAAATCAAAACACGATAAAAAAACAATTTTTCAACTAAACTAAAAAGTATTGGTTGAAACGTAATATTTTAAAGAGACTTTATTACAACGAATAATGAAAGTATTCGAATGACGATTATGTTTTGATTAAATCAACATCACTATTCTGTATAATCTATTTTTTATTTTATTTATGTAGCACAGTGTTGCCACAGACAAAATTTTTTTGTAAACAAATTTTTTAAAAATATATTACCAAATGAGAAAAAATAACCAAAATATAAATGTTTAAATTATATAATAATAATAGGATATATATTAACAGCCGTATGCATAAACATGTTGTTGATTTTTATAACACACTTATAAATCAAATTAACATGCAAAACAAGAACAAATTTTCTTTATAAGACTGTTATAAGAACCAACTAAATGTCTATGGATACGGCTGTAATTATTTATTAAAAATTAGCTGTTATTTAAATTAAAAACGGACATGAATATTTACCTAAATTTATTCTTTATTGTATTTTTATAAAAGCAATAAACAACACCGTTTGTTACGGAATCAAGAATGATGAAAAACAGCACGGAAACGGTTACAGCAAACGGAGTCAAAACGTAGAGTTTTCGAAAAACCGACTATGCGGTCCGTTAGTGTTCCGTTTACGTACAAGCTTTAACGGATACGTGTTTTACGGACGTAAATGAGTCGTATAATCCGGATTTATGATTCCACATATGTCGAAGAGTCGGTAAAAATGTTGCTTGTGAAGTTAAAAAATATTCTTAAATTCACATACATTCAAACATGTAAAATACAAATACTAACTTATTCATTGTGCATTTATTTAATAGTTTTTTTCTTTTTTTACCACCAGCACTTAAGTATACTTAAAAATTGTTTAATTCATAGTCCTTTTTCTCATCGTAGAATGCCGCTAATTAAAACAGTCTTGCATATTTGATAATTTAGAACGGTTTGACATAATTTGTACAACGAACTACATGCGATACTTTTATAAAAAATTTAACAGTATAAAATCAACGTAAAAAATCTTTACTGTTAAATAAAATTTAATAACACAGAAAAACTATTTATATATGTATTCGATTGCCAAAAATGTTACCAAAATGGAAAAAAGTTCACATCTCCACATTGAAAAAAAAATAACCAAATTTGGTAAAAAATAACCAAAACGGCAACGCTGATGTAGCAATTTCAGAATTTTTGTGAAAAAAGGAGTACATAATTATAATTTAGTAACAGTTATTTTTACAAATTAAAAATTACTGGTAAAGAATTATTAAATACGTGGTAAAGTGATATTTTTTGAAAAATGCCTTTAAGCTTCTGAGATTGATTTTAATACCTCCAAAATGAATTTAAGCTTCTGATATTGATTTTAATATCTCCAATTATGACTTTAGTAAATATATTTATGTATGTAGTAGTTTTTTTCTATAGTAGCCGCTTTTTAATTACATTTTTAGTAATTTGGAAAGTCGGCTGAAAAGTCCATAGGACAACCAATAAAACATGAAAAATAGGTGATTGCCGAAAGAGCCCTATTTTGAGGCCAAAGATAAATAAAAAGGCGTTGGAGTGATTGCGTCGCTCTTCATATAAAACCACAGATTTTTTTATGAAATATTGTCTTGACTGAAGTGAGCCGGTCGCAAGCCCGGGAAAATGTCGAGTTTTTGAGATGAGGGAGTAGACCGATCGTCAGTAAAATTCTAACCAACATCATGTACTGAAGCAAAAGTTGTATATGAAATTAACATACAAATTTTGTCAACATTTGATGCAACAAATTGTAAAATATTTATTTTTTTAAATTTATTGTATGTTTTTTTTAAATGAAAAATTTTTATACAAATGCACATTGTTATTGTCGGTACAAATACTTTAAGAAGCTATTGTTGTTTTGATAAGTTTTTGTTAATTTTTGGGTTAATTTTACAAAAATATGCCAAAAGAACAGTGAAGGTAAAACTTATCTTCAATTCATAAAATTATTGTAGCTGTAGAAATAATTTAGAGTACTTAGTCTTGTAGCGTCATTATCATACGGGCTTCAAAGAGAAAAAAATATTTTCAAATCAAGCGGAAGCAACATTTAATTAAAATATGTTTTTACTTATTTTTAAAATGCTAAAGCAAAATCCAAAGTGTGGACTATTAATTAAAATACGATAAATTTTTTTTAACTAGATTAATATTTACTTACACTTTGCAAAAAATATTTAATATATCATATTTATCAATCGAGTGCGTTTGTTTGAAAATGAGATCCAACATATTTGTCTAGGTATTTATATAACAACAGGATGCTTCGCCTTTTTTAGTGCTAAATCAATTTTACCCAAATCTTGCTTTAGTTTATTTTGTATTTAAAGATAATGTTAATTTAAAGAAAATATGCAATAATGTACAAAATCATGAAATATGCAACAAAATATGCAAATATGCAACAAAATATGCAAATATGCAACAAAATATGCATTTATAACAAAATATGCAACAACAAATCAATGCCAATTTGAATGGGAAAAGTATAAGGTCTACATCATTTTTAGAATACTGACTACAAACATGCATTTGATTTAACATGATTTAACTATGATTATTTCTATGCGTATTCTTCACAGTGGCGTAAGTTCATGGTCGCTGGGTGCACTGCACAAGGGCCCATGACCGACAGGGGCCCTTTGTTGAGAGTAGTAAATATAAATAGTAAATAGTAAAATGTTGGAAAAAGAAGTAGACCATAATATGCATCAAATTTTTAAAAAAATTATTACAAATTTTAGCGACATGACGGAAGTCTACACAGCAGGTCTATTATTTTACACAATTCTTAATTGATGAACAATCTCTTAAACTTTGAGGCAAATTATTATATTCAAAACTACCGATATATTCGATTCTCTGCTTAGTGGTTTCTAGTCGACATCTGGCAAGTCTTAAGTTCGAATTATTTCTTGTGTTAAACATAGTTTGATTTCTTGAAAAACTGATTGTATGATGTCCAATTCCATGAATGACTTTATAAACATATATTAATAACTGCATTTTGTATATACCATGAATTGGTAATACATTTTTAGCAACATCTTTATAAAGCGATAAAGTTGAATACAATTGAGGAAGATTGAAAACAGCCTTTAGCGATTTGTTTTGAACAATTTGTAGAGATTTTAAATCGGAATTTCTTTTAAACCCGTATACAAGTGTAAGGTAGTTTAGATGACTTTGAATAAGGGCTTGAAAAATTATTAATTTTGTCTTTTCATCAAGTTTATACTTAAGTTTAAACAAGATACCTAGTGCTGGGGATATTTTCGATCGAACGTATTGAATATGATTTTGCCATGACAAGTTATTTTGAAAAACAACACCTAAATACTTTATAGAGTCAACTTCAGCAATTTCTTTTCCATCCAAAAATATTGCACTTCTTTCAATATTTCTATTAGGTTGAGGTCTAAATCGTATAAGTTTTGTTTTACTTGGATTTAGGACTAATTTATTTAATCTTGCAAACTCTGAAATTAGTGCTGCATCACGTGTATTTTCAAAACTAAATTTTCTTTATATGGATAAAGTAAGCATAAATCGTCTGCATACATAAAGATTTTTCCACTTAGCCCCAAGTTGTTGATATCATTAAGATAAATGTTAAACAATAAAGGACCTAACACACTTCCTTGAGGGACTCCATACACTACATTACCAATTGAACTTTTACAGTTATTAATCTGCACATATTGCTTTCTATTTTCCAAATAGCTTTTGAAAAGATCTAATTCTCTACTTCTTACACCATAAAATTTTAGTTTTTGAATCAATATTGAGTGATTTACAAGGTCAAAAGCTTTGGAAAAATCATAAAAATAGCACCAACTCCACTGAAACCTCTATCCAAACCATCACATATATAATTGACCACGTTAACCACAGCTTCATCTGTACCACAACCTTTACGAAAGCCATATTGATTTGGATATATTAATTTTTCGTTCTCTAAAAATTCAGATAATTGACTATGCAAAATCGTTTTAAATATTTTGTCTATGATAGACAAAACTGCAACAGGTCTAAATTTATCAACTGTATTGTTATGAACCTCCTTAGGGATTGGAATAATTTTATGAATTTTAAGTACATCAGGGTATATTGATTGACTTATTGAAGAATTTAAAATGCTTGCTAATAAAGGTGCTAGAAGATCTCTACATTCAAAAACACACTTCGACGTTATATCATCATATCCAGGGCTTTTATTTAAATCTAAATGAGTAAGTAAATCATAGACCTCATTTTCAGTAGTATGGTCTAAACTTAATTGCTTTCGAGTGTATCTTAAAGATCGTAAAGCATTGCAATGATCACTGGAATTGTAATCAATTTCACTAACCAAATTGTTCACAGAGTTTAAGAAATATTGATTGAAAATTTCAACTTTTTCATTATCATTTAAAATTATTCGACCTTCATCATTCCTTATATTTATTACAGATTCAGAACTTCTCCCAAGAGTCTTATTTAAAAATGTCCAACATTTTCTGGGATTTTCCTTCAATTTACTCAAATTTTCTGTATAATAGTTGTTCATGCACTCTTTAATAGCTATTTTTATTATTTTGCTAACTCTCTTAAGGCAGATTTCAATATCACCTTTATTTTGCACTTTTTTCCTTTTTTTCAAAAGCTTTATTTTGTACTCCATAAGGGATTGTAAATTTCCATTAATCCATGGTGTTAATTCTAATTTCAAATCCTTCTTAGTCCTAGTTATCACTGTTGAACTAGTAACGGCATTTGCTACACATTCGGATTATCAGTTAAACTTGATATTGACAAAGTACGGCTATGATTTTCTTTAACATAATCATAATTACAATAATAACGGACAGTTTCTATAAAATCTTTTGTATTTACTGGTGAATCAATTCTGATATTGATTAAGTTATGATCCGATAATTCACATTCAATAGAACTTATTTTTAGTTCCGATTCAAGATTACTAAACACATTATCAATTGAGGTACCGCTGCTAGGTCGAGTAATAATAGTATGACAGTTTTTAAAATCGTAACATCGAAAAAGATCAGTTAAATCAAGAGCAAGAGGATTAGACAGAAAATCCACATTCGTAGAATTTCTCAAAGTTACATTTTTGCGATCTATAAAATGAGATAAGCTTTACTGGCTTCCTAGTTATGTTTTGGCTTTGAATAGTTAGTATTATAGACTCAATATAATCTTTACTCTCACAGGTTTCAACAGAAAACAGTATATTATCACGAACATGTATGGACGTACCACCGTAACCATCTGATCGGCAGCAGTGAACTGAGCTATATCCTGGAATTTTGTAAAGTTGTACCAATTTACTATCAAACCAAGTTTCCTGAATACAAATAATATCCGGTAGTTTTGGAAAAAGAGAAATTATTGTTTTGAATTTATTAAACTTTGTAAGGGACGAAATGCTTCTAACATTTACGGATATAATGGATAAATAAGATTTGTTTTGACTTTTTAAAAATGATTTGTAACACAAAAAAGAATGAAAATATTGATTTGAATTCATGATTAAATAAATAAAATATCAAAATATACAAAATTTGAACAAAGTGTTAATTAGTATTAAGCAGGTGACATAAACGGTGAGTGAACATCATTATCACTATCATCGGGAACATCTACTGTAGGATTTTCACGACGTAGAGATCTGCGAGTATTATTTGTGGTTGATTCTAGCAATAGACTATCTACTTCTTCAAAATTTTTAATGAGTTTTGGTTTCAATAACTCGCTTCGTTTAGCATAAACACGGCCAGTTAACCCATATATTCTGCGATATCCAACTTTTTCCAAGCTCTTGGCATAGTTAAGCAAAGAAAGAGTTTCCTTACTCAAAAAATCATTGATAAATACAGTCTTATTTTCACTTTCCCTTAATTTTGCTTTTATTGACATAGTCATTAGTTTAGCTCTTTTATTGTTGAACTTCACGATCATAGTTTGTTTGTTTTTATCTGATTTCTTAGTTTCAGCATTGTTTGTTTTATTTCTGTTTCTCAAGAAATATGCCTCATCAATATCAGCTGGCTGTATCTTTACTTCAAAATCATCCAAAAACTTCACTAAGGTTTCAACACAATCTGAATCGTCCTTGCATTCCAACCCATTAATGATACAATAATTTTTTACTCTTTGATCATTTAAGATTTTGACAGAAGTTTTTAAATCAGCAATTTCTTTTTTTAAATGTTTATTCTCCTTTTGTACAGCATCTATTTTTTTCTTGTTTTCTTGAATACCTTTAAGTATGTCATCAAATTTTGTTGACATAAACTGCATTGTTGTTTGTAACTCATCCAGCTGATTGAGTTTGCTAAGCTGTCTTTTGATTGCATTTAATTCTTGTTTTAGGTCTCCACCACTTTCATCACAAAAGTGACAAATGTACTCATCTCTCTCATTTTGCAACAACAGGTCAAATTGACGTTTATCCAAAGATGTACATATGTCATGAAAGGTTTTAGAGCATTTATCACATTGAATACTTCCATCTCTTCTTTAACTTGCAATTTGCATTGACCACATAATATTTTTTTAATATTATTAGTACTTTTACGCCTTGCCCCAGTCATACTTGATTGAATTATTTTAACTTACAGTTAGCTCTATTACACAGTATATACCAGATGGTTAAAAATATTTTTAAAACGAATTTAAATGACTTTAAAAAACTTTACTGCGGGAGCACACAAAATTGTTGACTTTAACACAACAGGGTTGCCAACTTTCTTAAGAATTGACAATAGTTGAAAGCTAAACATGAAACGACTTTTCCTAAATTATGTCCAGTAGTTTATTTTTTTTTTTGGCAACATCATATTCTTTTTGTGAGGCCTCTTATTACTTATTACAACGGTATTTATGTAGGTAAATTAATTTTGAGTGAAATGTTGTTAGGAAAGTACCAACACATGGCTTTGAAATTATTCAAGATATAAAACTGAGTTAGTGGTTTACGAGAACTGGAATATTGAACACCAGGTTTATAAAGCAAGCAATGACAACCGCAATTCAGTAACAATTTATCGATGAAATTATTTGAATTTGTCATCTCACATTAAATATAAATATATGTAGGGTGTCCCAAAATGCACGTAAGAAAAAGTTTTGATATAAATCGCAGGTTTTTAGTAAAATAAATTGTTAATTTTGTATTAAAGTATAAAGCATAGGGATATGTATGGAATAGCATATCGCGTAAAAGGCAATTACGCAGATTAAAACAGTTGGACCTGTTTTAAAGTTCAAGATAGAGTACCCAATACCAAAAACTGGTTTTAATTAAAATAAAATAATCGGTTTCGTTTTATTTTTGTAAATTCGAATATATCAAAATACTAGTTTTTGTAGATTAACCAGTTTTTTGTTAAAATATATATTTTAATTTTTGCTCGAACTTTTAATAGTTGTGACAGTGGTAATACTAAAAACGACATCTTAGAAAAATTAGTATTAGTTTAGTTTGATACAATTTTTTGAGTTAATAGCCTGTTCCTCTATTTCGAAAGAACACGTTCGTTCGCTTTCTAGTCGAAAAAAAACTGATTTGGGTTTCACTAACTCTATTTCTATGCGAACGATGACTCGAACGACAAGTCGAATGAAAACGTAACTGTTTTCATACAAAATTTGGTTTCTTTATTTCGAATAGCTCGAACGCAAATGTCAAAATCAGTCACTTGCTATTTTTTTGTTGAGTAAATATATATTTGATGTTTTTAAAAACAAAATGAAGTAAAAAAAGCAATGAATAACAAAAGGTAAGTACAAAATAATACAATTATTTATAGTTTATTAAAAATTTTAAATTTTAGTTAAAAAAATCAACAATGGACCAGCCGAAGACGCATGTATTTTTTATGGAAGAAAGCCCTGATATTGCCAGAGGAACTCTGGTGTACGGAGCAAACAAATTTTCTGCAGAGGAGAAAAATTTGACCAGAAAACTAAACTCTGTTTCACCCCCTATTACGCTGTTGCTGAGTGGTAAAAGGTAAGTGTGTATTGTTTGTGACTTACATTTGCCCCAAGCAGCTCATATTTACATTTTTTATTTTACATCTTTTATTTTACAAGAGCTAACAGCACTGTAGCAGTGACCGCACCGAACAGACAACAGCAACAGGCAACAGAAAAGCTTTCCAATTAACAATCTCACCCACAACCAATCGATAACAAAAATTTTCAAAAATAAACACATTCTCAAATAAAAATTGATTTGTTTATTGTTATTTTTTTATTTCATTTGTCATATATAGCTGATCACTGTTAAACAGGGTTGTTTTTATCTTTAAGCAGTTTAGAAGTATTTTTGCTACTTTTAAAGAAAACTGTAACAAATGCTCAAAATATATGATCTGGCATCTCTGTGATTTGTAAATGCGTAAGAAACAAAAATTGACACACGTAAGTCAAGTCGATCGAAGGCTTTCGAAATAGAGAAACCCAAATTGATTTGAATTCGAGTGACTTGCTTTCGTTCGACTAGTTTTTCGTTCGAGATCGAGGAACAGGCTATAAAGATATAAATCTGTTTTCATTTGTTATTGACTATGAATAAACTTTTGGACTAATTTATAATTCAAAAAGTTAAGAAATAATTAGTATAATTATTTCTTTTTCAACATGAGTCTGTAATTATATTTTTTTGCCTTAGCTCTTGTTATAAAACTTATAAAAATAAAAGTCCTTTATATTTTTTCACTATGGCTACATTCAAACGAATTTTTTTTTTTGACATTAGTTAAAATGGAATAAGGCGAAAGTGTTTATCGTGTTGTCATTGGTAAACGTCAAATGTTAAAGGCTGGATTAGCCAGACGTAAACGTATCTCTGTATAGCAAATTCAATGAGTTAAATAAGAATAGAAAATGTTGTGTTGTATTTTTTGTGTCTTTCTTATGCATTGAACATATACAATACATACACAACAAAAATCTAATCAAAACAGATTTTCGTTGTGTATTTACGTTTTTTGTATGTTTTGTATATCTTCAAAGCATGAATATTACACAAATATATACAACACAACATCTTCTATTCTTATTTTACTCATTAAATTTGCTATACAGATATACGTTTACGTCGGACTAATCCAGTCATTAGCCATTTGCTGACGAAAGTTAACATGTAATCCTGCTATGTAATGTACCAAAAATTATGGAGATTAACTGGCAGCTGAATTTAAGTGCCAAAAGCCTAGTAATGAAGTGGGAACTCTGGAAATTGAAATTGACAGAATTTAAGGTCTGTTTTTTATTACGAATAAAAATTGGCAGTAACTTTCGTCAAGAATAGATGGGAAACAAAAACAAATGTTCGTTACATTACCTTCGTTTAGATCATTTTCGTAATATATAAACCAGTGCTTACAACGGCGGAATTGATATAAGGATTCAAATAATTGTATTTTTAATCGTTTTGCTACTTCTAAGAAAACAAAAAAAGAAAAAACGACTAACAGATTTTTTTTTTGACAAACCTACTAGACAATTTTTCAATTTGAAAAACCTACTAGACAATTTTTCAAATAAATCGAAACGAGGTTTTTAAAATTCGTTTTTTAATGCTCTAGTCCAAGGTTTATTGTAACAGGTCCCGATCATTGAAATTCAGTCACATTTTTGCAAAACGGTCAGTGACGGCCCAAAACAACAACTTGTCTTTCTATACAAATTGACAATTAAAACGCATCGAGCATTGCAGTTTTGAAATATAATCTACGATTTTTTATTTTCTAATTCTCTTAACAGAGTTTCCGCATTTTAAAAATTTTTGTAAACAAAATATATAATGAGTAAAATTAACATACAATATTGTATGTCTCTTATGTTCTCTTTGAGTACTAGCGAATTAACAACGTACTGTAAACCATCTTCCTATGTTCGTTTCTAAATTTATACAAAAATTTTATAAAATCAAAATGTAAAAACCAAAAACTTGGGTCGTTAGTAAGAGAAGTGAACAAAATTAATTCTTTAGTGAATTTTGGGATACCCTTTATAAGCATGTCTTAATTTATTTACGGTTTAATTTTAAATTTTAATTTATGCTTGCTTTCGATATTGTTGGTCTTTAAATTAATTGAAAGTAAAGTATTTATCCATATACACAATTATAGATTAATATAAATTTTTAAATATGTAAGTATATATGTATGTACTTAATATACATTTTAAATTTATACAATTACGTTGCCTAATTGAATTACAAACGTTCAAATATTTATTGTATTTGAAAATTGAATAACGTTTTATTTAATTTATAATTGAAATTACTAACAACGAGTGCATATGTTTTTTTTTTTTTGTATAATAGGTTGTGTCTAAGATGTTCTAAATCAAATTTTTTCTATGAGAAAAAATATTTTAACTCGGCACATTAAATAAAATGTACTAAGAGCGTCTATGGAACCAAAGAGTTTAGAAAATAAAGATAATATATTACATATGTACCATGTGGCTGCAAATTGAACTATTGTGTCTCCTTTAAATTGATTTTTTTTATAGTTTCATATTCATATTTATTATAATTTTTAGAATAAAATTTATCAATGCGTCATTAGTTATCATAAAATAATGTTTTTTAAATAGCGTTTTTACGTTAAAGCCAGGTATAAAGAATAATATATTGTCAGGCCTTTCCTTATACCGAAATATGCGTTATATCGCAACAAGTTTTTGTACTAACATTTAACAATGGTTTCTGATTTTATTAAAAAAATATAAAAAGCGCTGCAATATTGGCTACACGTTTAAATAAGAAGGCTCTTTTTCGTTATAGTTTTCAGAAACCTTCATTATATGAGATGATCAATGCAAGCAATTTGGTCGTACGTTATATCGCGTTTTCGTTATCTGAGTATTCGTTATACCGGTAAAACATGATTTAATCATACACGGTGTTTACTATAAGGAGTACACGCCGATTCGAATGAAACTTATAACTTATCGTTTTGGTCATTATCCGAAAAATAAAGAGAAAATTGATTAATCGGTTGTTTTAATCGATTAATTAGAAAAATTGGCGAAATAAATGTATTTCTTTCATCAATAAGAACACAAAGAACTGTTTTTTGCTGAAATATTAAGTTTAATCTATTGTGTTGGTTTCTAAAGTGGTTTCTAAAGGACAATTCAAAGCATCTTGAGATTTTTTAAAGAATCATGCCTTATAACGTTGAGTTTTTTCAGAGGAATCTGGCGACTTTTTAAAAAGAAAATGTCAGCCGTGTTCAGTGGAAGTAAACCCTTAAAAACGCAGTGTAAATAGTCGATAAAGTTGTTTTTATTTGTTTATATGACACTATCCAGAATGAAAAAATGCCTAAATAAACAAGAGCTGCCATCAAAAAAATTCAATAACAAATTCTTAAAACTATGGTATGAATATTTTCTGCGAAATTCACAAAGTTTGATAGAACTTCCACTGTTCCCTGACTCTTTCACTACCTGGTTTAAACTTAAGAATTAAGAGGTTATCTATAAGAAAAGATATAAAAATCACAAGTCCTCACCGATTTTTCTGTGTTTGTATTGAAGTTCCTACTTCATCAAAATTTGTTGACAAATCAAATTAGAAACAAAATTCCATGTAATTTTTTAGTTTTTATAATTTTTTTCATAGAATTTTAATTGAAACTGTTTTTTAGAAAATACAGTTTTCGAATTCAAAGCAATTTTCATTGCTAAGGAGAAAAATATATGCTTTAATATGATTTTGGTTAAAGCTCTGCTTAGAGGGTCTAGCTTTAAAAAACTTCTCGTTCTGATGACCTCGAAATAAATGTATACGGAGGTTAAAAGCTCCCTTTTTAATTTTTTTGGACATGAAAGTATAATTTTATATTATTTAAAATTTATTTTTAAAGGAATTAAAACAAAAATAAAAATTGTCCATCATAAAGCCTTTATAACATTTGCTTTGATTCAGTCGATTTGAAGAGAATTTGATTGTATTTTAGTTGATGTTTTTTTTACGATTTCCTTGCCAAAGTTAAGAAAATTAGGAAGTTTTAGGAAAAATAACAGAAAAATTCATATTAAAAATTTAACCGGTTAATCGACCTATTAATTTCTTCAAATGTTATGGAATTTTGACCGCCTTCTCTGAAAATGTGTCAGTGTGCCCAGCGGGCACACAAATACACTTTTTTAAAACCGATCAATTGCCTTTTTTTTTAATTTATCGCCTTTTATCTTTTTTCGAGCTTTTTCTAAAAAAGGAGCAATTAAAGGTTGATTTACTCAGTATTGGGTTGAAAAATCTGCAAACAACAAAATAATAAAAACGTTAGAAAAAATATGTATAGTTTATTGTTTTTAAATATTGTACTTTGTGTAGGTGTGAGCTGGCTTAATAAAATCTAAACTAAATTCAGGTATCCAAATTTCTATGAAATTTTAAAAATTGCTCAAATATTTTGTCAAAGATATTTTAAAATCTTTTGTATTTAGATTAGAATTTCTTTAGCTACCTCGCACAGGTCCTAAGTGGAATTATTTAATTTGTATATTTTCTTTTAAAACAAAAAAAATCGTGATTTCAATTGTATTACTTTTTTAATTAAAAATCTGAGATTCAATCCCTAAAATTTCAGAATTATGAGTTTATTTTTATATCAAAACATATGTAATTAAAATTGAAAATATTTAGTTAATAAAACTTATATAGACTTTCAAAGTACAGGGTGTCCGCCGGGAAGGTATACTACTTTGTTCGTTTATAATTTTTGATTAAATGAAAGAGAATGGATCTTATATTGATAAATGTTTTATTTAATGTCGGCAATTATGTATGGAATACAATATCAAATGTGTCCGCCTCTGTTAGCCTCACAAATGCGAGCCCTTTTGTGCACATTTTTCATGACATTCTCACACATTTCACGCGGTATTTTATTAATTTCATCACGATTATTTTGTTTGAGTTGCTCAAGCGTTTCTGGTTTGTTTGCATAAACCTTGCTTTTCAGATATCCCCACAAAAAGAAGTCCGGAGCAGTCAAATCAGGTGACCGTGGAGGCCAATCAACATCACCATTTCTTGAAATAACTTGTTGTGGAAAGAGGTCTCGCAGTAATTCCATTGTAATCCTGGCTGTATGCGATATGGCACCATCTTGTTGATACCACATGTTAATCAAGCCTAAAGCATGCAGTTGTCATTTTTAGTGTATGCAAAGGTGACTGATGAATAATTTGAGGGTTTTCCATTGCCCAGAACCGATAAATAGTGCGTTTTGTTGGCACGTTGTTTCTCCCAAAAATTTCACGTAACTTTCTCATCGTCACAGTAATCGATGATTGATTTTGATAAAATGTTTTAACGATTAAAACACGTTGGTTTATCAAATGTTTTCCATAATAAATTTGTCACGTGTCTACTTCACGACTGGCAAATATGAACTGTCAAGACTAATGTTTACCAAAATGGCGGCGGACACCCGTTAGTTATAGTAGTTAAAAAGTAAGATTTTTTAAAAATTCTGCAAAGTTTGGCTTTTCTCTTTTAAATGTAAACAAAAATTTTTGTCATAACAATATTTGAAATTTTTCTATTTGTAATTTGATAAAATATTAAAAACAACTAAAGCTAACAAATAAATTATGTGTTAGTTAGTAAATGTAGAGCAGGGCATAAAATAATTGCTATATTTCGTGTTCCGTTGAAGTCCATATATGAAAACAAGTAGTTATAGATATAGAGATATAAAAATAAAGCTTTTATAAAAAAATAGACGAAATTGCCAAAAATGACAATTCAAATTAAAAAAAAAAATCCGAAGTAGTTATAAATATAGAGATATAAAAATAAAGCTTTTTATAAAAAAATAGACGAAATTGCCAAAAATGACAATTCAAATTAAAAAAAAAATCCGAAGTAAGAGAACACTTAAATTGTGTTCTCTTACTTCGGATTTCGAATTCAAAAAGTTACAAACAAAATTCAAAAAGTCGCAATCGATTCTTATAAAAATCAATTAAAATTAAAAATAACAAACGCAATTTTACAAATTATTGAAATTCAGAAATATTTATTTTATTTGCTGTTTTTGAATTTCAATTGATGCTTTATAAATTACATTTCGAGTCTTTCCAAAAGTTTTTGAAACAATCTAATCGTTTTGAAATGGTCTTTAAATTTTAGTAACAATAACAATTTGCACGTGGCTATTCCACGTTCCCATGATATCTGTGCTGTTTTTTATTTTTAAAAAATCGGTGTAGTTCACGGTGGCATTGTGCAAAATGGCCCCAATAAATTTAACCCCAATCTCAAAATGTTATTAAGCCCCATTTTTTTGGTCAAAATTTCATACTTAAAATTAACACTTAAAATATAATGAAAAATTACCCCAACCAAATGAAAATTAGCCCCATAATTCAGTTTGGGGCATATTTTCACTTATTAGATTGAGGCTTCTATTAATTATGTAATATAACACTAATTTGGAAAAATTAACCCTAATATGATGAAATAAAAAATGACCCCAAAATATACAAAGCAAAGAAATATTGTTTATGCACAGCAGTATACGCATTTAGGTTGCATAGAATCAATAACATCCGAATGTACTCCTTAACCTACTTAAATTAAAATATTTTAAAGAATTAAAATAAAAATCATTTTATATAAATCAAATATTTTAGTGATGCGCAACCACTGCCTTTCAAAATAGTTCAAGAATTAACTAAATTTCTGCTCTCTTTCCACGAGTGTGTCCTCCCAGCTGGTTCTTATTAAATTTTCTGGTGCGAATGGTTTTCTATGACATTGCGTTTTAGAGCTTGGCAATTTTGAAACATCTTAAGAATTATATGTGTTCTTAATGTACGAAAAAAAAATTTTCGCCTGCGGCGCCAAATTCTACAACTTTTGATAGACGAAAAAATTTTCTCCTGACAAATAGATTTTCCGGTCACGATAATGTGGTAAAAAATTTATAATATATTGCACCAAGCAGAGTCTTTGACGTTTCGTCAAAAGAATTTTATAGCATAATAGATTTTTTATAAAAATGATCTAGAAGCGGAGTGAAGCTTTACAACACAAAAACAATCAAAATGTACTTAATATTAAACGTATACATTAGATCTCAGAAGCAAAAAACATAAAATTTTGCATTTAACTGAAAATATCAACTCCTACTGAATGTCTGTAAATTTTTATAGTTTGTTTTTTGAATGACTGATTCAAATATTTAAAAAATATATTTCTATGAATTTCAATTGATTCTTCATATAAAAACAAATTTTACGTATTACTTTTTAAATAAACTACAGTCGGTAACGGAAAATATATTGTGAGTGTACAAATGGATATTAATCATATATCCTTCTGTGCATCAAAATGGAAAATAAAAATAAACAATTTCAAATCAGTTCATCTCAACTTTTCAACAAAAAATTATGAATATGTACATACCTGTAATAATAAATAATGTAGTGATATCATACTCATATTCAGTTAAATATCTTGGAATGACCCTAGATTCCAAACCATATTATAAAAAAGAGAAATGAACTGGAACTAAAATACAAAAAACTACAATGGCTTATAGGAAAGTATTCTCCAATGACAATTTCCAATAAAATTATAATATACCAGCAGATACTCAAACCTGTTTGGAGTTATGGCATTGAACTGTGGGGCAGTGCCAAAAATTCTCACATCAAAAAAATACATGTTTTTCAAAACAAAGTCCTTCGTCAAATAATAAATGCACCGTGGTACGTTAGAAATAAAGATATACATCGGGACTTAAATATACCAAATGTAACAGACGTTATCAGAAGAAATACCCAAATTCATCAACAAAGATTAACCAATCATGTAAATCCTGAAGCTCAAATTTTGGTTCAATATACTCAACCCAGACGCCTAAGGCGTAAAAAAACTTACGATATGGTGGGACAGAACAACATGTGAAGATATTCTTAGTATAATGTCTTTTTGTTTCAAAACCTTGTAAATATTAGAAAAAATCTTCTCGATAGTCATTATTTACTAGTTGCAAAATAAATAAAGAGAAAAAAATTCTTATTTTCAAAGAATTTTTATATAAAAAATATGAATTTACAAACAAGAGATTGTTAGAAATCGAATTTGAATTTTAACAAATATTTCTAATTACTTAAATTTTTGTGACATTTTTTTCTGTGTATAACATATCATATAAAATGTTCATCCCAATAGGCGTGTACCCCTTGATATAGTTTCCTTGAATTTTCATGTTATTCTCACGTCAAAATTTTCAAAATAATACTTTGGACATTATATTAATGCATTTGTATAAAGAACATAAATTTATGCATTTTTTCAAACAACACAAAATTTGTGTGCAGCATTACAAAAGGTATTTGCAAACACAATTCATCATTTTTCTTCAAATTCGAATAATTTAATATTGGTTTTAGAGACTTTTTTCATTTTTGTATTGTAGTATAGTACAAGTTTTTGGTGAGATAACTATTAAAATTATAACAAGATTTTTTTTAAACGTGATTTGAATTCATAAATCTCTACGTAATAATTGTCATATGTGAATATACAAAATTATTGGCCCATATTATTTTTTCTTTTAAGTTTATTGTATTTGATTTTGTTTAATGCAATTATAAACCAAATATGGTATTGTCGCTCATAATCCAAATTCATTGACTCGCTCAAGACATAGTTTAGCACATTCATTCATAAGTCCACTATTCTCGTACAATTTAATATAAAAAATAATAACAATTCAATACATTATAATCTACCAAATATGGTTTTACTTAATCGAAAACAAAAAAATTTGTAGCGCTTAAAACGCATGCGATAACCAAAAGATTTGTATTGAAACTCGTCCAAGCTTACTTAGTAAAATCAATTAGCAATTGATTTGACGAGCTTTAATGAGTACTGATAGAAAAAAGTCTAACAGGGAAAATAGTTAGTGGTGTAACCCGCAGATATAAATGGAACTTGGATATGTATATATACGATAGATGACAAAAAATAGAAAAAAATAAAATTTTAATTAATTAATAGACACGTATTTTAAAGAAAGATTGCGCTTTCGTTTAGGGATTAAAAAAGTTGTGTCAAAAATTACCTATTTTTTACTGATTTTTTCTAATTAAAAAAAAATATACATAGATACATTATTTTACAAGTGAAAGATTTTTTGAAGACTCATCTTCACACAGAAAATACCAAAATTAAATAATTTTTTTTTTTATTTTTTTTTATTCATTTATTTTTATTACAATAGATAGTGCCCCGCGTCGCTTGGACATTATTGAGGCGAGTTGGCAAAATTTACAAAATTATTGTTTTAAACTTAACAAAAATAATACAAATTGTATAAAAATAAAAAAAAGTAAATAATATCTATATACAAAAGTTATAAAATTTATTTAAAAAGAGATAATTTTTACAATAGAAGCATTTCAATATTTTCTAATAAATATTCTTTGATATTCCTTTTAAAAATTGAAATTCTTTCAATGTTTTTTAATATATCTGGAAGATGATTATATTCCAAACTACCTACGTGATCCACTCTTTGCTTCGTTGTTTCCAATCGGCATCTTGCTACTTTTAGATACATAGCATTTCTTGTATTGAACGCAGTTTGATTTCTTGAGAACGAAATAGTATGGTAACCAACACCGTTGAGGGATTTAAAAACATATAGTAGAAGTTCCATTTTGTATAACCCATATACAGGAAGAACTGTTTTCGATACATCTCTATATAAATTTAAAGTTGAAAAAGTTATCGGTAGATTAAAAACTGTTTTTATTTGTATTTGTCATTTGGATTAACATATAATTTTCTTCTTAACAGTTTTAGGCCCATTATTATAACTTGCCGATAGCTAAAGTGAGGATGTTAACGGACAGATTATTAGTTTTTCGTTATTATAAGTATACTTTAACCTAAAAGTGACCGATAAGCTAAAGGTAAGTTCATCTTACCTTTAACTTTTAACGTAAGGTTTAAGCATTTGAAGTTGCCACATTTTCTGCTCTGCAGTGTAGTTGCCGTGTAGTTTTTAGACCGTATCTTTGCTGTTTGGTTTATTTCTGTGTTCGGCGTCGACAATGTAAATTTTTTACAACAAACATATTTATTTTCTACACAAATCGAAGAAATTTTGTTTTTCGTTTGTATTTCTTGTTTGTTGTAGGTAAATAAATAAATAAAAGTACGTCGTTGCCACTACGTATTTTTAAAAACCATTTTAATTTGTCAAAAGTAATCGGTTTTGCTCTGGTAATGCCATATTTTCAAAAAACTTAAATTTATTTTATAAGGAAGTTATAATAACCAAAAAAAGTTAAAGGTCACTTTATTCCTCACTTTAGCTAAAGTTACCTTTTACTAACACGCACCTTAAAGGCAAGTTATAATATTGGGCCTTAAATTAACTATAAACAGAGTTGGGAGTAATTGATCACATTGTACTGATAATTGCGCGTTTTCAGCGCCATAGGTTAGGTAAGGTAGAAGTGGTAGCCTGCAATCAGACTCACTTAGACTATAAACTCCCTTGTGATACCACGGAAGCTAGTAAAAATTATATCACTAACTTCCCCCGTCGAACCATCCCGATTGACTCAAAAGCCCCTAAGTTGGCCGATATCGATATCAGCCAAATCACCCAGGTCCTCAAAGAAACAGCGCCATAACTTAAACGTAATTCTAATGAAAAAAGTTCATTACTTTTGCTTTCATTATTTGAAAGGGAATGTTGAAAATACCAAATTTATTAAAAAAAAAAAATACAAAATATATTTCAAAGTCGGACCAACATTAAAAAAATCTTAAAATTACTTATTTTGAGAAAAAAATATACATAAATGTGTTCATAAGAATAGAGCGCGGACTTAAGTGCATGTCTTATTTTTGGACATGAGTCTGTTGTGAAAATTATCTTCACTTCCGATTCCTTTTTTCAACCTATCCTTATGTAAAAAATACCTTTATGAAGTTGGGCAATTTTGGAATTTTTTTTATAAAATGTACGTAACCATTTTGGGCTGACTGTATTTTTTAAACCAATTCTCTTTTTTTTAATTACATTTGGTCTTTTTGAATAACAAATTGTATTTTTTGAATAGCGTTTGGTAGTTTTTGAAGTACATTTAGTATTTTTTAAATTTAAATTTTTCGTTGTTATTCCAGATTTTTTTTTTAATTTGAATTGGTATTTTTGAATTTTATGTTTTGAATTATAGGTTTGTTTTTTCGAATTTGATATAAATATTCCAAAGAAATTTAAGAAGATATACTCTTGCTAGTTGTTATAAATATATCTGCTTAAAAATTAAGAATTTATAAAAGTGCTGCCAAGTCTTGGAAATTCTTAGCTTTTCTCGTTTAAATGTAAACAAACATATTTGTCATTAAAATATTTGAAATTTTTGTACTTTTTATTTGGTAAAATATTGAAAACAACAAAAGCTAATAAATAAATTATGTGTTTGTAAGTAAAGGTAGAGCAGGGCAAACAATATGTTATAATTCCTCTATTTCGCGTTCCGGCAAAGTCCATATACGAAAACGGCGGCCTTACATGTTCAAATTGTATATTCGATTTTTTTAAGTAGTTGGAGAGCTACTGTCTATACATTTCTTAAGTACATAAGAAAAATCGAGTTATTTTTAAAATTCTATTTGTCATAACCAACAATTAGTGCTGACATAAATGATATAAAGAATTATAACTACAATGTCTCTTGGAATGTCTTGTATAGGCATTAATTTGTGGTTAATATATAATAAACATTAGCTAGTTACAAAATACATTAATAGGTGCACATGACATTATTTTTGTCGGTTACATACAATGTGCAGATAGGATTGATCGATCGACCGATCAATTAATTAATCTCATAATTATTTCATAACAACAATTGTGATGAAATTTCGACAACAGTGAAAAAAACTCGACTTTTTATTAATTCTAACTTTTTGTAGTTTTCATTCGCTAAACTCGCAACAACCTGGGTTTTTGTTTATTTAGTTTTTTTTTAATAATTAAAAAAGTGATCAGATAATTTGTTCATATTAATGATTTTATTGGACAAATGCTTGGCACCGCAAGATTTTAAACAAGAGTCGGTAACAAGTCACAATGGTTGTAATTATTTTATTTTTTTTAGGTTTTATTTATACGTATATTTATTTTTTAATTAGTTTTATCATTATATTGTAACTTGTTTTTTTTTATTGCAAAGTAAAGTGACCTAATTTCTTAATTTTTACACTCTTTTTAAATTTAATTTAAAATTCAATAACATGTGTAAATACATATTTATGGACACATTTGTACATACCAGGGGTGGGCACGTATTTCGGTTACTACTACTGAATATTAGTTTTACAACAAAATTCGGTTAATACAACGGACTTTTAGTTGCAAAACAAAAAATTATAAGAAATCACATTTGCATATGATTGTGCTAACATAATTTCTTTGTTGCAGCAGCAAAAAATGTTATTTCCCTGTCATAACAAGAAATTTTTTATAAAACTATCATTTTTGAAATTTTAATTAAATCTATTTTATCATCAAATCCAGCGATTTTTAAACACTTTAGTAGAGATTTTTAATAACATTTTACTTGGTCTGTATTCTGAAGCATTATGGACAAATTTTGCTAACAAAAATATTTGTTGACCCGGTTTGATTCGACTTTGAGTGCAAAATTTAAGAAAAAGTCCGAGGTAAAAAAGAATTTGTCTATAATATTTCCAAGAAAGAAAAAACCGACCAAGTATCGTTTTGACCGAACTGTTTGGTTGGACACATTCAGCATTATAAAATATGATTTAGACCCGATTACTCAATGTCCCGTCTAAATTTAACCACCAGGTAAATTTAAATTTTATACAGTCATGTGCGGAAAAATAGGGACACTTGCATGCAACAAATTTAAAGTAAAAAAACACACATACATTTTGCTAAAAAACTAAAAATATTATTTTTAGATTATAGTAAAACTCTTCATTTTGAGCAACAACTCAAACTTTGTTGTTGCAATTAAAAAAACAACATTAAAAAGTATTATAATTTCCAATAGTCGAATGTGAATAAAAATAGGAACAGTAAGAAAATGGTTTGAAATATTATTAGTTTTGTATATTTTTTTATGGAAATATAATACTGGTCATTATATCTAATAGATGTACCCATTTCTGTATCATATTTATGTAAATAAGTGTACCAAGTATAGAGACAAGGGTGAAATAGGTATAGGATAAAGAAAATCGGAACAGATTGGCATATGCATGGCATTTTAAAATTTTGTTTGTGCCATACTACTTCGTTGGTATTCTTTATCAATTCTAAGCCAAACAAAAGAAGATCTGAGCACTATTAAGTCCTTATAAAGCTGATTTCCTATCAAAAATCGGAAATTATTTACAAATTTTAAAGAGCATCGAAAGTTAAATTTTGTTTTTTGGGGGTTTTCAATTCACATTTCAATAATAAGTTGATAGTTTTTAAAAGTAGACATGTTTAGCTACACTCACCAAGAAAAGTCTGTAATGGCAACTGAAAATTTTGCTGTTATTACGAGAATTTTTGCTAATTTGAGCCCAGCGGTATTTTTTGCTAATCCTAGCAACACATGTCTGCTGACGTGTAGTACAATTAAATTAGTAGAAAAATTAGTAGCCGCTACTAAATTTTAGTATACTTTTTGTAAAGTGGAATTTAAAATCGGTTTGCTAAAATCAGCAAAAAAAAAATACTAAATATTATTAATATTAGTACAAAATGTTAAATTTATTTTTTTTATCGAGCATCAAAATTTTTTTACTTTATTATTTTTTTTTTATAATATTTCATACAAAATTAAAAAAAAATCAAAGGCTTAAAAATCTTAAAAATTGTTAAAACATAAAAGAATTAATAATTTTGTTTAAATTTGGAAATTTCTGTTTTAAAAAATATTTTAATCATTTGTTTTTTACTTTTAAGGTCAGAAATTTTAATTGTTTTTAGGGCTGATTTTTAGAACTAAAAAAACTTTTTAGCGCTATTTTAAGTGGATGTCCTATTTTCAGACATGAGTAGCCGGTATCATCACTTTCGGCCCATTTTTTTTTTAAACAATGTAACATTTTAAGGCAATTTAAGTTTTTAGGTGTAAGTTTAATTTAGAAATAACATTTCCTTCAATATTCACTTTTTTAAAATTAGTAATTTTTTTTGCTAATTTTAGCAAATCGGTTTTCAAAAATTTGTAAAATGATTTCTGAAATTAGCAACAAAAATTTGTAAATATTCTGTAAAAACTCTGTAATTTGTAAAATGTAAATAGCAAAAAAATTTGCGAAATAATATTCTTTTTACTAAAAATCAGTACAAGAATAGTAAAGTGGGATTAAAAACCGTTTACAAATATTTCTACTAACTTTTTTTTCTGAGTTTCATACTGACATTTACAGATTTATTCTACGATTCGGAATTTTAAATTTCAAGATCAAGTAAATTATAAGTACGGTTTTTCTATATTCCTAAGTCGAAGCAAATGGATAATAAATGATACAATTAAAGCGAAAACGATCAAAAAACTCTTGTTTGTTAATTTTATTATGAAATAAGTAAGACATTGAAAATATTTAATGCATTTAAATCTTATTTTGCATCGTCATGATTTTTTTTTTTTGTTATTTTTAGACTATTTTGAGCAGTAAGTACAATTAAGAATACGAAAAAGTTTTTTCAACGTCTGACAATTAAAAACTATAAATGTTAAAATAAAAACATTGATGTCTTCAGTTAGCTAAACATGTCTTACTTTTAAAAGCTATCAACTAATTAAAACTAAATTTAACTTTCGATGCTCTTTAAAATTTGGCTTTCTAAGGAGTTAATAGTGATCAGGTCTTCTTTTGTTTGGCTTAGAATTGATAAACAATACCAACGAATTAGTCTGGCACAAACAAAATTTTAAAATTCCATGCATATGGCAATCTGTTCCGATTTTCTTCATCCCATACCTATTTCACCTTGGTACATTTATTTACATAAATATGATACAGAAATGGGCACATCTATTAGATACAATAACCACTATTATATATCCATCAAAAAAATATAAAATACTAATAATATTTAAAACCATTTTCTTACTGTCCCTATTTTTATTCACATTTGACTATTTGAAATTCTAATACTTTTTAATGTTGTTTATTTTCAATTGCAACAATAAAGTTTGAATTTTTACATACAATGAAGAATTATTTTTATACTATAATTCAAAAACAATATTGTTAGTTTCTTCCAAAAATATATGTGTTTTTTTTACTTTAAATTTGTTGCATGCAAGTGTCCCTATTTTTTCGCACATGACTATATGTCAACTAAAGTCCTAATTAATTGCTAATGGGTCTTTGAGATAATGGGGCTCGGGAATTAAAAATAGTAAAATGTTCTTCCTGTGATACAATTTTACTATAACTTTAAAGACCTCAAATCGTAGTTTAAATTCTGAAAATTAATATCTTTTATATTTAAAAAAAGACATAGTCGCAATTTAGCCAAAGTTTCACTTTTTCACTAGAAAAATAATAGTTATGTATAATAGATATGCCTGACAACAAATTTCACTAAATTTTCACTAAAAATCATTATCGTGAAAACAATTTTTTGTATGGAGTATAACTGTTTTTCCACGAGAAACCCGAATAACTTACATAGCATTTTTAAAACATTTATTTGTTGGACAATATTGTTAAATTATTATTATACTAAAGGTTGTCATTTTTTTTTGGAAAATTTGAAGTAAAAACTTTTTGTAATTTTTAAACAAAAATAAATTGAATGGTATTAATAGGATTTTATATCATATAATCATATTATTTTTATAAATTGTTTTTTATTGCAAAGAAACATGAAAATTTTTATTAGTAAATTAAAGAGAATAAAAATTAAAAAAATTCGACAGAGCTAGCAGGATAGAAAACTTATACTATTTTCGGTTGTCGCGCTCTTCTTGAAAAAGAGCGCTAGTATATGCAAATGATAAATTAGAATGAGTGTGAAGTGCACAAACATATTCATAAAAAATTATAAACTTCAATTTTTTAAATTTATTTATTGATAAAAAAAAGGTTAATGTCACAAAAATATGCATTTAAATGTTTTTTAATACGTTATTGCGCTTTTTACCACCTTAAAGTTGTTATCATTGGTTGATTGTCATTTTAAATTATGGTCCTGTTTCTGTCTAACCTTTGCTGTTTTCTTCTACAAAAAATTCTATAAACTAGCTAGTATCATACAGCCTTAATGTCCAGATTTTATAAGGCGAGCGACGATTATCGTCCACATTCGAAGTTAAGATTCTATCATTTTAAAGATGTTATTGCAAAACTGTTGAACTATAAGATTTATTGTCTTTTCCCAAATTTATTTAAGTAATATGGTAGATATTTAACTTCGAAAGTGGACAATAAAGCATAATTGTCTTATAGAATCTGGGCACTGGTATAGTTTCAGAAAGTAATTGGAAACACTAGTACAACGTTTAATCCAATAAATCAATGTGGATTAAAAAAGAGTATTAACAATTAACACTATAAGACGCTGTGGACTTAAAAAATTCGTCATGTAGCCCCTTTTGTTTATTCTTTTTTTTTGTGTAAAATGGTCGGTCTTGATCGACTATAATTTTTTAACTTTTTTTATGAAGTTTCTTTGAATTCAATTATTTTTAGCATTATGCAAGCAGACTTGAATAATTTACTTGCAAATCTCCATTAGGAAAAATATTAACTATATAAACATTCTTTAGATTATTAGGCAAAACAATCTTAACAATAAAACTTCGTTTGATTATGGTTAATTAAAAATACAAAAACACACCACAACTTAAAAAGTTTCGTAATGACATGTAAAGGGATACAGATATAACTAATTAGCATTATTTTAAATTTTAACAATACCTTCAAACTACCTTCACGGAATAACAAAAACCTATTCGTGACCTCTTCGACAATCTGAAAAAAAATAAACAAATACTGAATTGAATGATATATTGTACTAACAAAAGTTCTCCAATGTAATGTGTAAGATATGAATAAATAATGTCACGACAAAATACGTAAAAATTTGCATGCAACAACTACATAAATATGCATATTGATGGTTATAAATTGTGAACTATTAACTGGCAGTTTTGCAATATGAGATAAGCACGCAGAACGATTTCTAAATCATAGGTTTATAGGTATCAACTTATTATCATCGAATTTTTATTTTTACTCGTAGCAATATTGTTTTGTTCCATAACTTTATATGTGCATAAGTAAATGAATCAATTAATAAACTAAAAAATAAAAATAATTTGTGTATAAAACTATTGCAGCTGCTTACGAGTTCTTGCAGCATGGTTAAACAAAAAATACGTATTTAAAATAAGTAAACAGTATAGAGTTATTCGCCAACCTTTTGAATCGCAAATCAAATTTTAGGAAAGTAGATTAGTTTGTAATATCTCTAATTTCAGCACTTTGCAATATCAGATCAAACGAACAGTCAGCAAGAGTTCTTCATTGTCGTTTTAAAAAAGTATGTTGCCATTTTTTTTCAACAAATGTTAGTTTGAGTAGACGTCAGTTGACTAAAACAAATAAATCATCTAAGAATAATATTTATTTTGTATCGACGAGGGTTTTAGGTGGTCAATTGTAATTGTGTATATCAAAAGTCAAACAAAATAAATTCACCGTTACCTCGTAAGGTAAGGTGACATAACCTTACCTCGTAAAACGCGGATTCATAAATCTCGGTTTCTTATTAATTTATAGTTTAAGATTCGATTATAATTTTAAAAGTCGCTTTAAATTTTTTAGTTTTTAATTTTGAATGGCATTTTATAAATTCAATATAAAGATGTATTCGCCATTTGAAAATGGCGAATAAATAAAATTTTTAAAACAATCTGTAGCTATTGGGGTGGTCCAGCCGGATTTTATAAACCGATTGAAAAGCGATTTTTTGCTTTATCGTTTTCGGTTTTTTTAATTTTGATTTATTTAACTATGTATTTTTTAGTATCAGTTTATTAGAAACTTCATTATTAAAAAAACACGTATATATAGTAAAATTTTGCACAGAATGTGCTCAAAAAAGTTGCTGGCAAATGGTTTATGCCCCCTTTTCGACTTAGAAAAATTATTATTTTTTATAACCTATTTTAAATTGTTCCAGTTATAAGTTTTTTTTTTCAAGAAAATATATGGAGAAGTTATGATTTTTAGGGTTAATTTTTCTTAAATTTTGAAGACAAAATTAACTAAATAAAATAAAATCTCAAAAATATGTTTTATTCGAGTCGATTTCTTAGCAGTCCAAAAAGATCTTCCAAACTGATTACACATTTTTGTACTCATAAAATACTCAAAAATTATTGAAATTCATGGGAAAATCGAATATTTGCATTTTCTAAGTAAACACGGAGCTTTTTTAAATGACCTGCCTTCATAGGAAAAAGTGAAAAGATATTTTTGATTTTGTTGGGTTTTTTTTTATTTTTTTTTAGGTTGAAAAGTATATTTTTAATATTTTAAATCCGATTTACAGATGAGAGAGAGAGAGCTTCAAGAGAATTCGATCATTTAAAAAAATTTTTTTTTGCTATATATTTTTTTGCTATCTTGAGTTACCTCATTAATTTTTTTGGATTTTGTTATGGTTTTGCAAATTTAACCAATTAATTAAAATATAAAATATTAAACAATAAATATATTTTGAAGATAAATAAGAAAGTGGATTTTTGGAATACATTAGCATTCGGTTTACTTTTTTGTGGTATTCCCTCGCATATGAATATGATATTTTAGGGGACACTTTATTCTATTGCGATTATAATTGTACAAGTATTTTTTTCTAATTAAGTCAGCATCAAGAGACGATTTTCTCGAACAAAACGCTGAATGATATATTGAACCGTAGATGGACATAAATCAACAATTTCAGCAATTTGTTTTTGGATTTTCCAACTTTGGAAGTGTTTAATAACTAATTCGTGTTTTCTATTAAAGTGCGTTAACTGATCTTGTAAAAGTACGAATTTATAACAGATTTTAATACTTTTGAATAGACGCACTTTTTCTGACATCATTTATGTTTATGTTTTGATCTACCGTTAGTTTTTAGAATCCGTTATTTCAAAAAGAAAATAATAAAAATCAACACACGAAATAAGCTGGGCATATGAGAATTATGTGTTTGTGTAGTTTTTTTTTAATAAATCGCTCAATGATGATATTTTTGTAAATTTTTTTTGGTGTTTTATATTAAACACAAAACTGAATCATTTATTTGTGGAGTTCAGAATAAAATATACCAAATTTTCCTTACACGAAATAAGCTGTGCATCACTGTCTGTAGATCAGCTGGTCAATAGCGATATCAAGAATAATTTCCTCTCCTAACTTCGAAATGCATCTAATTTTTTGAATAGTGGATTTTTTTTAAATAAAACTGACAGATTCTGCACTCATAAAAAAGTTAGTGCAAAACTCTGTTAAACGAATTATAATTCAGTTAAATCAATTTTGATTATTAATTTCGTTTAATTCAGTTATTTAGCTAAATTTAGTAGCGCGACAACTATACCAAATTTTAGTTGTATGTTACTTAAACAAATTTCTATTCAATAGTTTGTATTTCTCAATTTAAAAAAATTGTTTGGTTAATATGAACCAAAATTGCTTTCAAGTTATTAGGTCTGTACGAAGTAATTTTGGGCAGTCTGGTATTATTATTTATTCATATTAAAAAACAACTTATTAAATAAATATATTTTTAAAATGGTAAATAACTACTTACATTTTCAAATGTATTCTCCATTATTAAGAAAAAATTGTAAATTTTTATTTAACATTAATTTTATTTTTTTACAAATACAAAACAGCCAAGGATTTGACAGTTTTACCATTTCGCCCAAACGAAAAGTGCGGGTAAGTTGTGGTAAAAAGAGAAATACAATTATCTCATGGACGCTCTCATTCACTTAATTTTTGTTACAAGAAACAGTTTTTGGTAAGTTTGGTCCCGCGGTCACCCGCGGTAACGTACGTCAAACACACCTTTTATATTTTTATGTCTCCGCTATCAGTCTCATATAACGTACATATGTACGTATATTTAAAAGCGTAGAAATTTATAGAATCTTTCTGAAATTAGAAGAAAGAAAATGTAAGGACCAAATAAAAGTGGCTTGCCTTTTCGTTAAAACCCATGCGTAGAAATTTATAGAATCTTTCTGAAATTAGAAGAAAGAAAATGTAATGTCCAAATAAAAGTGGCTTGCCTTTTCGTTAAAACGCATGCAAGAAATTCAGATTTTATAAAAATATTCACAGGAGAATTGTAAATTTAAACAAATGTTTTAGTTTTATTTTAAAATATTGACAATAAACGAAAAACATAAAGCAAATTATATGAACTTGATTTTGACTGTAAAAAACACATAAAATAAAGCACTTGAATTTTTGACTTTTCAATGTTTATTGGGTTATTGTTTCAAATATCTATCAATGTAGATATGATACCAGAATTATTGTTATTTTACTGGCCATTAAAGCAGATCTAATTCAATGATTATTATTTGTTTACAAGTAAAGGTAAAATTTAATCAACACAATATGTGTTTAATAATAAAGTCGTTCTATTAAAAATAACAGCAAAAACAATTATTGTCCGACCTTGACCAAAACAAATGCTATTTGAAATCCGGACTTGCTAAATTATATTAAATTTATATTAAGAATATTTATGAGTCACCCACCTAATTTTTATTAATATCAAGATCTTAATATTCCATTGTTTAAATTTTTAGCCAGCAATTAGATATGTAATAAATTTTAACCCTTTCACTACTGACTTTTTTTGTGGATATATTACTATTGTGCCTTCAGATTCTTGTTCGCAAATTAGAAAACAGAATACAACATTTATGTCTTCTCCCACTTCTACCCACTAAAGTATGTGTTTGAATTTTTTAAAACTTCTCAGTCCCTAAAACGTTTTTATATCCTTTACTATTTACTATTTCATATGTAACTTTTTTGCTGCTCATTACATTTTACTCGAGTTGCTAAATCTGAATACCCAAATTAGTATAATGCCTAAAGGGATTATTCTGTAGCTACGTGGAAATTTGTCACGATCCAATATGAAACTGTGATATATGTATTTAGCACAGGTCGAGTCACTAATATCAAAATTATTTTTAGGTAAATTATATATATATATACACCTTTAGAAAAATTTAATATCATGTGATTCCTTCTATCTTAAATATGGTAGGATGCATATTTCGATGTGACAACTTTTCATATAGTTACAGAATAACCCCATAAATTGCTGTCAACTTTTTGAACTTTTTATTGTTTATGTGAAAGCTTTTTTTAACAAAATTTTTGTCATGTTGCCTAACAAACAGAATTAAAAATTAAATTTTTTCTTTACATTTTAATGTTAGTGCCATATTTTACTTTAAACAACTACAGCAATCAAAACTTTGCGGTCGGTTTCCAATATAATCAGTTAACATTCGTAATATCTTTTTGGCAACTGGCAACGCAATTAACTTGTTATACAATGTAAACATACTAAAAATACACCAAAAAGATACTTATTCTTTGCATAAAAACTTTAAAATTATTTAAAATTGTATCATAATAAAAGTTTTACCGAAATGGTGGCAAAATATATAACAAAAAGTAGTGCATGTTTTGCTCTGATTTAATATCTTTTACAGAATTTTTGGTATTTTCAATAAAATTTGTAGTGTCAGGATTCTTGAAAAAATATATTTTGATTATCTTATCAGGGCCCTTTGTAAAAATAAAGTGGTGTATTCATCATCTTTATAAAACAATTCCCCACTATGGGTTTTAAGCACACATTTTTGTAGCAAAAGTTCTGATAATGAATTTTTCATAATTTTTTTTACTCGCTATCAATTATTTGAATGTTTTGTAAATATTCAGCAAATCGCGGATTAAACTATAAATAAAACTTAAACTTCGTTATAAATATTGTGAATATATTGAGGAGCAATTGAAACTATGATGAACAGTATGATTTTTTTGATGGCCATGAGTCTAGTTTACACATGAACGCCCGCCTCTTAACTGAAAGAGCAACACTGCTCATGTCAACAGGCATCTGTCAGTTGACTCTGGTCAAAATTTGAACAAGTTGTGTCATTTAGTTTGTGGCGAACGTTCTGGACGCCTAGTTAAGGTCTCTACACCCGAAACAATTGAAAAAAAGTCACGTTATGGTGTTGGCCGATCGGACATTGCAAGTGGTTTAAATTTTGAATGATCACTTGGTTATGAGAAAGCTTTCCGCAAGATGGGTGCTTTCAGTCAACCAAAAATGCAATCGTATAACAACTTCATTTCCATGGCAAAAATCCATGAATTAGGCTACGAATTGCTCCCTCTCCGCCCTATTCTCCGGACTTAACCCCGAGTGACTATTTCTTGTTTCCAAACCTGAAGAAATGGCTCGGCGGAAAGGAATTTGACTCCAACGATAAAATCATCTGACAAATCTTATTTTTTGGAAGGAATACATAAATTGGAGAAACATTATACAAAGTGTACTCAAAGGAGACTATATTGAAAAATAAAATGATTTTTTATATCAAAACCTGTGTTTCATTAAAAAAAATAAATTTATATCGTCATAAGTATTTTATATATTTTTGTAAAGATCTGTACATTGTAGTTAACAAGAGTACTTTAAGGGTTAAATAAAGTAATATTAACTTTGGATTTCAAATTTAATTTGAGTTTAGAGAAATGTTTTAGCATTAATTTCTTTTTTTAAACATTCAATTTACAATCCACTTTTTGAACAGGAAAAAATCCCGTCTTAGGGTTTACTTTCAATATAATTTCAGAATACATGATTTTCGATTAGGTTATCATTGCTTGTTTTAGAAAAATTTCATTTAGTAATCTACAACGAACGTATCAGAAAGTTTGTCTTATTGATTTTCAGTTCAAATATTTCAGAATAATTAAAGCTGCCAAGTGAACTAATATAACTGTGTATATTTATTAAGTTTACCATATAAATTTATTAATAACTCAATTGTTTGTTAAAAACTAATACAAATTTAGTTGATTAACGTAAGTATTGTATACATATTTACCGTAAGTAACTTTTTCAATATATTAATCCTTTTTACCACAAATATTTTACAAAACATGCAATATATTTTGTTGGTTGTTTAAAACAAAATAAAGTTCAGTGCCATGTATGCGCTTATGTGTACGATAAAATATTTATTAATTAAAGAAAATATATTCTATATAAAGGTTAGATTTTGATAAGTTCGTAACATGCAATTAGAGGCCACTAAAAATACCTTAATATAATTATAACAAAAAAACTGACTTTCAAATTGTTTAACATTGCAGATCATTTCACAAATCGACGCTAATCCGCGAGGCAAGTCATGTGTAACTTTCACAAAGTTTTATATTAAACTATTCGGAATATACTACTGGTCATTCTAAGAATCAACTATATGTTTGACTGGAGATAGCTTATTTCGTCCAAAATGTTTGTCTTAAATTTTCCCTCCAGTGTTTCATATAGCAATTGAGTTTGAATTCATTCTAACTTAATAAATGGGTTTTTCAAAATTTTCCATTTTTGATTTATAATCAAGATTACGTTGTATACATGCAACGTTTGAATTTAATTAGGGAGTACGAATGGTTAGCAGGTTTTCGCCCTGATGGTTCTAAGATGGGCGAGGTTATTTGTGCTGCGGATTTCGGTTTCGAGGAGTTACATAAAGTTAGCGATTACTGCATCTTCTTTCAGACGAATGATCTGGCCGCCAAAATGTTCGCTGACCTTGCTTTTGCCCTTGAAACAATTGGTTCTAACGTTAATTTCCATATTGATGGTCAAGTCCATAGGCTATCTCCGCCGATTTGACATATTTATGGAATGTCTAAGAGTGCAAGGACTCCTTAACCCTTTACCCACTAAGACCGTCTACAGAAGGTCATCAGTAAAGTCCAATTATATCCAAAGCAATAATTTTGGTGCAATAATCGCCAACGACATTTTTGTCTGTTTGAATTTACCTTTCGGACAGTGCCGGTTTGAACACGCTCAGTTGAATAGTTTGATAGATACACCCATTTCTGTCAAGATTTTTGTCAAAACAGACACGAAAATTATTTATGATTTTGGTGCAAAATTAAAACTAAAAAAAAAAACATACTTTCCAACAGCTCAATCGACTCGAAATTTTTTTGGAAAGTAGCTTCAAGCTGTATTTTGATAATTTGTTGCGTGTTTGATTTGTGAAACAAATATTTTTGTTTGAGTCGAGTTTTTGTCTTCAGGTTGTCTTTCATTTTTTCCACCTGGCGCTTTCAGGTTAATTTTTTTTGACAAGTGGACTTCACGTTCGTGCTTTTTAGTCCAAAATGATACTAGAACCAAAATTTCATAACAAAATACCTCGTATTTCGACTCCAGTGGTTAAAGGGGTAAGTAGAATTTGTACCAACAGGAGAGTACACATCTATATGATTCGTGGACACCGGGGCATTGAGGGTAACGAGATTGTGGACGAGCTGGCACAGCGCAGGATCCAGTTGCCTTGCAAAAGGGCAATGGCATTTCGTGTGTCTTTAATGCTAGGTAATGACCAGCCAGTTTAACCCAATCTAACAAAAAATTACACGCCTTTAAACGTTTTTTTTTTTTGCCAAAAAAGGGTACCTAGAAAAAGAGAAGCAACACTAAGGAAATTATTCCTACTAATTAATAGCGGGTTTCACTCTTGGTGGTATATTTACAACCCTAATATATTTACAACGATTTTATACTACAAAGCGTGAACGACTTTTTCGTTATGACTTCCCTCATAAACACAGCTATTGTATATTAATGAATCAGCTGATTTTTGTTTTGTTTTTTATCAATTTGAAAATTTAAAATATCAAAAAGAATTTGAAAATAATAAAAATGCCCATAATTACGGAGAAATATGAAATTACAAATTTTTTGGAGCAAAATGCAATTAACCAAATATAATTTGCAGAGATTCTGGGTTTGAAGATACGGTATTACTTGTAATAATAAAAACCATTAGCTGCTGAATTTCACTATTGGTCCATCCTTTATTACTTATTTTTTCACGCTTTTGTTTTAAGTTCGGTTTTAAATTATTTTTATCCATTATTCAACTTTATTTTAATAGTGACCACAAAATGAAAAATAAAAAATCAAACAATAGATCAGCTGTTTTAGTCTTGTAAGGCCAAATTTTTAGGATGTAGATTATCTTTAAACTTTGTTTAGCCCAGTTTGTAACTTGAATACTGATTTTGAAATTCTTTTTAATTCTATTGCAATGAAGACCAAAATTGTATGTAATGTGTAATATGTAACGAAAAGTTGTTTCAACAAATTTATGTTAATAAACATGGAAATGGCTGACAAAATTCATTTTCGGTTTAACTAAACCAAGTTTTACTCGCATCCCAAAAACTCGGCCTAAATGTACAACATGTCTTGTAAATGGTAGTACTTTTATTATATCTGCAACCTTTACAAGTTCTACATCGGTACTTTACTACCAAGAGTGAAAACCCAAAATGCGTTGCTTTTTTCGGAAAGGAGATAGTGGAGAGTTGAAAGGTGGTGAAAGACGAAGGGCTTTAAATATGGCAGCACTGTAATTGAGCGAGATGATCAATTTTAAAACAGTTGTTGCTCGCCATCTGATGGAGAGTTGGCACGCTGTTGCAGTGAAACTAGCCGACTAAAATAATCGGGGCGATTATTTGGTACTAAAATTACAACTACATAAATATAGACAGGACAGCAACGCACATTGGCTCAGAATAGCTTTCTGGATAACTTTTGAGGCGATTGTAGGTTTTTTTTAATGGAGACATAATTTCTTGAACTTTTTTCAGTTTCAATTTCATAAAAATCGGTTCACTAGTTATTGAGAAATTCAATGACAAAGTTGAACTTTTGTATTTTTTTGTTTTTTTAATCTTCTGTATTTATTAAAAAAAATTTATGTGGATAAATAAACCATTTTAATAATATCCAGGATAATTTTTTGAAAAGGTTTCCCACTTTATCGATTTTACAACAGGTTTCACTACAACCGATGCCATGGAACTGTTCCATAAAAATTTGCTTCTTCATCTAAGACTAGATGTTATACTTTCCATTGATTTGGAATGTTAGAGATGAGCGGATCTGACGTTGCCAATAATATATTATATGGATCTTCATTTGTAAAATTTCGTGAATTTTTTTTGGTAATGTGATCTCTATAAAGTCTGCAATTCTTTTTCCTTTTTTCGGGGCTTCCCTTTATAGAGCATCAAGTGGTACTAAATAATATTGAAAGATGTCTTCTCCATGATAAAGGTTTTTGTAAACAGACATATTTCTTCATAGATATTTGGTTGTATATATTCTTGCAGTTACCTTGACATAATCACCAAATTTTCTAGCGTCTAGCACGCAAGTACTTCGATGATTATTTCAGATGCTCTTTTGAGAACTAAAAAAAATATTCTTGCTGTATTTCTATCATTCGTATTGCCTGTTCCTTGGTTTGGTTGATCTATAATAAACTCACATTTGAGATATTCCTCTTAAATATGTTTCTTCTTTAAACTTTTTCACTCCTTGTTGTTTCTTATTGATTCGAAATTTAAATCATAACTTATTTTTAGTATGTGTTCCTTAAATCGTATTCTTATATGTAGCGGTGCCAATTCATCTGCATCAGTATTATCTAATGATTTTGCAGGGACTGTTCAGTTGGTTAGATTTTGTTTGACATATGTATAATGCAGCTGTGTCAGTCAGGCCTTTGTGTCAGTCAAAGCCTTTGCGTCACAGTGTGTTGCTAGGTTGGAATAAATATATAGAACAAAAAAGGTCCACGAAATTATTTCCAAAATACTATTTTTTTACTATGTTTAGTATACATATATACAAAATAGCTTGTATTTTTTTGTTTCCAATTAATTTTCTTTACAAGCCCAATTGATTTTTTTTGCAAGTCCAAATGGGTTTTACCAGATTTTGCTGAAATTTGTGCAAAAATGAGAAAAATTTACTTTGAAATCAGGAAAAATTTTGTCAACTTTCTCTCAGTTACCTTACCTTGCAATATGTACCGAATTTTATTGGCCGCTTCTTTCAAAAAAATCTCTATACTTATCCTTTCTCTATGATTAATTATTTCCACACTCGTAATAATACATATTTGGGTAAAAGCAACCAAAAATACACTTAAGTTTTTAGGAGCCGAATAATTGCCTTTTTTATTTAATTTAACGCCTTTTATCTTTTTTTTGAAGGTTTTCTAAAAAGGAGTAATTAAAGGTTGATTTACACGTCGACTATCCTTACCTGCTATTACTCAGTATTGGGTTTAAAAGTCAGCAAAACAACAAAATGATAAAACCGTTAGGAAAAAATATATGTAGTTTATTGTTTTTAAATGTTGTATTTTGTGTGGCTAAATAAAATCTAAACAAAATTTAGGTATCCAAATTTCTATAATATTTTTAAAATTGTTTAAATATTTTTTTAAAGAAATTTTAAAAATCTTTTGTCAGTTTGTATTTAGTTTAGAATTTATTTAGCTACCTCGCGCAGGAATTATTTAATTTGAATATTTTTTTAAACAAAAAAAATTGTGTTTCCAACTGGAATCATCAAAATTTCAGAGTTATGAGCTTATTTTTATATCAAATCATATGAAAATTGAAAATATTAAATTAACAACACTTATATAGACGTTCAAAGAAGTTAAAAAGTAAGATTTTATAAAAATGCTGCCATAATTTTTGCAATTCTTGGCTTTTCTCTATTAAATGTAAATTTATGTATTTGTAATTTGATAAAATATTAAAAACCACAAAAGCTAACAAATAAATTTTGTGTTTGTTAGTAAATGTAGAGCAGGGCATACAATATAATTGCTGTATTTTTTTTATAAAAAAATAGACAAATTTTCCTAAAATGAGAATTTAAATTAAAAATATATATACATATATGTATATATATATATATATATATATATTCAAAAAATTATAAATAAAATTCAAAAATTCGCAATTGATACCAAACGCAATTAAAAAAAATTATTTAAATTCAACAAATATTTATATAAATTAATTTGGTGTTTTTGAATTCCAATTGATGCTTTATAAATTACATTTGGAGTCATTCCAAAAGTTTTTGAAACCATCTAATCGTTTTTGAAATGGTCTTCGAATTTAAGTAAAAATTTGCACGTGGCTATTCCACATTTCCAATCTTAAAATGAAATTAAGTCCCATATTTTGGGCAAAATATCATAATGAAAAATAACACTCAAAATATAATGAAAAATTACACCAACCAAATGAAGATTAGCCCCAAAATTAAGTTTGGGCATATTTTCATTTATTAGATTTATTCATTATGTAAAATAACACCAATTTTAAGAAATAAAAAATGACCCCAAATATGATGAAATGAAAAATTACCGCAAAATATGCAAAGCAATAATATTGATTATGCACAGCAGCATATATAATGCATGGAATCAATAACATCCGAGTGGACTCCTTTTAAACATTAAAGTTACTTTGGCCAACCTAAATTGAAATATTTCAAAGAATTAAAATAAAAATTATTTTATATAAATCAAATATTTATTGATGCGCAATCACTGCCTTTCAAAATAGTTCAAAAATTAAGTAAAGTTCCACTCTCCGTCCATGAGTGTGTCCTCCAAGCCAATTCTTATTAAATTTGCTGGTAACAATGGAAGAGCCATCAATTTCCGATATGCGGTTCTTGCAGCATCCGACGATCTTATAAAATTTTAAAGCGAATGGTTTTCTATGACATTGAGTCTTAGAGCTTGGCAACTTTGAAACTTGTTAAGAATTATATTTGTTCTTAATGTATGAAAAGCAAAATTTTCGCCTGCGGCGCCAATTTCTACAACTATTAATATACGAAAAACGAAATTCAAATTTTTTAAAAAAATCGCGTGATTTTTAGTAAAAAATTTTCGCCTGTCAAATAGATTTTTCGGTCACGATAATGTTTTAAAGAATTTAAATTTACAAAAAAAAAAAAAAAAACACGGAAAAATATCACTAAATTCTAACAGCGGTATTCATAAAAATTTGAAACAGTATTTCAAATCAATTTTAAGCAAAATTTGCTGAAATTGTATTCATAAACGAATTTTAGCTTAAAATACTTTTTTTAAGCTTGTTTAAATAAACGAATTTTAAAATTGGCTCGACCCTATTTTACCTATTTTAATGCATGGTTTCCACTGTCATTTTTAATGTCAATTTGTCCACATTATTGGCAATTGTATGAAAACGGGTTGTCATATGGTGTCATCTGAGTTTGCAGTCATTTATGCACACGAACTGCCGTCTAAAATGACAGACAAGTGAAAACGTCAAATTTCAGTTTGTCAACAGATATGGCAGCATTTTTTATCTATTTTTTTTTTGTTTGACGATCGCAAAGCTGTTATTTTTTTCTTTTTTTTTTGCTGGAAAAATGAAAACGGCGTGCCAGTCAACTGACACCAAAATTTGACATAAGTCTTTGACACCCTCTGCTTTATCGACTTATTGTCAGTTTTTAAGATGTAATGAAAACGCATATGACACAAAATGACGAGAATTCATTTGAGTCAGTTTTTGTTGTCAGTTCATATGACATAATGAAAACCAGGCATAATGTAATAACACAAAACGCCGCACTAGCTATAGCCATTAGTTTCTTTTTTATCATTTTTAAATTTTTTTCACTTTTTATTGAAGACAAATTAATATTTTCTAATCAGCTGTTCGCTCGCCAAAAGTTTACACATCATATTTGACCTTTGTAATGTAAACGGCGTGTCAGTCAACTGACACCAAAATTTGACATAAGTCTTTGACACGCTCTGCTTTATCGACTTATTGTCAGTTTTTAAGATGTAATAAAAACGCATTTGACACAAAATGACGAGAATTCAGTTGAGTCAGTTTTTGTTGTCAGTTCATATGTCATAATGAAAACCAGGCATTACGATTAATATGACAAATAAAAAAATACAGTGTTGCCATCTTCAAGTTAAAAAATCATTAAATCGTTTATTCGTTAAAATACTGATTATGAATACGAATTTTTAATAATCCTTTTTTAGGCTTAAAATGTTTTTTAACTAAAATGCATTTGAAACTTGAATTAAGATTTTTTTTATGAATACCGCTGCACGTAATTAAAAATATTTGTTAAAATTAAAATTCGATTTCTAACAATTTTTTGTTTAAAATGTTTGTAAATTGTTATTTTTCATATAAAAAAATCTTTGAAAATAAAAATATAAGTTACAAAAAATAACAAAGAGTTTTTGTATTTAAAAAGTTTTTATTTGTGTTTACAAAAATATTCTATGAGAGTTGTTTAATATTACAACCAGAATTTTGTGTGAACAATCAAATGTACTTAATATTAAACGTTTACACATTAGATCTCAGTCAATGTAATTAATATGTTTTAAATATAAATTGTTTATGAATTTAAAAGCTGTAAATTTTATTTTAAATGCTTCAAAAAGGTCAAAAAATTTCGGATTAGAAATTGCCAGCTTTAAAAAAAAATTAGAAAATGTATTTTGGGCCCCACCCACTAAACAAAATCCTGGGTACGCCACTGGTTGGCATAATGGTGTTCAAAAAAGAAGCTTTACGACTTTTACGTTAATGACTGGTGTAATAAAAAGAATACTCAACCACTTATTGCTTCTGTTTTCTATGAAACATTTAAAGTAAAAAATCTGGACGTATTTAAATCAAAAATCAGTACAAACAAACCAAATTAGTTTGTTAGCAGCAATGAAATAGGACTGCATTAGGTTATTATTTCTTTTAAAATTATAAACATTAAAAAAGCAAAATCAAAAATTGTTTAACAATATAAAGCAATGAAAATAGGTTGAATGAATATTTGCAAAGTTCGTATTAAAAGCAGACAAGATGAACAAAAGAAAAAAACTGCGTTAACAGATTTTAAATCTATGGGAAATGAAAAAATTTGGACAGTTTTTTGTCCCACCTGAATATTAAAAAAAATGGACTTAGCACGTCTTGCCACTAAGCCAACGATATGTGACTTATGTATTTGAAAATTTATTATCGTCGAATATTCGATTCAAAGTATAGTATTCATTCAACATGTTGATTTAATTTTGATTTGTAATATTTTTAAAAATATTTTACTGTGAATTTAATTATAAAAGCAATATTTTCAATGAAACCCCTTTCCAAGCAAAATATCAATATGTATTAATAATAAAACGTTTAAAATGTTTTATTTAAAAATAACGTTCGTTTATAAAAAAAAACTGAAATATGTAAGTGGCAATGTTAAAATTTTTGATAAATTTCAATTCAAATCAATTTTTGTTTAATTATATACCATCATATTAACATTATTAGAGTGGCTAAAACTAATCGAATTTTTCAAAAGTTTTTAAATATGTACCAATCTGATAAAGTAAAATCTATCAGCGCATAGTTATCTAAAACCATAAACTTAAACGAATTGTGATTTGCCGACAAGGCTATTAAATTATATTTTACTGTATATCGTACAGAGTTGATTTGAAAATATTTTATTTATTCAATACGGTGTTCTCACATTAACCCTCAATAGGTACACAATCGCGAATTTTAATATTTAAATAAAAACATCATAACCTTATAGCTTAAAGTATGTATTCTAAATGAGTTTGGAGTAAAATTTTATTACAAACTCATTGGTGTGGTCTTATCTCTGTAAACAGATGTATTAAGAAAAAAGCAACACATTAAGTAGTAGGAAGAATTTTCAAAGTGTTGCTTGTCTTAAAAAAATCAATATTTATTTATTAACTTAACATAAGAAGATTTTTACAAAGAAATATTACAAATAATTTAAGAGTTCAGACTTGTCCTTCTCAACCATATAAATACAATTAGTAGAGTGCAGCCGTTCAGTATAAAACTGTCAAGGAATATTATAAATCACAGTTAACAGTTTATTTTAACTTATTTGAAGCCTTTTCTTATGACAGTTTGCTACGTTATGGGGCTCCATTATACATTACCCAGTAAAAACATGGTAATAACAGGTCATTACTGTATAGATAACTATGTAATGATAGGTCGTTACATTTCGCATTACTTTAAAATACAAAATAATGACCTACGGATGGTGGAAGAACTTATATGATTTACTGGTGGTTACTGAGATAAGTATCTAATTTGTATTTCTGTTTAATATTTATTGATTAATTTGCTCTGAAAAACTATACAACAAAATAGAAAATTATCGCTGTAAAAAGTGATTTTGCAAAAATTTTAACATTGTAAAAAGCTCCTAATATGAAATACATTTTTGAATGCAAAAAGTAGATATTTTAAAATTTTTTTATATAAAATCAAATACAACATAATTTTTGTCGATTTCTTTAAGAAAGAAAATTTTACTTGATTAATGGGATTATTTCGTAACTAAATTCAAAGTTGTCACATCGATATATTCAACGCTACCATATTTAGGATAAGAAGAGTCACATAGTGTTAAATTTTCCTAAAAGTATATACAAAAATTTACTAAATAAAATTTAAATATTAGTGAGACAACCTGTGCCAAATATATTGGAGTTACATATTTGAATGTAACAAACTTTCACGTAGTTACAAAATAACCCAAGATAACTACTTACTTTATTATAGGTAACCACTTATTTCTTCACTATGAGTAACCATACTGGTAATTAATTTTCTCACTTTTTTTGTAAGCGAGAGGGTAATGACCACCCATGAATTTTGGGACATCGCGAACAAAAGAAATTAAGCGAGTAAATAGCCTGGTAACTAGTTAAACAATCTGTGTGCTACTAACTTCCTTTAATTAATTGGTAATGTCTGTTTTTTCTAGGTATAGTTTTTAAAAATATGACTTTCTTGTCTTGACTTAGGGTAACTTTTCTGTTTAAAAAAGAGTTCATAAGCAGAGAAGACAAATTTGCTTTGTTTTGCTGTTTTTGCGTTTTTTACACATATTTGTTTTTTTTTGATTTTCCAGTTTTAAACTTTAAAGTAGCGTTTTCTAAAGATTTTTAGGCTTTTTTACATTGTTTTGCCTTAAGTGCTTTTTTTAATAACAAAAATATTTTTACTGGTAGTTTTGTTTTTTGTTTTTTTTTTAAAGTGTTTTTTCCCAACTTTTTTAATTTTGTTATTTTCTTATATAGTTTTTGCTTCAAATACATACATATTGAATTTTGCTTTTTTTGTCATCTCTGAAGTCTTGTTATATTGTTAATCCACTTGATCTTCTTGATCCAATAAGTCTAGGATAATCCCTATAATCCATATATATAAAACTAAGTTGTATTGTGTCAGTAATTTATGTTCTTTGTAATGCGAACCGATTTTGTTTCTGGAAATTTCCCATGAAAGATGACGTCAACTCCAAGGTTTTTATGTATATACGGCCTTTGTGTGTGTGAATGAAAAGTTGAAAAAAATGGAATGGAACGAGAGGAATTAAAACATTAGACAAGGAGAACGAAATGGATATTAAAACAGTTAACACTGAAAACGTTCCCCCCGAATGACCTATAAACATAACTTTAAATTTAAACATCCACTTCAAAACGTTAAACAAATTTAGAAAAAAAGAGCAGTGCTACACGTTGAACATATGTATATTGCGATATATGGATCGCGATCCATTTTAATGAATTGATTTATCGCGCACTTATGCCACAAGTTCGATATTTATCGCGTCAGTATTTTCATTATTTTTGTGCTTTGCGGGTTGTTAACTCCGATTCTAACGGCAGCACACACTCGCTTTCACTATCTTTTGAAATTAAAAATGTTTTACTTCTTTGTTTTCTTGCACTGCGTATTTTATTTGTTCTATAAAGTATGCTACACGTTCAATATTTATCGCGTGATCCACCATCTGCGATCTAGATTTCAAAATATTAGGCTATTCTGCATGCTACACGCTCAATAAATATCGCGATACTGGATTTCGATCAATATTAAATGTGTATCACTGCCCAAAGAGCAAAATCTTAGAAAAAAAAATACTTTCGATATATAAATCACCGAGAAATAGGAAGTATCGAGCTTTTAAGCTATTCCCTATGTATTTGACTTTAGATTCTCATTTGTATTGTGAAGCATATATCTTGAGTTTTTTGTGCGTTAATAAGGATTTTCCATTTCTGCAATATGTCTCTAAACCTATTTAATCATAATCATCAGTACCCCATGACAGAGAATCACAGTGTCATCTGCAAATATAGACGAAGAAAAGTTAGGAGTCAGATCCTTCTAGGCAGCCCGCTGATATTACAATTTGTGGTGAACAGTTGCTACCTGTATAAACATTGCAAGTTCTGTTTACCAAAAATATTTGGATTAGTTTTATGATTCCTAAAGGAAAACTAAATTGGATCATTTTATAAAAGAGGCTATCACGTCATACCAAGTCAAACGAAGATTTTATATCCAATAGTACCCTTTTCGTGGACTTCCCCGCTTTAAAATTATTTTTGATTTTGGCTTTGATTCTAACTAAAGGAAAAAACCCGTTTCGTCCAGCTCTGAAACCGGCATTAAAATATATTCAACATTTTTTCCAATGTGTCAAAAAGTGGTAATTTTTATGTGTAATAACGGTATATTGTTAGTTGAAATGAAGATGTCGATTTTTTAATTGACTACGATACTTTCAATCAAAACAAGTCATAATCCACCAAAAATCGATATTAAATTTATTTTGTTAATTGCGTGGTTTTTCGTTTCTGCTAACGGTATACTGCCGTTTACTTTTTATTATTGTTTACGTTTTTACGTATCTTTATCCTGTTACATAAGACATATTTATACGACCTCTGATTTTTGATTTCGACGCAATGAGCGAAGTTTTTTTTTTTTCACTGGACTACGCAGTTGAGAGGTTAAGCATATATGTATGTTTTCTTTTATTAGTTATACTACTGAACAAATTTACTTATCTTTTTATTAAATTACACAAAAACTACATTTTTTCAATTTTTGATACGGTAAGAATTACAAAGTTGTTGTAAAAAAACTGACAGCGTTTTAAATTTTTGATTGTTTCGAATTCGCTCCTGGATACGGTTTGAAGGTTAATGTACTCGTATCGTACGTAGTAAGTAATAAAATTAAACAAGTACTACAGTGTATAGACTGAATTTTAATAGACATCTTACAACATATGCTCCAGATTGTAGAAGATTTCATGCATGCATTCGTCCTCCACAAATATGCACCAAAATTGTTTTAACCAATATTTTTTTATTTATTCGTTAATCTTGTATCAATGAATAAGATCATACGACAAAAACAAAAAGGTGATTATGTTAATGCCATTTATAGTTGAGTTAATATCTTAGCTCTCAGAATCAACAACCATACATGCTACATTAGGGTAGTATGAAATTACAACTTTGACAAATAAAGGGAAATGTGCGAACGAACAGTGGAAGTACTAGGTGCATAGCAGCGTTTCAGTGGAGTCTACTTATAACACTTGTGAATGAATTTATATCCAATCAAATGGTTCAATATCAGGAACCGTATTTTTCGTTGATTAAATGGGCTATAAATCTTTATACAAGAATTAAGCACTCAAAATCGTATTCAATTGCTTTAAAAATATTTTCCATTAACAAAATTTATCACTAACGCTTCGCTTCGAATATAGACCAATTACCGTTAAAGATCTTAAAACTTATTGTTAAAAAAAAAATCTTAAGATTTCGAAGAATTTTTTACCCCAAACGTCTGTTAATAAAAAAGATTCAAACATATTTATAAAAAAAATCAATAAAATTTTTCTTTTCCGAAAATTTTTTTGTTTAATTAAAAAAATGTCGGAAAATATAAAAAAAATCCAATTTCATAAAAAAATTTAAATACAAAATCGTTAAGAAAAATTATATCCAAAACAAGCTTTTTTTGGAGAAAATAATGGGTTTATTCGTTTACTTTTCTCAGTCAACCCCAGTAAGATTCACTCAGTAACAAACTTACAGAGAGTAAGACCAATTTACTCTCAAAATTAAAATTTTCTAAACAGCTGATTGTAAAACCAAACAGCTGATTGTAAAACCAAATGCAAAAATAAATATAACTGGTCGATATGAAAAAAAAGGATTCTTGTTGTAAAATTTTAAGCAGAAACATTTAGAAGGTTTTCTTATCTTTTCTATAATTCATTTAACAATATTTGTTGCTTTGCATTTGCATAAACAACGAAGTTGTAAAATATTTTTTTTTTGTATTTATAGAAATCTAAACACATTTTTTTCAATCATATATTTTTTCTGCTTGTAAATTCTTGCTGGCAATAATTTGTAAAGTAAAAAATAGCAGAAAGAAGAAGAACTCTCAACATCAAACTGTCACTTTATTCTCTCTTTTTTCTTTATGTTTACGAACGACATCTAGTACACATTTGTACAAATTATTGGGTAAACGAACGAAACTTATGTATTTCAATAATTTTTTTTAACTTTTTCAAGTTTTTCCGGGATTTTTGAAAAAAAAAATTAAGGCAGTTCCCGTTCAACTTTTGCCATATAATTCCCAAACCACAAACATTAACTACAAGTCTTGTTCTTACAGAAATAATTTAGATTGCTTGCAATTATTTCTTTTTTGTTTCTAAAAAAAACTACAAGCAGGAGTCAAATTTTAAAAAATCTGTACTACATATCGAAAAATAAAGCATGTCAGGAATATATAGAATTGGTTAGTCAGTATTATATTCATCAGTAATTACAATTACTTACATTTTACTTAAATACGATTTTTTTTAAAGCTTGTATTTTGTTAACAACAGTAAAAAATTTCGTTTTAAAAAAAAAAAAAACTGTATTAAAAGTTTTTAAATTCACAAATTCTTTAGTCATTAGAAAGGCACAACATAACATTTTTTTTATTTATATTAATCATACAATTACAAATTATATCCTAATACCCTAACCGAGCACTAGCAACGAAGGCTATCGGTTCGTTGTAGCGAAAACAGACAAGAGCCTCTGGTGGGAATCGAACCCTCGCACTGATAAGCTAACACGCTACCAACTAGCCTACCGGGACGCTCAAAAAAGTTAAATGTTACTTTGTCGCTACATTTTCAAATGGTCTTGTTGATTAAATTCATGCGAAAAAAAACCCCAAGTGACAAATCTTTTATTTTTGTATATTTTTCGCAAAAGTATAAACAAGGCCTTAATTAATTAAAAATTTTGCTAACTATGGACCAATAAACTCTCTCAACAAAACCTTGGTAAAGAGTTTGATGCATTTCTGGTATTACTTGGTAAAGTGTATCCTTACCTTTTGCTTTACTCTGAAACCTAATGTAATACGTTAAAAGTAAGTAGTGATATACATACATATATCACTATAATGTGATAAAGTGTTTCATAAAAACTTATGACAAATGTTTCATGTCTTCATCATTTTATAAAAAAAAAAAATTATTAAACAATTTTTTTAAATACTATCAAAAACAAAAAATTTAAATTATCAACAATACCCCATTCATACTGAACTCTAAATAGGTATTATCGGTATTTTTTTCCAAGTTTTTGATTTAAAATTTGTATACGTATTTAGAGTTCAGTATGCACGTAGTTAAAGGAGTTCACAAGGTGTACTATCAGCATGTATTGTATTGTTGTATCGACGTATTGTAATTAAAATTTTTTAAATTTTTATCTCACGGTTTTGGGGTTTCTTTTTGTTTGCAAACTTTAACATAGCATACTAAGTAGAGGCATAAATTTTTATATCATCCTATCAACTTTTTAACAACTCTGTTTTTTACAGGACAATGCAATACATAAAGCACTTAAAACACTTCTTGTGAATTGCCTGAATACTTTATCATATTGATGAAAATTCTTCATAACTATTGAAAAATATTCTTCATAAATATTACTTTATATTTATTTCTTTTACATTTAAGAAGAGAAAAATCATCAATTCGTATTTTTTATGAAACAGCTTCATAATATTAATGATGTGTTACATTGGTCGAAAATCTATAAAAAAAAATCCATCATATTTATGAAGCTTTTCATAAATATGATAAAGCTTTTTTCCTGAGTTTAACTTTAATAATTTTAAAAAGTTAAGGTTTCTATTTTACTATTTTTTATTACACTTTAGAGTCAAATATGTCATCCTCCGTCAAATTTTTTGACAAGTATCACCTAAAAAACACTTCTCTAATTTGTTTACATCGCTAATTCTCCACAAATTAAAAAAAATTGGGATTTAAAACACTTTAAATAAGTAAAAATATCAGGAAAATATGGTATAAGTATTGTATTAAAGTGTTAAATATCTTTTGAAGTAACTGTACTCTGAACGGTTAATATTTCAATGTTGGCCCATAATCAGAACGTGACATGCAACGCGTCCAAAATAACGACGTACGACGGTGACTGCACAAACTGTCATATTTATTTTAGTGTAAAGAGTACGGTAGAGATTCTTTACTTTAAGAAAATTAGAAACAAAAAACAAGAGTATAAGAAAAAACGTTTTGAAAATATCCATGATGTTTTTATCGAACAATATAATGACACCCTAATGCTACATACTATAAATATGTTTGCACAGTATGTATAATGTATGGTGGCAGTTAAATTCAGAGTTCTTACAATTTATTTTCATCATGGAGTGATTACAAACGAGTATAGGTATAAAGTTATTAATCCATTGATATTTACTAGGAATCACAAACTGAACACTTTGTGTTTTATTGGTAACAATTGCATAGGTGTGTGCATAAAAATAGCAAGAAAACCTGTAATAATTAAGGTTTATAGTATATCCCTCAAATTGCTGGCAACCTCGCCCAATTTTTATTCTCGCAATCATGCATAGCCAAGCAGATTTGTGGTAATCACAGAATTTTGGCTGCCTTAGCAAAAATTCTGTAGTCATATCTGTAGCGTTCGGTTGTATTAACCGAACCATTCGATTGGAAACAAATCCGGTTGTCAGAATGAATTCGTTTTCTCTATGCGTGATTGAAGATATCACCATTAATAATATTTAAAATAAAATAACACATACAGCATAACTATCCGGCTTTTAAAATTACATTTTGATAAACTAAAGGCAACAATAAGTCAACAGTAACACTATTTAGTTGTTTTCGTTAATCCTTTCACGTTGTGGAAGAACGCCAAAATTATTAGATCTTGGCCTTTTTTTTATAAATACGAGTATATTCACGAACTTAAGTATTCCCAGGCCAGGAGTTTGAATCAAGAACAAAATTTAGCAGAAGCAGCAATTTTAAAAGATGCAATAGATCTCGGTTGAGAAAATTAAAATTTTTATATAAAAACATAAGCATTTAGGCCAATCTTAGATTTTATCTAAAATCTACATCATCCGAAGAAGTAGCACTTGCCAAACGAGAAATAAAAATAGTTATTTTGGGTGGAATAGCACACAATGGGTTATGGAAAGGAGATCACATTCAAGGACGAAAGTGGCTTTTTTCAGTAGTATTTGCAGGAGTAACACCGATGAAATGAAATTGATGGTATTACAGGAGATTTATTTGACGTTTTATTCCTCTTCCGGGACGAATGATCTTGCATTCACAATATATTTTCCGTTAGTACATGTAGTTTATTTAAAAAATAATACGTAGAGTTTGTTTTTAAATGAAGAATTCATTGATATTCATAGATATGTATTTTTTAACTATTTAACAAACTATAAAAATTTATAGACATTCAGTAGAAGTTGATATTTTCTGTTAAATGTAAAATTTTATGTTTCTATTTCTAAAAATAGAAATTCATATAATTCCTTTTTGTTTTTTAACAAAATAGTTTGTTTATATACAAAATTATTTCAATAAAAATTACAAGAAATTATTCAAAAATAGATACACAAATAGAAAATAAAAATATCTGTGTGTGTTGTGTTTTGTAAAAGTACACTCACAATATTATTTCGTTAAAAACAACTTAAAATACATATTAAATTAATCGAAAATACAGTCAAAAAGAGGACTACTGATTTTTCATTATATTCAACCCATTTTGTTCTTTATTTTCAATGAATGTTTAATAACCAACAAAAGTAGTAAAAACAATAGAAAGTCCTTTAAAATAACCATAATTTTTTTTACTGACAAAAAGTTAGAAAAAAGTACTTTTGTGGTTTGTTTTTCAAATTGAAAATTTTGTATATTTGTATGTAATTACAACACACACAGATGTATTTATTTTTATTTTCTATGTGTGTATCTATATTTGAATAATTTCTTGTAATTTTTATTGAAATAATTTTGTATATATACAAACTATTTTGGTAAAAAAACAAAAAAGAATTATATGAATTTCAATTTTTAGAAACAGAAAACATAAAATTTTACATTTAACAGAAAATATCAACTCCTACTGAATGTCTGTAAATTTTTATAGTTTGTTTTTTGAATGACTGATTAAAATAGTTAAAAAATATATTTCTATGAATTTCAATTAATTCTTCATTTAAAAACAAACTTTACGTATTACTTTTTAAATAAACTACAGTCGGTAACGGAAAATATACAGTGTACATACAAATAAAAAAATCAATTTTGAAAAACAACCGTTTTTTTTTTCTTAATTTTGTTAGGTAAAAATTGATAGTTATTTTAAACTACTTCCGATTGCTTTTACTACTTTTGTCGATTATAAAACAATGATTGAAAACAAACAACAAAATGGGCTGAATATAATGAAAAATCAGTAGTCCCCTTTTTGATTGTATTTTAGATTAATTTAATATGTATTTTTGATTATTTTTAATGAAATAGTATTGTGAGTGTGCTTATAGGCAAATTTATCTAAATTTGGAAAATTTGTAAATAGTTCACCAAGTTTTGATAATTTAGTTGGCACAGGCAAAAAGTCTTTATAAAGTTGGTCGAAACTTTTGAAAAATTTGTAGAAATCTATATTTATTTTTTTTTTTTGCAGTAAAGGTAAATCCATTGAAGTGATTTCATTGGGTCAGCAAGCGCATCAGCGTCACCTGCCTTAAGACCAGTGTACTTCATGTGGTAGTTACCTAAGCATAGCCAGAAAGAAACTGTACGAGCATTTCCAGAAAAGTTACATTTCGTTTTTAAGCAATCAATGACGATATAAAAAGCGTGTATGTTGTTCAATAAATTTGTTTGCTGGGTAGATTATATGCTAATTCAACAATAAATAGTGCACCGAAATCGTTGTCAAATACACAAACGAGTATGTGCAGTTAGTAATATTAATCAAAAGTTTTTACCGTTGTATATATTGTTATTAAATCGATCAGATGTTTTCACACTTTTATTAATTTGCAAAAAATAAAAAAAGGAGTTTTTGGTAATTAAAGAAAACAAATGCTGGCAATAAACAAGTTTTTTTATGGTATAAACTATCAACACAGAAATCACTTTATATGTTATGAATAAAAGGTTTGGGAATGCTTTAAAATTGTTAAATGACTTTTAAGAACAATTAAAATAGTCAAATTCAGAATTTATAACAGAGCGGCACAAAGACACTATTACACTGTGACACTATAACTTAAAGTTGTTACACTCACCAAAAAAAGTCTGTAATGGCAACTGAAAATTTTGCTGTTATTACGAAAAATTTTGCTAATTTGAGCCAAGCGGTATTTTTTGCTAATCTTAGCAACACATATCTGCTGACGTGTAGTACAATGAAATTAGTAGAAAAATTAGTAGCCGCTACTAAATTTTAGTAAACTTTTTGTAAAGTGGAATTTAAAATCTGTTTGCTAAAATCAGCAAAAAAAATTACTAAATACTATTAATATTAGTACAAAGTTTTAGATTTATTTCTTTTATCGAGCATCAAAAATGTTGATTATATTTTTTAAAAGATGTTTTATACAAAATAAAAAAAAAAAAATCAAAGGCTTAAAAATCTTAAAAATTGTTAAAACATAAACGAATTTATCATTTTGTTTTAATTTGGTAATTTCTGTTTTGACAAATATTTTAGTCAATTTTTTTTTTTACTTTTAGGTTAAATTTAATTGTTTTTAGGGCTGATTTTTAGAACTAAAAAACCCTTTTTAGTGCTATTTTAAGTGGATGTCCTCTATTTAGACTGAGTCGGTATCTTCACTTCCGATCCCTTTTTGCATCCTATGTAACATTTTAGGGCAATTTAAGTTTGTATGTATAAATTTAAATTATTAGAAATAACATTTCCTTCAATATCGACTTTTTTAAAATTAGTAATTTTTTTTGCTAATTTCAAAAATTTGTAAAATGATTTCTGAAATTAGCAACGAAAATTTGTAGATATTCTGTAAAAAGTCTGTAATTTGTAAAATGTAAATAGCAAAAAGATTTGCTAAATAATAATTTTTTTACTAAAAATCAGTACAAAAATAGTAAAGTGGGATTGAAAACCGTTTACAAATTTTTCTACTAACTTTTTTTTCTGAGTGTACTTGTCATTTCAAATAGAAAAAAAAGCCAAAAATCATAACACCTTAACCAAGCGGTATTTACATACAAATTTTTAAAGTAGACAAAATAAATGTTTAGATTTTGTTTTTTATGTTCAAACCAAATAATAATTATTCAAAAAAATAACCAAAGCTTAACACTAACCGCTGTTAACCACTAAGATCTGGTTAGCAGGCGTTAAAGAAATAATTTAATATTTTATAATTATTTATTTGTATCACATGTTACATTGTACGGCACACTTAAATTTTGGTGAAAGCTAAAAAAGCAAAATACTCGTGATTTCTAGTTTCTTAAATCAATATTTTGAATGCAACCGACTGTCTATCACTTCTGGAAGTTAATCGTGACTTCCACACAAAAGTTTATCGTGACTGCTGATTTTTCGCTGAGATATTTATTTAAAAATCTCTATTATTATACCTTCCGACACAAACTTTCAATTCAAATATATTCTGAATGGAGTGCGAAAAATAAAATAATCGTGTCTCTCAGTTTTTTAGATCAGTTCCTTTAGTCTACTTATTTTGTTCTTGGGTGAAAAGTTGTACAGTTACAGTGTTATACGTATATCATTTGGAAGCCCATTAAAATTTACAAAATAAATAAAACTGTAGTAAGCCATTATTTATAAGCGAAACTAAGGCAATTCACAGTTATTATTTTACTCCCAACTGTTGATTAACAACATGTGTGCATACAATGACTTCTACAATAGATACTGACACAGTGACATAAAAACAAATATCCCAAATAGACTTTGGAGATGTCTGTGTTCATATTGGCTTCTTTCAGCTAATACCATTGTTGACTAAAAGTGTATTATAAAAGTAAATTTGCACCATATAAATTAAACAAAAAAAAAAACTGGATTTTTTTAATTCAATTTTTACTAACAACATGTATCGAACAGATTTTAAGATCATTTATCTTATGATTTGCACAGACATGTTTGTAAAATGTATGTCGTTCAATTTTTTATGTTTTTTAAATGAGTTTGTCTTAAACGTCAAACAAAACCAAAAAAAAACATTAAAATCGATTTTTAGAGAAACAAAAAAATTTAAGCAGAATATTGAAAATACTATTTTGTACAGACATATGTTGTGTATTCTGCACATACCAAAATGGCCATTAAATTTTTTATTTACACCATTTTTAATTGATTTAATAATGCGAAGACATACCATAGTTACTAGCACTGTTATACATTTGATTAAACAATTTAGAAGATTTTATCTGATTTAACCGTAACATAATAATGACAATTTTAATTTAAAGCCAAAAAATTGTTATATTTATAATGCAACTGTATCTCATTTTCATGAGATATTTAAAATACAATTATAAAATTCTATTATAATATAAATCATTATTTACACATGAATGTTAAATATTTCCTACTTTACAGATGATTCGTAGAATAGGAATATGTTTGCTGCTATCGATATTAACTGTAACATCAGGCATTAAAGTATCTACCACCGGTTATCACATTGTACACAATGATCATGATACCAATGCACTTAATGGTTATAAATATTTCCAAGGAAAATATTCATCAGCACCACCAGTAGCCGCTCCTCTGGCATTACCATTAATAGGGTGTGTATTTTTAAAGTAAAATTATAAATCGATATACATACGTGTTATTAACTCTATTCAACCTCATTAATATCAATAGAAATGAAGTGCCACATGGAGGATTTGCTGCTTCATCTCCAGCAGCAGCACAACCATTTCAGTCATTTAGAAATCCCTTATATGGACCTCATTTTCCCCAACCAGGTCAGGCAACTTGTGCCCAACCGCCGCCAATATGTGAGAAATCAGCTTATCGTTCTCTCGATGGTTCCTGCAATCATATTGAACAGCCTCAACTGGGCATGGCTAATCAAAGATATGGACGTCTTCTATCCGCAAAATATGCGGACGGTGTTCAAGCTCCCACTAGATCTATTACTGGTGAAGAATTACCTAATGCTCGTTTAGTGTCGTTGGTGGTGTTTGGTGAAATGGATGTACCGGATCCTGAGTTTACTTTAGTCAACATGCAATTTGGCCAAATTATAACTCACGATATGTCTATGCAAGCTGGTGGTACTCAATCAAGTAAGTGTATAATTTAAATTTGTAAAGAACTTTCCGTTAAAATGTTCTAGTTTATCATTGTTGGTTTCTATTTTAAATTGTGTAAAAATAAACCGGATTTTTACCCTAAATTGAATTTCATGGAATATGTTCTAGAGACATTAATTTTAAATAGGTGGACTTGAGAAAGTATTCTTTAAAAAAAATTGTCCTGGATCCTTAGGCAAAGTATATAATTAAGGTTGATCTATTGCTTTGTGATCTTGCATAGACTAGGGTAAAAACCATAACCAAAAAAATACAATCGGCTTTAACAACATAGTTTCGTGACCAGATGTCTGACACCTACCAATAGTTAGGGAATAAGGAAAGTAGGGGGCAATTGTTGTAAATTATTTTTTGTGATACTTCGACGAACTGTTTTAATGATTCTGCGCTAGCTACAAAGATATCTTCTCGCTAGGTAATTGGCCATAAATGGCAGTTATTGCGACTATTGGGGCTGGTCACTCATGTGGCAGTGGTTAATCTTACGCCTGGTATACTGTGCGCATCGAGAATAATGCAGGTTAAACTTTCAACTTTTTTCGAGCATTGTTTGCCTAATTTATAATGGTCGCCGTATTTATCTCCCCTAATCTCACAAATAAGGACTCAACTCACTTTAACGATGAAATCATCTCACAAACAAACCTATTTTGATGACCGTTCGATAAAGTATATAAAGCTCAAAGGAGACTATGTTGAAAAATAAAATGATTTTTTATCCAAATACCTGTGTTTCATTCAAAAAGTCACGGACTTATTGGCCCACCCTCGTACATATATGTCAAATGACAGAAAATAAATAGGGTTACTATATTATACTTTATTAGAAACTACCAAGCTTGCTTATTTCAACGGAAATCACTCTAAATTCTCAACCTAAAATTTTTCCTGTGTTTAATGTTTCTTCTGATATTAGTTGTGTTCCCATACTTTTGTGAAAAGTTCGCTTAAATTTAAATTAAGCCCAAAATCCTCTCACGAATTGAAAAAATTTCCTAAAAGTACGGGAAAGAAAAAATACACTTTTATGTCTCTCCTTTGCCTAATTTTCGGGTACAGGGAATCCGCAAGTTCCCGAGGTAACGTTGTAGGTCGGACATTATGTATCTGAATAGTGTTAGTATCATTTTGCAAAAAAAAAAAATACCCAATTTAAAATTGTTTTTTTCAAATCCTATCATGTTCTATTGTTAAAATTTTAGAAACCCTATTTTAAATCGAGAATTGTTACAAAATAGAACGTGATCCAAGTTTACCAAAATCAAAGTGATTTACGCTTCGCGTCGGCTTCTTGTGCGCTCTCATGTCGTTATGGTTTCCGTCCCTATCTATTCCGGGAACTCCGTCTTGTTGAAGAAATTCCTCAGTCTGCCACTGAGAACACCACAAATTTGGAATATTGCAACTAGATAAGTGTTGAACCCTAATCCTTGCAAAAGCTGGAAAGCCACAAATATACTGTTCTAAGGTCTGGCCAACTTCCTCACAGGTCCCACAAGTTACTGAGTCCGCCCGCCCGTTCGGAATAGGTGTACCCTTAGTGTTGAATGCTCGTAAGAATACTATCTTATCAATTTCCCTTTCACAGAGCTTTACAAGTTCCCTAGTATCGTGTTTATCTCGTTAAACCCATATAATACTGGTAATCTCACGTACTCCCACGATGTCCCATATATTGTTCTACACTTAAAACAGTTTATAAGTAAAAACAACAGAAAGAAATAAAATATGATTTGAAAACCGGTCTACTTATTTTTCATTTAAATCAAATGGGTTTGTAATTTGTTTTTAAATGTTGTTTAAACAACTGAAAAACGGTAAAAACAAATGATTATTCAGTTAAAAATAAATTTTTGAATTTTACGTACGGATTTTGAAATTGTTACAGTTTTTTGCATTTTGTTATAGTTCTTTTATCTGCAAAATGTAAATAAATTAGATTTTTATCTTTTATTGAACCTTTCTATTTTATTGTTAACAAATTTATTTTTTGAGCTTAAGGTTCGTTTTTTACAAAAGTTTGTGTAGCATCTTCAGGAAATAATAAATATGACAAATTATAAACAAAATAAATTAGTTAACAATAAATAAATTACTTGAATATTTTTTGAAACAGAAACAGTAACAACAAACAAAAACTTAAATTTATAATAACTGTAAAAATAAAATAATAAACCACAAATTTCTATTTTGTGGGTAAATTTTTATTAAATTTCAAACAAATGAAAAAAAATAAATGAAACTAAAAAAATTGGTAAGCGACAGTAAATCATTTTAAACAAATGTATAAAACAGTTAAAATAAACATTTCTTTGAAAAATAAATGTATGTTCCTTTGATTTTAACTTAACTGAAAACTTTTTTATTGAGCAACTAATAGCAAATAACATAATATTTTGAGTGTATGAGCAATAATGATTCATATATAATACTATCATCTACTAGTAGAATTCTAAGGCAACAAAGATAATTAACATGTCAAAGCTTTTAGTTTGAGAACTTTCGGAGGAAAAGCTTTTCTTATTGTATATTTTTTTAAATACAAATGGGATTTTAATTTGAAAACTATTTTTGTATTGTAAGACTTGCTTCCTGCACTTGTTATAGTCATTTATTGCCGAAAACAAAAAATAGTCAAAATAATTTGAAAATCGGTCATAAGTCGCGGTTAACAGTAAATCGCACTCACTATAAAATATTTTTTAACCCAATTGATTTTTACAAAATTAATAACGCTTAAAAGGGCAAAATACACTTCTATGGCATAATTATAAATACTTATATGACATAATTATAATTAAAAATACTAGAGAAATACGAGTCTGATTTAATTAATAAATTTTAATCAATTAAGCCATAGTAAACTTTATAACTTTTTTTTAAAACGGCTTAATTTTATAGTTTTGCAAAAATATTAAAACGTTACGATTTCAAATTTATAACTCGAGTTAACTATTCATCAAAAAAAAATCAAAAAGTTACAAAAACAACAGTTTTTTGTGTAGACTAATAGCACATGTCAATAAATTTTTAACCCTGAGACCAGAGTATACTTTTTTTAAGGCTTGAGCTCCGAATCTGACCTCGGAATTTGCCCATTACATCAGGTTTTCGAGATATCTTAGCCTAATCTTTGAAGAATACCCGTCCTACCAATTTCCTTCAAAATAAAGGCTTAACCTCTGTTATATCTTGTTCCTTCTTTGAGATATCTTAACTTAAAATTTAAAAAAATCTGGGTTTTCTCTACGAATGCAAAAAATTACAATTAACCTTTATTTTACAGCGAATTTATAAGAATCTTGTAGTTATACTTTTTGCCATAAAAATACTTTTTGTTTAGATATATCTTCTATTATAGATATATCTTCTATTTGCTGACATATCGTCCGTTGAAATTTATTTATATGATGTGTTTGATGATTTCATGCTTTCACTCTTAGCCAAACCAGAGGTACGAAATGAGGACGTGGCGGTATTGACTCTATTTTTGGGTTTGTTTTCAGATTTTTTAATTTATTTTATTTTTTATTTTTCATTTTATATTTTTTGAGGTTTTTTTTTGTGATTATTTTTATATATATACATATTTTTTTATTTCAGAATTTTTCAAAAACTTTTCTATAGACTGAAATGTCTTTCTGAGAACTGAAATGTTTATTTTAGATTTTTTTTACAGGAGAAGAACTTTGAACAGAAATTTACTTCATTTTGTAATTTAATTTTTTATTTTGGGGACTTTGAGACATTTCTTTAAAAATGGGACAAGAAAAAGTTTTTAATTATTGTTTTTATACATATGAAACATTCAGGGTTCATTAAAACAATCTTAAAGATCATTATACGATAAAAATAATAAATGAGAAACATCTTAAGAAAACATAAATGATGTAATTTTTTTGTCATGATTCTGTGTTCGTCATGAACTTGTCAGAGACGATATCTCAGAGAATAGAATAGATATCTATGTTAAGCAATTCAAAAAGCATTTGTAAAGGAAAAAGTATGACTTCATTCATAGCGAAAATACCATGAATATAGCGAAAAACCGAGTTTTTAAATTAAAAGTATTTGGTTAAGATATCTCAAAGCAGGAACAAAATATAACAGAGGTTAAACCTTAATTTTGAAGACAATTGGTAGGACTTTTAGATGACCTAACAAATTTTATGAAAGAGCTGAATTCGCGCTGTCCCGAATATGGCGAAAAAACAGGGTTTCTTTAAACTTTATGATGTGATGAAGAAGTTCTGAGGTCAGATTCGAATCCAGCACAACTCAAACCAGAGTTTCCACTGTTTTCAAATTTTGTCGGCCTGTGTAGTTAACTCACTCTGAAACTCAGAGTAAAAACTTATAAAATATTTATTTTTTTTTTAAATTTTAAATATTTTACTTTGTTTACATCATTTTATATTGCATACTTTGCAAAACCTGGCTTTTAAAGAAGTTAATTTTATCCGTAACTGCACAATCTTATTATGCAGTTACGGTTAAATTGTGCGGTTACGGATAAAACCGAAATGCAAACTCTAGTTTAAGGCAAAAAACAAATTTAAAATAATGTTAGTGTACGAGTAATAACTAAAAATTATCCCACACCAAAAACATACGCCACTGATTGTAATAAATGTTCGAATGGATAACAATATTTAATTGCTAGTGTCACGAAGTGAAAAAAAATGTACACAAGTACGCGAAAACCTATAACAAATCAAACACATTTTAACACCTGTTTGCATTGTTGACAATATTTTAGGCGAATTTTAATAAATCTATTATGAATTAATACATTTAAAAATATGTTCAAAATATCACTTAAGTTTTTGGCTAAAATTGTACATGAAAATTGTTTTTTTCTTCTTTTTTTATAGAAAAACATCCTACACGCTGCTGTACTGACGATGGTCGTTTGGTTGGCAAAGATTTGGCTCCTAAAACTTGTTTTGCCATTTTAGTACCACCACATGATCCGGCTTTTTCACAAGTTGGCACTGAATGTTTAAATTTTGTACGCACTCTAACTGACTTGGATGCCAACTGTGCTGATTATCGTGGTGGACCAGCTGAACAACTTTCCACTGTAACCTCTTACATGGATTTGTCTTTAGTTTATGGTAACTCCATACAACAAAACAGTGAGATACGAGCTTTTCAAGGTGGTCGCATGATTGTCGAAGAGCGTAACGGTGCTGAATGGTTGCCATCGTCGCAAAATGTAACCGGCGACTGTGATGCTACTGATTTAAATGAAGTTTGTTATAGAGCTGGCGACATTCGTGTTAATCAAAATCCTGGTCTTACCATTTTGCATACCATTCTCTTGCGTGAACACAATCGCATTGCCGACACATTGGCCAAACTGAATCCCCATTATGATGATCGCACACTATTCCAGGAAGCACGTAAAATAAACACGGCTCAGTATCAACACATTAGTTACTACGAATGGTTGCCCATATTCTTGGGTAGAGAAAACATGTTGAAAAATCGTTTAATTTATAAAGTACCAAAAAATTCTTATGTAAATGATTTTGATTCTAATATTGATCCTTCAGTTTTAAATTCTCATGCTACAGCTGCTTTTAGATATTTCCATTCACAAATTGAAGGAAGATTAGAGTAAGTATGAACATGATATTTTAGAAACTTGTTCACTGTGATTTGAAATTCCATACACGTTTTCAGTCGAAAACTGGCAATAAAAATCGAAAATATTTATTTTGGGGTTCAGTATGAACGTAGTATTAGTTACAATAATAACCAATAATATATATTTTTATTTAGCCTTGAATCTTGTTCCATCATTATTATATAAAAAATCATTTGATTTATAAGACTGTTATAAGAATCAACAAAATGTTTATGCATATGACTATAAAGCTAAAACCACAACTGGCTTACTTTTTGTTAATTTATTGTCGAAAGTGAATGAAATTTTGCTAAAGCCTTTCGCAATACAAAAATTGAAAAAAATATGGTGATTTTTACCCTTATTCCAAAAGTTATGACCGAAAATGCCCATTTTCTATTGTGAGGATTATGTCCTCATCATAAATATAATAAATAGCTTCATAGATTTTCGTCTAATGTAACATTTCATAAATAATATAAAACTGTTTCAAAAAAATTTCCAATTAATGACAAGCTTCTTCATACAGTGACTCACAGCTTATTTGATGCAGGTAATACTTTTTTAGAAAAACGAAAATGACACGATGTTTATTACATTTAATAAAAAGAACTTTATGCGACTTGTAATGAGATATGTATGTACTGTTTACCGCTGCAGAAAAAACAATAACAAAAACAAAGCCTGCTGAAGAAATATAGAAACAAATATTTTTCTCATCTAAATATTCTCACAGCTTAAATGATGCAGTGTATTTTATATTTTCTCTAAGAATGAAATAACGGTGAAATGTATTTTTTTCTGTTTAGCTTAGCGTCTTAAGTCATTCTTAAAAAATTTTTGCAAAGAAAAGTTGAAAAAATATAAATTTCTTGAAAATGGGAAAACTGACCTCATTTGAAAAAAGGCAAGACGTTATTCGTCATTATAAAGAGGGAAAAAGCCAAAGAAAAATTGCAGAAATTGTTGCTATTAGTTCGTCAACTGTACAGCACATTATAGAAAGGTTTTGCCACGAAAATAGGATAGAAGATAAGGGCAGATCTGCTCCAAATAAAATATTTAATGATGCAGATAAGAGGTGGATTGTTCGCAAAATTAAAAAAAAACGCGATTTAAGTGCTCCAAAATTAACGAACGAAGTCAAAAAATACTTAGGCAAGGTCTGTAACCCTGAAACTGTTCGTAGAGTTCTGCGCGAAGAAAATTTTCATGGAAGGACTGCCCGAAATAAGCCATTGATCAATGCTCGTAATAGAAAACGAAGATTAGCGTTTTGCAGACAACATATAAACAAAGACATTTCGTTCTGGAAGTCTGTTGTTTTTGCGGATGAAAGCAAATTTAACCTTTTCAGGTCTGATGGGAAGTCCTGCGTTTGGAGAAAACCAAACACCGAGCTTCAACCATGTAATTTGCGGTCTACAGTTAAACACGGCGGGGGTAGTGTGATGGTATGGGGTTGCATGTCCTATTCAGGCGTCGGAAATTTAACATTTATCAAAGGAAACATGAATAAAGGGATGTATCTAGATCTGCTAAAGGATAATTTAGTACAAAGTGCGGATAAAATGGGCATTAGGGATTCGTTTAGGTTCTACCAAGACAACGATCCCAAGCATACTTCTGGTATTGTAAGAACTTGGCTTATCTGGAACTGCCCACATGTAGTACAGACACCTGCACAGAGTCCAGATCTCAACGATATTGAGAACTTGTGGTCAGTGCTGGAAAATAAAATAAGAAACCACAATATTTCTAATGCTGCTGATCTAAAACGGGCACTACAGGAGGAATGGGATAAAAATAGTTCCGATTATACAGCAAAACTGGTAGAATCTATGAATTCCCTATTAAAAGCTGTTCTGAATCAAAAGGGATACCCCACTAAGTATTAGCCGTAATCATGAAATCGAAATATTAATGTGTTTATGTTTTTTTGAATACTTTTAATTTAGTGCATCATTTAAGCTGTGACCTCAAAACTGTAACTGAATTATTTTAATTTGCTATATCTTTCTTATGAAGAAACATTTTTTGTTAATTTTTGTTATTAAATAAAACATGCAATTTAACAATATAAAAAATATAAGATTTTTTTCTGTAATGCAAATACCATAAAATATATTTGATATTTTAATAATTTTTTTGGGCTGCATCAAATAAGCTGTGAGTCACTGTATATGGGTAGTCGAGGACAGAATATGCTTGTTGCTCATTTAAAATTTTTGGAAAATTAAGGATTACTTTTTTCATACCATTGTGTATTACAAGTGAACCTGGAAATAGTAAAACGTGTTGTGCTTATCATAAGATGAATCAAACCGCAATAAGTCAACACAATAAATGCTATGGACGTATGAGATCAAAGGACTTTTAAATGTGAAAAACCAAGTTTTGTTAAAATAATGGAAAAAATATAGACTAAAAAAATAACAATAACAAAAATATTTTCATAAAATATTGTACATATATTTTTCGTATACTACAGGGTGATTCAATCACGACCCGCCGAATTTCAACAGCGTATTTCTTGGTTCTTGTGCGAAATGACAGCGGTTTGGAAATTTTAGGATTGGTGGTCGGAGGGTAGTATGGTAAAATTGCTAACTTCTGAACCAGAGGTCGGATTTTTTTGGGCTTGCTGGAAAGGGGTTTGGGAGACCTTTCAGAATCAATAAAGAAAAAAAATTAAAAAGAGTGAAATCGCCGAGATACAGAGCTTTTAAAAAAAAGTTGAAAAAAAGTCATAAGAACGTGCAAATAACCTAAAATTTAAAATTGAACTAAAAGTGAACACAAAATAGAATATGAAAAGTTCACACTTTTTGATTATTGCATACTATACTGTTGAATTATTAAAGCATTTTAAATGTCAAAAGGTTTTATCTCTAATGGTTAATATTTTTTTTTCTTAGGTATTGTTTCAAGTTACAACATATTTATACAAAAATATACCTTAATATTATGGCAGCTTAAATATATTTTACAATACTTAAAAGATTTATAAATATAGTTAAATTAAAAATGTCTTTTTTTATAATATGTTTAACTAAAATGTTGTTTATTTTTTCATGTTTTATTTCGTGCAGTTTATTATCGGAACTTCGATCTGTGTTGGGCTCTTTACGTTTAAGTGACTGGTTTAATCGACCTGGTATCATTGAAGTTAGCGACAACTTTGATTCACTAACACGTGGTCATGCCACACAGCCAGAAGAATTAACAGACATCAACTTTGATCGAGAGGTAAAGTACAGCAAAAAAGTTTGCAATTGTTTTAGAATTTGGTTTTGTCTTCATGAAAATGATTTATGTTTTTTTTATCTTTAAAACTAACAAACAGTTGAAATTGTGATTGTTTTAGTGCATTTATTCCATTTAATTTTTTATGGTTTGTTTTGCTTTTTCTAGATTAAACACTTTTTATTTAGACGCAATATGCCATTTGGCAGTGATTTGAGAGCTATTGATATACAACGTAATCGTGACCATGGTCTAGCCTCCTACAATGATTTTAGAGAGTTTTGCGGCTTAAGACGAGCTCATAGCTGGGAGGAGTTTGCTGACCTTATTGATCCACAAGTAAAATCAAAACAAAAAACTCTTTTTATTATGTGTAAAAAACTAACATCGTTTACTTTTTATTTTAGATAATTGAGAAACTGAAAAATTTGTATGCCAGTCACGAGGATGTTGATGTTACTGTTGGCGGTTCATTGGAATCACATGTTGCTGGAGCTCTAGCCGGCCCAACCTTTTTGTGTATACTAACTGAGCAATTCTATCGTACACGTGTAGGTGATCGTTTCTTCTTTGAAAATGGTGATACACATGCTGGTTTTACTCCAGGTAAATAAACAAACAAAAAACTATGATATATCCAAACATCGACTAACCGAATAAGGTTTGAAAATTGAGACAAAACGAAAAATGTTGGAGCAGAGTTAGGGTATTTATTATTATTACTTATTAGATTCATAATTAATTATAGATCTAATATAATTTAAGGAGCACTAGCTACATAGGCTATCAGCTCAATATGGTATTTAATTATTCAACTTTTCATTAAAAAATTTTTTTTTTAATTAATCGATTAATCAAAAAAAAAAAGAAATTGTAGAATATACAAAATTTTTTATGTTTTAATAATTTCATTTAAAAAAGGGAACAAGAATAAGTTCAGTAACACTTTAAAAATTCATATTTACGAATTGAGATTGTGATTTGTAAGCATTCTTAGTTTTTCTGTCCTCTTTATTACATACATATTAAAATTTTATAAAAATCGGGAGGAACCACACCTCAGGCCTTTCGGCTACGTTTAACATTTTAAAGTTAAGCCCGGATAAGTCAGACGTACGTTTACGTCTTTAATAAATTCATATTGGATAACTTACATAAAAAACAACATTTATTAAATGTTAACCTTAGATATTTCTATACAGACTTGATATTCATAACTATAGTTAAGCACTTAACTTTGGTTATTTCAAATAAGCTAGCAGGCCTCAATGAGTGAAATGAGAATCGTGAGAAAATCGTGTAATTTCTTTATCTTTTCATATGCAGTGAACACAGAAACACCGTAAATGAAGAGAGAAATTTTGTTTTCCTTTATGTTTACGTAATTCCGTCCCTATATTTGATTTTAGTAAATTATTCGCAGGGGATTTTGACAAAACTTTGGCATATGAAACGCTTAAATATTCAAACAGTTTTTTAGTTTCCAATATATATTTATGTAACCAGGCGCCGATCCAGAGGGACTTTAAAATAATTTAGTTAATTAATATGTTTTAAAATAATTTAGTTAATTAATATGTTAAGTGCCATCTTAATGGTAATATTGACAACTCCCAATAAGACTACGATTTGGTTTGGGAATGCCTATTAATCTTACTGTCATCTAGTAGTGAAATTCTAAAGCAGCAAAGGTAAATAACATGTTAAAACTTTTAGTTTGAGAACTTGCTATTCCGAGGAAAATGTTTTCTTATTAAATATTTTTTAAATACAAATGGAATTATAATTTAAAAATTATTTTTGTATTGTTGGGTTGTCGTTCTGCACTTGTTATTGACATTTATTCCCGAAAATAAAAAATATAGTGAACATGATTTGGAAATCAGCTGTTTGGTTTTTTTATTGATTTCGAACTAAATCAATTTTGCGGAATTTTCTGGCCAAAGACCTTAATAACGAGATAACGACTTGAAATTGGCATGATCGGACATGATTATGGCTGCTTTTAACTTATTTAAAAATAAATATATCTTCTGTAAAAATTTTAACGGGTTACCAAAGTCAATTCGCATTGCAAATAAATAAACATGAATTTTTGTATGCAAAACGAAGTTATTTTATAAATTATTCTTATCGATTTCTCAAAGTAAAAAAAAATTTGTTAAATAGGGTCCACAATTGTTTTACCAAGAGTAAGTACTTACTTTACTATTGTAAATTACTACTTATTTCTACACTAGGACGCGGATGGGGTTTTTCACAGAGGTTGAAAGCTATCTGTCTCCTACGCACTTGGGGGTAGCAAGAAGCGATTCCTCTGTTCGAATTCCCAAGCATCTCACAACTTCCCGTCTTAGGCCAAGTGTTACCTGGCAATGTCATTCATGCACCCGTCTGATGACAGCCGATAACAATGTCACTAAAACTCAACTGTATTCTGCCGGCCTAGCGGTGTATTGGCAACCCAAACAAAATTATTACTGAAACCAAAACAATGAAGAAAACTATAAACCTAATTTAAAGATTACAACCTTTAGCATGAAAGTAAAGACTAATTTTGGAACATGGAGTGTTCGAACGCTTTTGGAAACAACTAGTCTTGCTCATTTGTGTAAGGAATTTACTACCAATAAACTTACATTACTTGGTCTTACCCTTCTTTACTCTTGGAAGCCAAATGGTGAAATACCTGATCCAGTGGTGTTGGAATATTACTATCAAAAGAAGCGAAGAAAGCCCTCATCGATTGGAAGCCATTTTCTTATAGAATTACTACTGCAATTAAATAATAAATAATTAAACCCCACGCTCCAACGGAAACATCCCAAAAGAAAAGAAAGGAAGGAAGCATTTTATAATCTTCTCAACAGTGTTTTTGTTACTGTTCACCGATACGGTATTATTATAATGATGGAAGATTTAAATGTCCAAATGGGAGACAAAAACACGAATGTCTAAAATACAATGGGTAGACATGGAGTGAGCTATCTGACAGAGAATGGGGACATGCTGTTGGATACATGTAGGACGTTACAGGTTATAGGTGGCACATTATTCCCCATTCAAGGATACATAATTTTACTTGGGTATCCCCAGATAACAAAACTGAAAACCACATCACTATCAGCTAAAAGTGGCGTGGCTCACTATTGGATGTGCGTAACAAAAGAAGGGCTGACATCGCAAGTGATCACCATCTGGTTCTTTCAACGCTTCGCATAAAAATTGCGGTTATTAAAAACAACAACCTAGCCCAGGAAGGAAGTTTGATGTAAAGAAACCTAAAAAAGAAGCAGTCCCAAACTCGTTCATCAGTGCACTTAAAACATCACTGCATCTGAATAACAGAAATTAAAATCGAAGTTGGGCCGAAATAAAAAAAGTATTCATTGTAGCAATAGAATATCACGTCGGCTACAAAATCAATGTCCGTAAATAATGAATTAGCGATGCAACCTGGAAACCCATATTAGAAAGGAAAGAAGCAAAAGCCGCAATTAACTCCAGCTGAACACGCTCGGATAAATCAAGATGTCAACAAATGCATAGTGACCTTAACCGGAATCGGACCAATAACAAGCTAAAAAAGCACAGGATGCCGCTGAAACAAATCGCGCTAGAGATGTATATCGAGCTGCAAAGAAATTGACCAAAAACACAATGTCCACCGGTAAACCCTTGAAAGACGACTCTGGGCATATTGTTATATCATAGGAACAACAATTAAATCTTTGGGAAGTATTTTACTCCAATATGCTTTCCAAGCCTCAACCCAAGTATAGCAACGCTACAACATTATAAAAAACAACTTGTTAGAAAAATAAAAATACAAAAAAGTAACATTTGATTTTTAAGAAAAGTATTTTATGTCATGAAAGAAAAAATAAATTTTTAGTTAGTCATAATTTTACAATCGAAACATTCGAACGTATAACATATTTTATAACACACGCAACAAACTATATGCAATTGCGCTACACATACTCCTAATCAAAATTTCACCATCGACAGCCCTGATATTAAAGAGATAGCCGAGGCAATAAAACTGCTAAGAAATAACAAATCTCCAGGCTCAGATAAGATCTCACCGGAGCTGCTTTAAATTGAGCCAATAACCAGTGAACACTTACTGGCGCCCGTTATAAAAAAATTCTGGCTAACTAAAACTCTTCCATAGGAACTTGCGGAGGGTGTGATTATAAATCTTCCTAAAAAAGGGACCTAACAGCGTACATAAATTGGAGAGGCATAATATTAAAGATATGATTTGGTTATTTTTACACAAAATAATATGTCTTTATTTCAGAGAGTATTGATAAAAATTAAAAAAATATTTTCATTTTTACAAACACAAATATTTTATCAATAGATCAATTTATCAAATTCCAACAAAGTAAAATCTTAGAAGTATTCAAAAACATTTAAGTTGTATTCAAATCATATAACACTACTGAATATTGCCAACAAAGTGGTTGCAATTATAAAATATATATATAAATATATATATATGTATCGATTATTTAAACAGCGTAAGGATAATTGCGAAACAGACAGTAGAATGGAGGTCACCGTCAAGGTCAAGGCATTTGACATCATAAATCACCCTGCTATATGGAAAGCATCATCTCATCATCTATACGCAAATGCCACTTGTCGCATATTATATGAGAGGCAACTGAGTAAGAAATTTCGGTAGGAAATGGATTTCGTCAAGGTAGTGTTTTATCGTCATTGCTTTTTAATTGTGTTCTCGACATAGTAATGGAAAAATCCACAAACCATAGAAGATGAATCACGTGGGGCTTGCAAGGTCGATTAAAGGATCTTGACTGCGCAGATGATATCTGTTTGCTAACACTTATTTTCTGATATGCTAGTTTATGAATCCGGACTATCCGTTGGTCTGAAGATAAATATGCTAAAATCAAAAACCAAGCGCATTAATGCAAAGAACGAGTAACGGTTTACCATTTAAACCCATTAACTTGAAGATGTAGAGTCCTTTTGCTACTTGGGAAGCATACTCGACAAAAGTAGTGGCTCTACCGCAGATATATTCAGTCGAATAAAACTCGACAAGCTTTTGGGCAATTAAATCGTGTGTGGAACTCGTTATATGTGCCACAAGTGTAAAGTGTTGTATGGATGCGAAACGTGGAACGCAGCAGCACGTAACATACAAGCAATACAAGTTTTTATGAATAAATGTCTACGTAAGATACCAAACAAACATGAAATCCACAAGCGCAAATGTTCCGGGATAGGTCACATTCTGCGAAAACCAACAGATATCAAAACAGGCCATAGAGTAGAACACTCAGGGCAGTCGCCGTACAGGACGACCATCGCATACTTGGAAGCGCCAAATAGGAATTGAGACGTATTGGAAAGAACATGTTTTGGCTCTATGTTCCTTGTAGGAGTTGAAAGGAAAAATATATGTTATATGTATATGTATGAGTACCATGCTGGTAACTTAATATTCTCACTTTTTTGTAAACGAGATCAAAAGTAATAAAGCGAGTAAATAGCCTAGTAACTAGTGAAACCCCTTGTATGCTACTTACTCTCTTAATTACTTGGTAATATGTATTTTTGTTGGGATGTACTCCATGAAACTACATTACAAAATTTTTATTTTTTGACCATATATCATCCAATTTAGTGTTAACAGTAAGACTATAGAGCCATTAAGACATTTTAGTTTTTACATCTTTAATATTTAAACACATGAATTTTATTCGCGTTTCGTTTTCCATACGGTCTTTTATAGTAGTTTTAGGGTACTTTTCGACACTAACTTTTTGCTTTTGTAGCTATGGAATAGGACCAACCTGAAATTTGTGTCCTAAATTTTTTATTTTTTTTTTTTTTTTGTTTAAAAATTTAAAATAATATACATTTATTAAATATTTTATTGATTTTGGTTAGGATCTGCAAATTTTTTGATATCTTTCTTATATTTGGGAAATAGAAACAAATTATGCCACACAATCATGGTGCTGTTTGTATAAAATCGCTACAGTTTTAGGCATATTTTCTCGATTTTTTTTTAAATACACGAAATTTCGAACTAAAATTGTATTTATATACCATTGAGTAGTAAGTGCTGTTAGTGTAGTAGCTAAGATGTGGACTCTGAAACCAGTAGGACCCGCCATTAACTTTTTGCTTTTGTAGCTATGGAAAAGGACCTACCTGAAATTTGTAGCCTAATTTTTTGTTTTTGTTTAAAAATTTAAAATAATATACATTTCAGGGACAATTTATTAAATATTTTTTTCTTTTATTAATAGATCAATTAGCTGAACTTCGTAAAGCTAGTATGGCTCGGTTACTATGTGATAACGGCAACAATATTGCTTCCATGCAGCCACAGGCCTTTATACATATTTCAAAAAAGTAAGTATACATATTTCAAAAAAGTAAGTATGGATCATTTAACATCATTTTAATATTTAATACACGCAAAAAACGTCAATAAGTCCGTGACTTTTTGAATAGAACACAGTTTTATTTTGCAAAAAAAAATTATTTTTCATCATAATCTCCTTTTAGCTCAATACACTTAGTGCAACGTTTCTCTAATTTTTGTATCCCTTCCAAAAAATAGGATTTTTCGAGGTCCATAAAATAGGCATTTGTTTCATCAATAATTTCATCGTTGGAGCTAAATCTCTTTCCACCAAACCATTTCTTTAGGTTTGGAAATAGGAAATAGTCACTGGGGGCTAAATCCGGCGGATGAGGTACCAATTCGTAGCCCAATTCATGGAATTTTACCATTGATACTACACAAGTGTGCACCCATGCATTATGGTCAATTTAGAGCAAACGCGGCACCCATCTTGCAGACAGCTTTCTTATATCCAACTGATCATTTAAAATCGAAACCACACTGCCATATTAAATGCCTTTGGCATCAACAATCTCACGCACTTTTACTCTTCGATCGGCCAACACCATATTGTGGACTTATTCGACATTTTCGGGTGTATTGACCTCAATTGGCAGTCCAGATCGTTTAGCGTCATTTGTACTTGTGCGACCACAATGAAAGTCAGTAAACCACTTTTTTACCATTTAAATCAATAGTGCAGGGTCCCCATAGTATTTATCAAGCTTTTTCTTGGTTTTATTGACGGTTTTTTCGCGAAAAATAATGTTTAATGAGCACTCGAAACTCACTTTTCCATTTTTAAAAAATCCACGAGGTTGTTTGTTTTGAACAGCTGTTAAAAGCAAAGTAAATGATCGAACTTGCTCAATATTTGACAGTAGTCCATTAACAGGTGGTACTTGATGGGAACAGTGTTGCATTTCATACAACTACGAGGGAATTTCGAAAAGTCATGGACTCATTGATCCGCCCTCGTATTGCTTGGAATTACAAGCATAAATAGTCTAGACGATAGAAAGTTGCAAAATAAAGGGTGATTGAATTTTAAGGGCCGATGTTGATTTTGAATAAAACACAAATTATTTAGGAAATTATTGTCATTTCTTTTTATTAGGATAATATGATATGGTTCAATTATGTATCGAACAAACTATCGGCCAAATGGCCGCCGCGACCTCGGCGGCACACCTCCATCCGATGGTCCAAATTTTCGATGACGCTGAGGCATAATTGAGGTTCTATGCCGTTAATGTGCCGAATCATCTCATCCTTTAGCTCTTGAATTGTTGCTGGCTTATCGACGTACATCTTTTCTTTCAAATAATCCCAAAGAAAGAAGTCCAACGGTGTCAAATCACATGATCTTGACGGCCAATTGACATCGCCACCATGTGAGATAACACGGCCATTGAATTTGTCGCGCAAAAGAGCCATTGTTTTGTTAGCATATCGTGCACATCCATATCTTCCAATTCGGGCCATAAAAAGTTAGTTATCATCTCACGATAGCGAACACCATTCACAGTAACTGCCTGACCGGCGTCATTTTGGAAAAAATTTAGCCCGATGATGCCGCCAGCCCATAAACCGCACCAAACAGTCACTCTTTGTGGGAGCGCGAGAGGTGCAATTATTGGGCACGACGACGAGTTGAGGTGGACGGCTCTTCAGCCACACTATCGCGAACAGCAGCAATATTTTCTGCAGTACGAGCTGTACGACCATGCACTGGTGTTTTCACATCTCCTACAGACCCGGCTTGCTAAAATTTTTGCACGATTTTTCCGATTGTACGCACATTTGGACGATTAAATTGACCGAAAAAATCACAAAATGCACGATATGCATTTTGATTTGAACGCCCATTTTCATAATAAGCCTGAATAACTTTAACGCGTTGCTCGATTGTGTATCTTTCCATGGTTTAAATTGAGTTAGTCTGAAATTGAGAAATGTCAAATGAAAAGTAGAAAAAGCTTGACGTTTAGGTGTGGTTCACATTCAACAACGGCCCTTAAAATTTAACCACCCTTTGTAACGAGGGTTTACTGCAGCAATCTAGTACCCGTACTTTTCAGGATAGACAAAAAACGTTTTATACTAAACTTGTGACATTTTTTGTAATATTTTTTAATTTTAAAAGTAATGATAAATTTAGAATTTCGAAAAAAAATCGTAAAAAATGGTAATTTTCATTAAAAAAAACGTTTTTTTTTGTCTCCCCTAAAAAGTGATAGTTTTTAATACGAGGTTTCTGCAGTAAACCCTTGATAAGTAATTTTCCATTTTTATACATAAACCGGTAATAAAAAAATCTAATATAAATGTATTTTATTTGTATCCTTTTATAGTAATCCTGTTGTGCCATGTTCCAATATTCCCCAAGTTGATTTGACAAAATGGATCGATCAAAAACCATATACAGCCCCTTCATCCACACCTTTGCATGGATATGGAAAATAATAATAAAAACTAAAACAAATATTTAAAATAAATTTAAAAACTAAGCAAAATCTGAACTATGTAAATTTTAATAGCACACCTTAATTCTATTCTAATTTTTTTATTTGTTAGTATTTGTTTTTCTTATTGAAGACATTTCAAACTTCAAAGGCCAATATTATGTAGTTTTTTTTTTTCATTTATATATTATTTTGTATTAATTATATTGTATGTACTCGTACAACCAATTAAAAATACTTGTGTACTTACGATGTACTAAATACCATAAACAGCATTATTTTATATGTTGTAGTTTCAATTGTAAATAATAATTTTAATAAAACATACAATGTACAATATTAAATTTTAATGTAATAAATATCACAAAAAATATATTGCTTTTTTTTCTACAATATAACGAACTTTTTGCAAATTCATATACTGATTCTGTTTCTATGGAGTTTGACCAATAAGCAATAAATTCGTTTCATCTAAACTAAAACAGGTTACTTTGGAACCGGTTCTAGAACTGGTTCTGTGATAGTGAAACCTTACATTTTGACTCCCAGGAATCAGTTCTAGAACCTGTTCCATGGATCCGGTGGTATATGAACCATTTCTAGAGTATATTTAAAGGTAACCTGCTCTTAATAATTTTGCAGGGTAGTGTCAAAAATATCTGAATATCTGTGTTACACATTCTACTGAGCGCGTCAGCAAATATGCAATAGGTTATGAAAAAAATAAATGAAAAAATTAGTCCTGTAATAATAAGTATGTTCGTTTACCCAATAATTTGTACAAATTTGTACAAATTTTTACTGGAAGTCGTTCGTTTACACAAGTTCTCAGTAAACATAAAGAAAAAAAGAGAGAATAAAGTGACAGTTTGATGTTGAGAGTTCTTCTTTCTGCAAATTTTTACTGGACAAATTATTGCCGGCAAGAATTTACAAGCCGAAAAAACATATGATTGAACAAAATGTGTTTAAATTTTGTAAATACAAAAAAAATGTTTTACAACTACGTTGTTTTATGCAAAGCAACAAATATTGTTAAATGAATTATAGAAAAGATAAGAAAACCTTCTAAAATGTTTCTGCTTAAGATTTTACAGTTGTATTTATTTTTGCATTTGGTTTTACAATCAGCTGCTTAACAAACTTGTAAATTATTGCAAATTTTCTGTTCGCATACTTTTTTAGAAAATTTTCATTTTGAGAGTAAATTTGCCTTACTCTCTGTAAATTTGTTACTGAGTAATTCTTACTAGACTTGACTGAGAAAAGTAAACGAATGAACCTAATAATTATAAATTACCCAGAAAATTGTAGTCCTGCCATAAACATTTTAAAAGATTATTATTTTTTGTTTTGTCTTTGAAAACGATTATAAAAGATTTTTATTTTTTCTGTCTTCTATAACCACGCTACAGTTCGCAAATCTTAAGATATTGTTAATAAATTTTCCACACTGACTTATATTTGCACAAGGACGAACTTGTTTTTATTGATTTTGGTTAGGATTCTCAAATTTTTTGATATCTTTCTCATATTTGGGAAATAGAAACAAATTATGCTGCACAATCATGGTGCTGTTTGAATAAAATCGCTACAGTTTTAGGCATATTTTCCCGATTTTTTTTTAAGTACACGAAATTTTGTACTAAAATTGTATTTATATACCATTCAGTAGTGAGTGCTGTTAGTGTAGTTGCTAAGATGTGGACTCTGAAACCAGTAGGACCCGGATTCGATTTCTGGCTCAAACGACCAAAAAAAAAACATTTTTCAAAAAGAAATTATTATTTTTTAACATCCTCAACTTTCGGTTGGCCTGAGCGAACCACTGAAAGTAATTTCTATTATAAAGCGCTTCAAATCTCGCCGTTCGGATTCACCATTGAACTGTCATGTATTCTAAGAATATGCAACACACCTAATTACGCATGAATGGAAGCGTAGTGGTATCGCAACGAACACTCAGTGTCTATCAGAGAACTGCAAAATCAAATTTTTTCTTGATTTAATCATACACAAAAATTCTTGTTCACATTTAATAATTCAACAAAATTCACTGTAGAATAAAATCAGCATCATGTTACTGAACGCGTAATTCGGATCAGTTTGAATCATATGTCGATTATGCTTACTGCAAATTTAATCACTCAACAAAAAGTCAGCGTTGAATAAATCAGAAAAAACAACAAACAACGCGTATGAGTGTATTCATAATTAAAACGAAATAGAAACACATTTTATAAATGATATTGTTTACATTAGGGTGGGACTTAAATCCGCTTTTTTAGAATTTTTATTAGTAATAAATATATTCTTCTTTGTGAAATATAAATATTTTTTTGGAAAAAAAAATTTAGGTCGATATCTCAGGCTTGCCTAATCCGGAAAATTTTAAATATTGTCTAAATTTTTTTTCATCTATTTTGATTGGAAAATTAGGCAATATTTAACTTTAACCGGATTGGGAGAGCATGAGATATCGACCTAAATTAAAAAAAAAAAATCACAGAGAACAATATTTTTGGTATTACTAATAAAAATTCTAAAAAAACGGATTTTATACCCACCCTAATTTATGAAATGTGTTTCTACAAACCACCCCCTTTTTATAGATAAGAAACTATTTTGTTTTAATTATGAATACACACATACGCTTTATTTATTGCCTTTAATTCTACATCAAAATAATTATTGTTGACTCAAACGAACAGAATAAAATCAATGGTATAAAAATGACCGATGATTATAAATCAGTGACAACAATTTGCAGGTCGTTTGATTGATTTAAAATCATCAACAAATATGTGTATTGGTGTATATTGAACGTTTGAACGCAAACACATATATATTCTTGTGTTGATTGCGTATGAACGTTTTGCAATCAGCATTTGCAGTTCTCTGATGTCGACATAAATTAAAAAAAAAAAATTTCAAAAAGAACAATATTTGGCATTCCTAATAAAAATTCTAAAAAAACGTATTTTAGACCCACCCTAATATACATATAACATTTATGAAATGTGTTTCTACAAAACCACCCCCTTTTTATAGATAAGAAACTATTTTGTTTTAATTATGATTACACTCATACGCGTTGTTTGTTGTTTTTTCTGATTTATTCTACATCAAAATAATTATTGTTGGCTCGAATGAACAGAATTAAATCAATGGTTAAACAACGACCGATGATTATAAATCAGTGACAAAACAATTTGCACGTCGTTTGATTGATTTAAAATCATCAACAAATATGTGTGTTAGAGTATATTCAGCGTTTAAACGCAAACACATATTTATTCTTGTGTTGATTGCGTATGAACGTTTTGCAATCAGCAAATGCAATTCTCTGGTGTCTATGTGAGCTGGCGAATAAAGTCGGCTGCCACCTCTACCTAACCGAAAATACCATTTAGTAGGCTTGTTAGGCTATTTTGAACCAAAGTCAACTTCGGAACCATACAAATTTTGGACCCATGGACTATTAATGCTAGCTTCCTTAAAAAGGGGTATGAATATTTTTTTCTTGCCAATACTCTATCAAGTTTTGCATCAATGTCAACTCTGACTTCCTTATAAATATCGATTTCACCGAATGCAGCTTCCAGAAATTGACTGTTATGGTTTGAAGTCTCTTCTTCGGAATCTGAGTCGACTTCTAGTGCTCTTAAATTTTCTCTCACGGAAGATGTGCTCATACTTGACGTTTCAGTGACGAATTGCGTACTGAATAGGTTAGGCGTAGGTCCTAATTCTTCTGCGTCTCCCTTAAAGTAACAAGCTTAATTTTAGCTTAAATCGTCAATATTTCAACATTTACCAACCTGCTATATAGAAATAATCCTTCCGGCTAGTTTTTTCAGATGACTTTTAGCAGCCTCCTTTTGGTCCAAATTTAGAATTCGCCGAAATCGTGGATCGAGAAATACTGCTGAATTCATTAAATCTGTATTTATAAGTAAAGGTTCCCTTTTACAAATGCAATCATAAATATCCAGAGGTTCGTCCGTATTCCTGTTTTGCAGTTCCACTTTTAAGGTAAATCAAGGCCTATAAAAATCTCCCATTAGAAGTTGTTGGTGTTGAAGTTTAAGTGTTGTTTCATACAATGGCTTTAAGCTTGAAACAAGAATGTCAATTTTTTCCCATTCGGCCTCCGAAATTGTGTTTTGAAATGCTTTAAACACAATTCTTTAAAATCTTGAAACCTCGTCAGCATAATAAAGGTAGAATTCCAACGCGTGGGTACATCATCGTCGGCTTGCCCAATAAAATAAGCAACATTTGCATATTATACTAGGTATATTCTTACAGAGCAAAACCTAGGTAGGTTTGGCTATTTTTAGTTTTGGAACCGAAAACAACCCAAATAATTTCATTTTTTGATAGAATTTTAAAACCAGATTATATCTTGTTTTTGCCAAAAACCAAATAAAAATAATATAAATGTGCATTTTTAATAGACTAATTTTAGATAAAAAATAAAAAATAATTTTAGTTTTCGAAAATAATTATGTTAAATTTTAAAATTGTGTGTCGTGATTCATTTGTTTATGCATTAATAATTTTATTCGATAATTTTAACACGAGAAACCTTAATAAAAGTGTTAAAAAAAAGTGATATGACAAACAAAAACTAATTTAATGTGAAACTTTTAGTGTAACCGACCTGACTTTTCTACTTGCGTTTTCTACAAAAACTATGTAGTTTTTTTTCACTGCTGCGTTCTCTAAGTTTTTACTATCTGCCGCACACTGTGAATAATTATCATCCTCTCATCATGTATGGGCAGCACATCTCACAGAGTAGATTTGATGATGTTCTTCAAAAAGATTTTCCCAAAAAGAATCTTGATTTTCTGTAACAGAATTTTTAGAATATTGAGTAATATTGTTATCGCCATTATCTTCATCCTCATCGTGTCGTCATTGTCATCATCATCATCACCATAAACGCCAAGTGAGTCAACCGATTTAAACATATTCCGACCATTATCTGTCGTAATTGAAAAGATCTGCTTCTTGGTTATGCCAATTCATTTAAAACTTCTTGCAAATGTTCCTTTAAAGCAGTTTGTGAGGTCCGCATTTCACTAATAGAAAGCGTATATACTTCAATGTTGCCGTCCACAATTAGCTGAATATTAATTCGCGAAAACTTTTTACCGCCTTCATTTTCAGACAAATAATTATCAAAATCCTCTCGTTCCTGATTATAAAGCTCAATAAGACTTCCAACAATTTTACATTTACAAGTTTTACACGTGGATTCGTTCCAAAAAAAAAACTCTCGAATAAAAATATTTCGCTTTCTACCCATTTTTCACTTTTTTTTCTATTCACTCTATTACTTTTTCACCCTTTCACTATGTATTACTGTAACATATAGTATTAATTATATTACAAAGTAGTTGTAATTATTTAAAAATTTTATTTTATTACGATAAACAAATGTTATCAATGTAATAAACAATACCCGAATGAATTTTAACAAAAGAGTGAATAGTAACAATAAAGAAACCAAAAGGAACATACTTAAAAGCAAAACAGAAAAATATACCGTTTTATATACACTCGAAAAAAAAAGTTAGTACAAAAGTCTGTAAAACGTGTTCTAATTCAATTGGACTAGTTTTAAGGCTATTTTTACAGAAATCAGTATTTTAACTAAATTATTTTTGTTATCCTAATTTTACCAATAGTTTAACTAATTGTTTCTTCGAATTTTTAGTAAATTATAGTTCTCAGTTTGACAACTTTTTATCTAATTTTAATGCCACTTATTCTCAAAATGTAATATTTTTGTGTCTTTGCTATCATTCTCACATAAGATGGCGCTATTTTCGTATTTTTTTTAGTGTAAAACCATAAAATAGCCAATATCTCGAAAACAAAATGTACCGAATTTCTAATACTCCATCCTCATATATGAGTCCTTATAAACTAACTATATTTCCAAAAATAAATACGGGCCTGATCTGAAGGGTAAAAACCCAGGGTTTTTTTTTCGAAATTTTAGCAGAAAATATTCCTAATATTATTGAACATTGTTTGTAAATTTTGCTACAAATTTAGCTAATTCAATTAAAATTTCAGCTAAATTCAAAGACCGGTTTTAGCTAAAAAAAATTTTGTATATTAACAAATTTTTTTTCTAAAATTTAGCTCACCTAAATATAGCAGACAATGATTCTTAGCTTCATTGATTTTTCTACAGCTGAAAATACTGGTACTATTATCAGTTACTTCTGCAGAGGTTTTCGCTATTTCTACTGACATTTTTTTATGAGTGTAAACAAGCGCTTAAAAGTGATGAAAATCTTATCGATTCTAAAGTGAGGATGAAAAAATCTAAAACAAAAACCGCAACAAATGGAAATATTGCTAGTAATAAAAGTGATAATTCTGTGGCCCTTTTTAGGAATGACTTCTATGAAACTGTTTCATAGATTCTATAAAATGCTTCATTACCTGACGATTTATTGTTTCTATAAAGAGTTTCATTAATTCTATGAAGCTTTTCATAAACATTGACTGTAACGAAACCTGTTTCATAGATTTTATTAGGAGTGTCATTGGCTGAGCTCCAACGAATATTTTCATAAAATCTGTAAAGAAATTCAGTAATGAAATGAAGATGATTTCCTAATAACAGAAACGAAAACAAGAAAATATTTTAAAAGAAATAATACGGAAACTTACACGTCTTTGAGTAACAACGTTTAAAAAATGCAAAAAACCAGGTCCATGCGGCCAAAAAATCTTTTGGTTACTTATAATGAAAATTTCTTTGAATACAGGAAGACCGAAAAAAGAAAAATCTTTCATAATAGTTACAGAAGACCACAAAAAATTAAAATCTTTTATAATGGTTATAGAAGACCAAAAAAAAAGTTTTTTGTAATGGTTACGAAAGACAAAAAAAAAATTTAAATAATTGTAAACAAACTCTAAAGGTTATCAAAGACCAAAAAATATTGGTTATTTGTAACTATTATTCAGAGAGGAGGTTTTAAAAATTCGTGATAAATTATTATTTCAGAATTTTTTCAAATATTGGTTATAACAGTTATGTCCCTGAAATATACACCACGAAGACAAAAATTCAGTTTAGGGTCAAATAAAACACCTAGATCTACCAAATCCAGTTGATGACCTCCCAGAAAATAATTTACGGTAATTTGATTACTTCTTACGAATCGCATTAATTTGCACTTTTTCAAATTAAGCTCCAATAAGTTAACGTTGCACCATTCGTAGAATGAATCCAAGACTAAACGTGGTAAAAAAAACTTTTTCACCAGTCGCTTAGAATTAAATAATATTTTATATTCACCTGAAATAGTTCTTACCTCAAAAAAGTTTTTTCACCACTAAAAAATTTTTCCACCTCGAAATTCTTTTCCACAACAAAATTTGTTTTCACATCCAAAAATATCACTTTAAAATATTTGTTTCACCTCCATAATTTTACTTCTAAAGAATTTTACATTATTTGTATCAAAAACAGTAGAGAATATTTTTTTTTTCAGTCAGTGAAAACAAAATAAATCGCCTTCATTTTGTCGCTGACCATTTTAATTCGATTGTGAACGAACTCATAAAGTTCATGGAGGTCTTCTTATTCCCGGGAAGAATTGTCGTTGTCCATATCTGTTGCGGCGGGCTTAATACTAAGTTCTAAATTGCCAGGCAATTTGAGATCCGTCCCCAAGAAAACTTTTGTAAGTGTCCGGGAGGTGGAGTCGTAAACAGCGGATTGGTATGCCAGCAGAAATTTGAGAATGTGTTCGTCCCAGTCCTTCTTATGTGTACTGACCACTTTTTTTAGGTACTCCTCTAGAGTGCGATTAAATCTCTCGACTATGCCGCCAGATTGCGAATGCAATGGCGGCACACCCAGGGTTTTCGAGACACCCAGATAATCACCACTGGGACCGTCATGGAACTCCTTTAATACTTCATTTATTTTCGTCGTCGGCACTACAATTAAATCGGTCACAGTTTTGCCGTCGGCACTTTCCCATGTACGGTATAGGCAATCATTTAATACCTGTAGGATATTCCACTTGGCTCAATATGCTTTCATCTGGGGACTTTAAGCTGATATTTGCTCTCGGTTAGGCCTCTTGTTTTCTTGTTTGGCTGATATGATTTTCGACAATATAGGGTCTTCCCGTGGTGCAGCTGAACAGGCTTCGCTCAAATCCATATGGGTTAGTCGAACATCAACAATGTGCTTCTTTCCTTCAGCCCTCTGACAATTCTTGCTGTCTAAGTTAAAGGGTCGTCTTAAGAAGCCGTCGCACAGTGCTTTGTTCCTATATAACGAGTAGACAAAACTAGAAGGAGTTATCGTAGCTTACTGAAATTTGGTACGTGATTTTAGTTTAAATTAATTAGAAAATAAACCAAATTTTAAGAAAATTGGTGCAAGGACACGCCTACCTTCCATATATCCTGAAGTTTAAAATGTCATAATATCTTTAAATTTGGTCAGAACATAACGAAAATTGATAATTGTTATTAAAACAAAGTTATAAACGTGCCTGCTAATTTTCTTTTCAATCGGAGCAAGGACTCGCTTACCTGTCATATATCCTTTTTAAAAAAATGCTATAAAACGTTTTAAAGTTGACCGATTGTGTTCAAACTTATCAAATTAATTTGAATAAATATAACAAACATGTATACTAAAATTCGTTGAATTCGGTTTTGTAACTAAAAAGTCATTACTATATCCTTTTTTATTACAAACAATACCCCCCAAAATATTGTAATTTTTTTTAAGTAGGGGTAACCCCTAAAATAATGTTACTTTGCAGTCATTGAAAATTATTTTTAACAAAGCTGAATAAATGAAATTATCAAAAAATTCGTTACCGAAATACCAAACCAGGCATTATTTCGATTACCACGCATGTTACAAATCAGAGATTAAATTTTATGATTTTTTTTAAATGTAGTTCGCATACCTAACTTAATAAATTTTAATAACGGTAAATAAAATATTTATATAATAAAACAAAACAAGTACTGTCAGGGATGGAACTTTTTAAATAATACTCAAATTTTACCAAATTTAAAATCGATGGTACTTTCTATAAAATAATAATAAATATTGAGCTGCATTTAGATCGAAAAGTTTTTTATTTTTTTAATCTTGATCTCCATTTTTATAATTTTTCTCTCTCTTTCTATTTATTTTAAAATTATTTTAAATAATTTTTGATATTTTTTGTGAAACAACTAAAACTAGAGATTTCACGAAAATTCGGTCCCTATTCGGTATTCGGTATATTTTGGCTATTTACCGAATATTGCTACTATTCATCCAAATACCGAATATTGCGACTATTTCGCCGAGTTATTCATTTTATAAAAATGTGCTAAAATCAATGAATTTTATTTTAAAGAATTCGAAACAAGTCCAAAATTGAAAACTTTTTTTTATAAATTTTGTTTAATATTATTATTGACTATTAGCGAAAATGAAGTGTTATAGTCGAAAAACGTTTATTTGTTGCCTAAGTGTAATCTTTTTATGAAAAAAGTTATGAATATGCACTTCTTATTCGGAATTTTGTTCTTTTTTTATTCGGCCGAATATTCGGTATTCGATTTTAACCGAATACCGAATGATCGGTATTTTGAATACACTATCGTGACGAATACACTATTCGTGATATCTCTAATTAAAACCGATTTCTTTTTAACAAGTTTTCCTGAAAATTCTACGTATTTAGCGCCCTTTAGTGGTGCAAATAAGAGTAAAATCTAAGTTTTTTTCACACAACGCTTTATAATCTTTCTAAAAATATGTTTTTTTTATAAATATATTATCGGGGAACTTTATTTTATTTGCCATCATTTTTGTTTTTAACACCACAAAATTGCATCAAATTTATGAAAAAATCGTGAAAATATACATTTTTAAAAACATGATGTTTGATAATTTGTGGCACAATATTTGTTTGTTCTATTCTTCTTATTATCTTTGAGATAATAGTATAAACTTTGAAAAACGAAAATAAAAAAATTATCCGTATTTTTTTTTACTCCATCAAAGTTTTGTAAATTTTGGGTTGTCAACAAAACAAAATGTATAAAATAAAGCCACAAAAAAAATATTTTAAAGATTTGTATTAAAATTTACAATAAAATTTATATTTTTAGTTTATTACAAAAATACTAGAAAAATTAAATAAAAAAATTTTAAGCCATTTCTTGAAAAACTTAGTTTTTTAAAATTTTTTTTTTTTGTAAAACATCTAAAACTTTTTTTTGTGTTTAACCATTATTGCTTCAAATTCTCTAACCATTTTTGCTTCAAATTCTATAAGTTTAGCGCCCTCTCTCGGCTCCAAAAAAAAAGGTAAAACCAAAATATTCTCTTACACGATTTTAAGCTACTTTATAATCTTTCCAAAAATATATTTTTCATATTTATGGCACTTTAAAAGTAGAACAAATTTTAGTATAAATTAAGAAAGAAGACATATTTAAAAACATGTTTTTTTGTAGTTTGTGGGAAAAACTTGGTTCTATACTTCTTATTATCTTTGAGATAATAGTATTAACTTTGAAAGACGTCAAAAAAATACCCTTTTTTCGCATTTTTTTTTACTCCATCAAAGTTTTATAAATTTCGATTTTTTAACACAAAAACATGTAATTTTCAGATCTATAAAAATAATTTAAATAAAGATTTTAGTCGATTACAAATATATTAAGACAAAATAAAAAGCAAACTTTAAATAAGTTTTTTAAAAAATGAACTTCATATTTTTTTTCGTAAAACAACTAAAAGCCATATTTTTGTTATGCAACTATTGCCTAAAATTGTCCAAGTTTAGCGCCCTCTCATGGCGCCAAAAATTCAAATCAAAAATTTTTTTTCTTATGTTTTAGTTGCTTTATAATCTTTCCAAAAATATATTATTTATCAATATTCATGACCAACATTTCATTTTTGATTTTTCTCTATGAAACCAAGCACTGTGCGTCAGCATTGCAATGCTGCCTACCTTTCTAGTGCTAAAGTCATAGCTCTGAAGCCGTTCAATCCAACGTGCTAGCTGCCCTTCTGTTTGTTTAAATTGTAGTAACCACCTTAGTGCAGAATGGTCGGTGATAGTGCTTTCCGCTATCTATTGCGTTACTCAGTATTTTCTTTCAGGCTTCGAAAATGCCCGGCTGCAGTAACCTATGACATTTTCGGTTCCATTAACAACCTGCGAAAGCACACCTCCTATTCCATATCCCTTTGCATCGCTATCCAGCACAAATTTTTCTCCAGCAATAGGATAACACAGGATGCTGTAGTACGCAACTTGTGCAAATTTATTGGGCGATGCAAATCCTTCACAGCCCTTATTTTATCATCATCGGTTGATATACCATCTGCGGTCAGGCAATGCGTCAAATACAAAGATTCTCCCCATTATAATTAAGTCGTCAAGGTAACATACACTAGGCATATATTTCAGTAAAGTTCCTTCAACACATTTTCCATTAAGCGCTTGAATGTTGCTGGAGCATTGCATAGTCCGAATGGACTTACATTAAACTGCTATAACACGTCGCTGGCGCTAAAAGCAGTTTTCTCTTTGTCCTTCTCGCAAATTTCTACTTGCCAATATCAATTTTGCAAGTCCAATGTAGCCAATGCAGCATCGTCCGGAAGCTGCATACTGCCAACTTTGAGAATGTTCTTTATGTTTTTTTGTTCAAAATGGTACCATGTCCAAAAGTTTCAATATATTTAGACTTAGCTGACAATTTTAGCCAGTAAAAAGTAGTTTTTGTATTTTGATTTTTAGCTGTTAGGTCCACTAACTCCCAACGTACACATATGTTTGCGTTTGCCTTTTAGAAAACATTGTAATTTATTGTAAGCGTAGAAAAAGGTTGCCCGGGCTAAAGCCCGGGAGTACACGGAGTCTCCAATGTGTAGCATTGTCCCTGGCCAAAATTCCAAAATGTATCTTAACAATGTGATATCCCATAATCCAGTTAACACATATTTCAAATGTTAAATTTTCTCCCTTTGAAACCCCATTTTTACCATGTCTCTGGATAAAATCCTAAAATGTAGCTGATCAATGAGTTAACCCATACTCCAGTTAACTTAACACATATTTCAAATTTCAGGTTTCTAGCTAAATCAGTGTGGGCAGGCCATTTAGGGTGAGACTTTTCGCCCCTCCCCGTAGAAATTTGCAAAAATCCGACCTACTTGAATTTCGACGCCGGAGGAGGAATCTATGTACCAAATTTCAACTTCCCAGCTCCAGCGGTTTTGGCAGGACGTCTAGGGGAGGGGAGGGACGCTTTCCTGGCCCTCCCCGTTGGATTTTCCAAAAATCAAGTCTTAGAGAAGCAGCCTGCATAGAAAATTTCAACTTTCTAGTTCCAACGGTTTGGGCAGGCCATCAAGGGGGAGACTTTTCGTCCTTTAAACCCTTATTTTTACCACGTCAGTGGCCAAAATGAAATGTACCTTATCAATGAGTTAGCACATTCTCTAAGGAAAGCATATTTCAAATTTCAGGTTTCTAGCTAAAGGGATTTGGGCAGGCTGTGAAAGGGGATCTGTCCGTATTTTTGCACGTTATTCCTTTTATTTGTATCACTCACCTAAACTGTTTTTCATTTAAAAATCATGTAAGTTTTAATTGTTATTGTTTACATGTGCTCACTACGATTGTTTACTTTTAAAATATTTTATTTTTGTTGTTGTAGTTTTATACGAAATACAAAAAACAACAACATACCTAAATAAAATATTATTTTTACATCATAACTTTTTTATTAATTATTTTTATGAAATTATGTAAAGCCTGTTTGTCCTTATGGTGGGCAAGTTCGTCCCTTTGTGGATTTGAATTTGAATTTAGTCTTTTAGATTTGATTTTTTACAATTTTTTCTCTAAGATTTTTCCAAATATATTTTTATAAAATTTTTAGATTCAAAGTATATTCTTCACAATAGTATTAGTCTTTGTTTGTTTACATACTTATTTTCAAAATTTTTAATAGTATTTTCTCTTAAATTTGTTTTGACGTGAAATTTTAAACTTTTAATCCACTTGTTTTTAAATTTTTACAGTTATTTTGTTCTTTCTAAGTTTACTTTTTTTACTGGAAATGTAAACAAACATAAACTGAATGTTACAATAGTACTAAATTTTTTTTTAATTTAGAATTATGTGAAAAAGTTGACGTTTTAATCAAACAGCTCTTAAATACTGCCGAAACTTTTAACTAAGTTCCCATCGATAATCATTGTGTAAATCAACAATTTTACAAACAAAAACTTTCTAATGATAAATGTATTAAAAATGTTTAAAAACAAGAAGACCGCCTTAAAAAATATAGCTAAATTTTCCGCTAAAGCATTGTAAGTTGTTTGGGTTTCACGTGGAAAAACTGTGATACTCCATATAAAAACTTGTTTTTCACGATAATGAATTTTAATGAAAATTTAGTACAAAATGTTTTCAGGCAAATTTAATATGCAACACTTTTATTTTTCTAATGGGCTATTTGTGAATGTATCTTTCTTATGAAATAAAAAATTATTCATTTTCAGAATTTAAATTAAGATTTGAGGTCATTAAAGTTCTAGTGAAATTTTCTAAATTTCCGAGCCCCATTTGTAATTATATGATTAATAAAAAAAAAATAATAAATAAATAAAATATTATTGTAACTTATCATTATCTTAATGACCCATTAGCCACTAATTGGGACTTTAACTCACACATTTGTTGCTGTTTCATATATAAAATTTTTGGTGGTTAAATTTAAACGGGACATTAAGTAATAGAGTCTAAATCATATTTTATAATGCTGACTGTGTCCAACCAAAAAGTTCGACCAAAAACTTTATTTGGTCGAGTTTCCTTTGCTCAACAAACATTTTTGTTGACAAACTTTGTCCATAATGCTACAAAATACCGAGTAAAATCTTATTAAAAATCTCTAATAAAGTATTTTAAATTCGCCGGATTTGACGAGAAAATGAGTTTTATTTAAAGTTTTAAAAATTATGGTTTTATTTAAAATTTCTAGTTATGACAGGGAAATAACATTTTTTGCTGCTCCTACATTAATAAATATTTTAGTGCCAATCGAATTGTGAAGCATATTTTGGATCATGCAACAAATAAATTATATTAGTAAAGGGTGGTTAAATTTTAATGGCCGATGTTGTTTTTGAATAAAACACAAATTATTTATGAAATTATTGTAATTTTTTTATTATGATAATATTGTAAGGTTCAATTATGTATGGAACAAAATATCGGCCAAATGGCCGCAGCGACTTCGGCGGCACACCTCCATCCGATGGTCCAAATTTTCGATGACGCCGAAGCATAATTGAGGTTTTATGCCGTTAATGTGCCGAATTATCTCATCCTTTAGCTCTTGAATTGTTGCTGGCTTATCGACGTACACCTCTTTTTTCCAATAACCCCAAAAAAAGAAGTCCAACGTTGTCAAATCACATGATCTTGGCGGCCAATTGACATCGCCACCACGAGATATAACACGGCCATTGAATTTGTCGCGTCCTGTTGAAATCACATATCATGCACATCCATATCTTCCAATCCGGGCCATAAAAAGTTCGTTATCATCTCACGATAGCAAACACCATTCACAGTAACAGTCACTCTTTGTGGGTGCATTGGTTTTTCGACAATCACTCTTGGATTATCATTCGCCCAAATGCGGCAATTCTGTTTATTGACGAATCCACTGAGGTGAAAATGTGCCTCATCACTGAAGATGATTTTCTTCGAAAATTGATCATCCACTGTTGCCATTTCTTGCCACCATTCTGACTATTGACGACGTTTGGAATGGTCAAAGACTTTAGTTCTTCTTGAGTCAATTGCACCTTGTAAGCGTGTAAATGCAAGTCTTTATGCATAATGTTCATCAACGACGAGCGTGAGAGGTGAAATTGTTGGGCACGACGACGAGTTGAGGTGGACCGCTCTTCAGCCACACTATCGCGAACAGCAGCAATACTTTCTGCAGTACGAGCTGTACGACCATGCACTGGTGTTTTTTACATCTCCCACAGACCCAGTTTGCTCAAGTTTTTGCACGATTTTTCCGATTGGACGATTAAATTGACCGAAAAATCACGAAGTGCACGATATGCATATATGCGTTGCTCGATTGTGTAACTTTCCATGGTTCAAATTGAGTTAGTCTGAAATTGAGAAATGAGAATTGAGGTGTGATTCACATTCAACATCGGCCCTTAAAATTTTACTACCATTTACAATCATATTCAAATGTGGTTCCTTATAATATTTTGTGTTGCAAATAAAAGTCAGTTGTATTAACCGAATTTTGTTGTTAAATTAATACTCAGTTGAAGTAACTGAATGCAAACAATGTTCACTAAGTTTATAAAAAAAGTAAGTCAGCTTTAATTGTAGCTTCGATGACGATATATATTTTGACTTTCTAAATATGATGCGGCCTTTTATGGTTTAAAGATAACCTCAATGTAGCCTTTGGTGTTAAATACGTGTCCACACCTGATATTGGGTATAGATATATTAGATTTTCCAAAAAAACATCAAAGTTTAAATTCGAAATCTCACAATGTTACCCCTACCTTAATGTCTAAAAACTCTCTGCGCGAAGTTTAAGCTTAATTCGTTTTTATTTAGATATAGCAGAAGAAGTTACTGTTTAAAAATTAATAATTCGTCGTTAGAGTATTTTGTATAAATAGTGGGGTTGCACAGTGGTTTTCCCATAGGCCAAAAATCAAAAAATTTTATGTTTTTTTCTAAGCTTTATTGCACTAAATTTATTCACAACACTCTAAATTTTATTAATCTAACAAATTTTGTTGTTTTTTTTGCGATATTTAATGTTTGTGTCCGTTGAAAGTGGAGGTATGTTTATATGTTATTCGCGATATTGTGGCAGAAGTCTCTAAAAACCCAACAAACATTAAATTTTAACTTATTTTCTACCAAATTAAATAATAAAAGCTGCAAAAATATAAGCCAATTAAAAAATCCCTGAAGAATACTTTTTTACCTTTTCAAAACACACGTTTTTTTAACTATTTTTTCACGTAGACTTTTAGGTATTTGGCCCTCATCCACCCACAACTTCTTATGCATCAAATTGTAGATTTTTTAAATTAAAAAATATTGTGGCCGCGGGCTTTTGCATATTTTCGCATATGGATGTGATTTACATAGTCATCCGATAAAAAATAATGAAAAATTTCATTTTGATATTTTAAATCCCACCGAAATAAATAAAACAAAAAAAAAAATATACGTATAAAGCATGACATAAAACTAACCATGGTTGACTGGAAAGTTTGTAACGCTCTTACGGAAACTTCATCTGCAAAATGTCACATATGTGGTGCCTTGCCTACAGAAATGAATGACATTGAAAAATGCCTCGAGAAAAAAGTAGATGAAGCTCGTTATGAATTCGGACTGTCACCATTACATGCCAACACACGTTTTTTTGAGTACTTCATTCACTTATCGTACAAATTAGAGCTAAAAAATGGAAGAGCAGTAAAAACGAAAAGTCAAGTGTTTTGAAGAGAAAACAATTTATTTATCAGGCTCAAGATCATAATTTTTAATGTTACTAACGAATAGTAAACACTAATTTATTTTATTAAATGGAAAAAATTGTAAGGATCAGCGCTAGATCCTTACAATTGGAAATGGAAATGGAAAAAAATTGTAAGGATCAGCGCTAGATCCTTACAATTTTTTCCATTTAATAAAATAAATTAGTGTTTACTATTCGTTAGTAACATTAAAAATTATGATCTTGAGCCTGATAAAAAATTATAAATATATAATTAAAACAGATATATCAAATAATATACAAAAATTTACATAGAAAACAATTTATTCAACAACGATTTCGGGCCGAAATGGGACTTTTGGTAGATAGGCCAAAAGCTGGTGGTTGCAGAAGTTCGAACAATGGCAACACAGCGCGGAGATTTTTACAAAATTTCGATCTTTTATCAAAAATAACAGGAATTGATAAGGAAATTTTGCAAAGATGTGCCACAATTCTACAAGCTATACATTCTGGATTTGAAATTGATGCCGAAAAGTTTAAGGAATATGCTGTAGAGACAGCCAGAAAACTTGTTGAGGAGTATCCCTGGTACTACCTCCCTCCATCGGTACACGAAATTCTGATCCATGGAGCTGAGGTGATCCAGCATGCGTTAGTGTCAATAGGTGAATTATCGGAGGAATCAGCTGAAGCGAAAAATAGGGATTTAAAACAGTTTAGATTGCAACATACAAGAAAAATATCGCGCATTGCTACAAATACAGATCTTTTAAATAGGCTATTTTTAAGTTCAGATCCATTTGTTTCTGGAGCCCGAAACTTACCAAAAAAGAAAACAAGTAGTTTAAGTCAAGGAGTCTTAAATTTGCTTAATTTTTGATATATATTAATATCTTATTTTACCTTATTACCTTATATTACTTAATAATACCTCATATTGCATTATATAACTTTGTATAATTTTTTAATTTAGTTTTTTTTTCAGTGTATATTTCGAATGAATTAAAATTGAATAAAAATTTACAAAACTTGTTTAAAACAAACGAATTTTCATATTGAAATACTTTGTTTCAAAAATTCTTAAAACAAATATATAAGCCAATTAAAGATCAAATGGCTACTGTGGCTACAGTTGTTAATTTTTTTTCCTAAATATTTGCAAACTTTAAGTTCTTCGGGCATGCTATGAGCTCAAAAATTTTTTAGTTTTGGAGATATTGATTTTTGACGGCTTGTCCATATAAGGGAAACCACTGTGGGTTGACTTTAAATTTAGTTGTTTTTTAAACCATACGCTATAGTTTAACAAAACTATCCAATACAGTCTTAATTAATGTTCATATAAGGAATATCAGATCAAAATTTTTCAAAAATTTAGTAACTTTTAATTAGTTCGCTATTTTTTTTTTTAATTTATAAATACGCGGTTTTTTAAAACTCGACAAAATTCAATGGTATTTTTCTACCCACCTAAAAACGTTGTCATTAAAAATTCCAACTTTTTGTACTTTTCCAATTTACTTACGAAGGGCTTTCATTACACATTACATTGTTTTTAATTTTTGAAATGATAATAGTCGTCCTTACAACTAAATGTAAAAATTAACTTTTTTTAGTTTTTCGCTATAAGTTAGCATATTTAAATTATATTGTTAAGAAAAGCCCTGTCTCACATAAAAAGACATTCCGTGGACATAAAATCATTCAAAAAAGAATTTTGCGCAAAGGTATGTTAAACAAAATTTTTTGATAAAAATCTTCCATTTTTTGTAGGAAATTTTCGAGACTTCAAATTTAATTTTTATTATATTCGCAATGTACAACCAAAAATATAATAGATTTAATAAGTCACGATCCCAATAATTATATTTTATTTTTCTCAATTTTTAATTTCTTTAAAATAATAAAACAAGTACAACTTTGAAACTTCAATGGTAATGTGCTACATCTAAATAAAACTTTATTTAAAATTTCTTTGGCAGACCATATTTTTTCCATAATGGCATATATGTAGGGTTGTGGAGCTCGTGAGTTCGAACTTTTTTTACCACCTTAATGTAATATTTTTATTGATAAGTAAAGGTACAACATTTAATTTTTCCGTTTTCGGAATATTTTGTTATGTATTTCTGGTTTTCCTTTCCTTTTGTTTTTTTTTGTCTTCAATATTCGAGCGTAGACGTAACGTTTTGTAAACGTAAACGTGGATTTTCTATATGATAACTTACTCAACCAACGTAACCGTGTCTTGTTTTGACAATTACAAAGTAAACAAACATAAACTAATTTATGCTTTGTGATTATTTTTTTAATAATTTATAAAAAAAAATAATTTAATCAAAAACATATGTATTGTAAATATAATATAAATATACATATAAAAAAGTTTTGTTTTTTAAAGCAATTTTTTCTTCTTTTCTGTTTAAATTTGTCTTATATTTTTTTATACAAACAAACGCTGTTCTATACTGCCACGTAAAAGCGGAAACAAAATCTGTTTTTAACAGAATAGACTGCACCGTTACGAATCGTATACGTTGGAGTACTTCATAAAGAAAACGGATCAGCTGATTCCACACGTGTACGTCTACTTCAGAGTAATTTAGGCTTTAATCGAGACAAATTATTCAAGTTTTCGTTAAACCGAAATTTCAGATTTTTAGTTAAGAGATTTGCAACAGAAATTAAGTGAAACGACGGTTTTCGGTTAACCGGTTTGGAAGCACTATAATCCAGTGATAAAGTTAAAGCCACTTTTTTTATGTTTTCAACAAAATAAAATTTATTAAAATTTATTCAATTTCATTCCTGATAAGGTCTTATTTTAATCGCCATATGTTACCAGTCCTTATCTGTAACAGCTTAATTCACTCCATACAAGTATTCACTTATTTTTGCCTCAACAGACAAGATTTTATTTCATTACTTTCTTAATAATAACTTGTTTGTGCCTTTACTTGTAAGATATATGTAACCACTTCCCTTCAATTATTATTATTATTATTATTATTTATTGATAGTATTATTATTATTATTATTATTATTATTATTATTATTATTATTATTATTATTATTATTATTATTATTATTTATTGATAGTAAAATATTAAATTCATTTACATTTATGACCTTGCGAAGCCATTGCGGCTTGTCTGCAGGTACAGAAATTTAAAATTACATTTATAATTTACAATTTACAATAATTAACAATAATAGAGCATTCATTGCTGGTTTATAAAAAAATGTTTAAATATTTTGTTACTTTTATGATAATTGGTTGCGTTATTTATTAGTTCATTTGGCATTTTGTTGAATATTGTTGGTAGCATTACAGATAGGGTGCTTTTCCCGTAATGATTTTTGTGTCTTTGTACACGGTATCTTCCTTCGACATTCATTCTGGTCTGGTGGATGTGATCAATTCTTTTCAGAAATCTGGAGTCATTGAAAAATTCTATCGATTATGTAGTATAATAGATGCTGTTAACGTCTAAAATATTCAAAACTTTAGCTATATTGCTAGTTGATGAGCTGTAGGTCGCATTTGTTGTACTATACGTGTTGTTTGTTTGAACATGATCATTCAAATTATCGGATACATTTTGTAAGTGGCCAATATTACTTGCTGTGTCGTAATTGGTGTTAGTATTAACCATTAATCTATCAGCGTTTATATTGATTGTTGCAGTATTCAGTGAATTGTTTGTCGTGTAGGTGTTTTTAATTATTTTTAGCAGCTGATTTTGTGTTCGTTGAAGTTTATTGCAATATGTTGAGCTACCCCAGGCTGTTATCCCATGACGAAGATGAGTTTCTACTAAGGAAAAATATGCTTGTCTGACTACCATCCTGTTTGAACTGTAACTTAAATGTCGCATCATGAAGGCAGCTTTCCTCAGTTTTTTACGAACTTCTTCAATGTGCACCATCCATTTAAAGTTGTGATCTACGTATACGCCCAGATATTTGTAGGTGTTGACAATTTCAATTGAAGTGGAACATAGGTCGTCATTATAGTTGAAAATTAATACCTTTCTATTATGTAAACATTCAGTGGAGTGAAATTTTAAATTAATTTCTCTAAATAATATGTGTGGTGGTTTAATATGCATAAGTTTGGTTTTCGATGCATTAATTATTAAACCATGATCGTGGCACCACTTAACCGCAGTATCGAGCTGGTGTTGCATTATTGTTGCTGCGGTATCTACGTTTTTGTGAGCTACAACCATAGCTGTATCGTCCGCATATGCAAATGTTTTACAAGTTCTTAACACGTTAAAAAGCTCGTTCGAATAAATTATGTAAAGAACTGGTCCTAATTTTGAGCCCTGTGGTACACCAAAATCTGAATCTGATTCTTTACTTAAGTTGTTGTGAATTTTAACGAAGTATTTTCTCAGGGTAAGATAGTTTTTGAACCATTCTAAAGCATTTCCACGAATTCCTATGTTCTCTAACATTTGTAGTAGTTTGGTATGCGATAGAGTGTCAAACGCTTTACTAAAGTCAATGAACAATGTAAGGCAGTGATGGCTTTTACTTAATTGTTCATTTATATAGTTTGCAAAGTTACCAAGAAGTTGGTTTAAATTTTTCCCCTTTTGAAATCCATACTGATTTGTATTTATTATTTGGTATTTATTTATAAAGTCCGTCAATCTAATGCATACGACTTCTTCCATTATCTTTTCAACAACGGACAGGATTGAAATTGGACGATAATTGTTAAAATTCGATTTTGTGCCATTTTTATATATTGGACGAACATGTGACACCTTCAATATATCAGGAATGATTGCTGTATTTATTATAAGATTTATAAGTTTTGTGATCATTGGAGTCATAGCCGCGGCATTGTTCTTAAGATCAATCGGCCTTATACCATCATGACCAGCACTTTTATTTACATTAAGCGAATTTAAAATATTGAAGATTTCTTCTTCGAATGTGTTTGCCAGATAAAAGGAGTTTTGAAGTACTTGTACTGGTTGATTTATTGTTTTAATTTCACAGTTATGCAAAATATCTTTTACATTTTGTTTAAAATTTATTGCAAAATTATTGCAAATATCAGATAAATTCATGTTTTTAAAGTTTTTAATAATTATTTCATCTACATTGTTGGACGTTCTACCTATTATTTCATTTATGACTTGCCATGTTGCTCGAATATTGTTTCTATTTTCATAAAACTTTTTCTTATAATAAAAGTTTTTAGCGTAATTAAGTTTTTTATTTAAGGAGTTTCTATATTTTTTATATTCATTTTCAATTAATTTGTTACTTTTGTTTTCTAACCATTTTTTATAAAGTTTATCCCGAACTTCACAGCTTTTTATTAGATTATCGTTTATCCATGGACTTGGAATTCTTTTTTTCTTTTTTTGTACAATTATTTTTGAATTTTCATAAATTTTGTTAAATATTTTATTGATTGAATTAAACTTCGTATTTGGGTTTGTAAAGTTTCCTATTTCGTGCCAGTTTGTTGTACATATCTGCTGTTTTACTTTGTTGTTACTTATTTTGATGTATTGGGTATCATTTATTATTTTTTTGTTTACATTAAACTCTGAGAGACAACATATAAAGGAGTAATGATCCGATATTATTGTTTTTACTATAGTAGCATAAATGTTTGAATTTATTTGTTTACTTTTAACAAACATATGATCTATACACGCGTGAGAATCTCTGTTAAAGTCTTCTTTCGTGCAATCTTTAATTATACATTGTAGGCCGTTAGATGACATCATATCAAGGTAAAGAGTAGTTGTGAAGTGTTTATTTAAGAGATCTATGTTTATATCCCCAACTACAATAACATTTTGTTGTTTATTTGTTGTGTTTAACAAATCATCGAGTTCTCTTATAAATGTGTTTACATTGGCGGTTGACACCCCATGCTAAAACAATGTGGTATTTGACCAAAATAAAAGTACTTTTTATTCAATTTCTTATTACCTACCCAGCAAAATAAAATGGATGTTATTCTTTACGAATCTCTTTTTCAGAACATCCAAAGAAGTTAATAGTGCAAATTTTTCGATTTGTAAGAAGTCATTTTAAACAACTTCCAAAATGTTGATATTAACCCCTACTAGTAAAAAAAAAACAATTATTTAGTTAGTCCATAAATGGTTAATTCATTAAGTCATTAAATGCCTTATTGAAAACATATTTTGCATGCCAGTGACATTCACTTTGTCCTGGTCGGAATAATAATTCTTGGCGTGTTCAAAATTACATTTTTAACTTAAAAAAAAGCCACTCCCTATAATTATTTTGTAGTCCCTATATTTAACAACTTCCGTAAACTAATGAAAAAGCCCATCTGATTATCGATTTTTCATAGCACCGAACCAAACTACTTCCTCTCAATGACACGCCAATGTTAAAATCATTAATGATTCACCGAAATTTTCACAACTTCGTGTTCAGTAGATGTAGTGTTAAACTACTTCTTCCTCAGCTCTTATTTTGCTGGGTAGTAATAACAAGTTTTGCAGGGTGGTAATTTAATGCTATGATATTAGCTATGTATTTGTGGCAAGCTATCAAAGTTGGCTTAAGTCATTCCCAAATAAATTTGACATAAGTGTTAACGCTTAACGTTACTTACGTCAAATTTGTATGAGAATGACACAAGCCAACGTTGATAGCTTGCCGCATAAACACAGCTATTATTTATTTAAATATATGTATAGCTACTTCTTCATGTGGTTTAGCATCATTTGGAGCTTAAATACAAAAACGTTTGAGTGATTTAAATGTATATAAGAAAATAAATCTGTTCCATACCTTACGGCAGTAACCCAAAAACAGTCAAAAAGTGCTTCCCAAAAAGGTATGTAAGATGTTGTTTGGGTTTGTTTTGGAATTCCTCGAAAAGTAGGAGAGCGTTAATATCTAATTTTACTTCAAATTAAACATAAATTATCTTAAATTCCACCAATAAAATTTTCTTTTATTTAATTGTTGAAAATTTTAAAAATAATATCTAAAACATTTATTAGTTCTTTAGCGTATTCAACATGCTTAACATTTTCCTCTAAAACACAAGTAAGATTTTCTCGTAAAACTCGCAGGTGTTTTGCTAATTTAGTTCCACGTATCATGGCAACAAATTTTATGCCACCAGATATAAGTTTCCATAATGCAACACATGCGATCAGTTGTTCTTCAATAGAACAATTATTTGCTTCCCAATTTAGGGGAGATTGTGAGACAATTTCGTTAATAGTATAAATAAAGTCATTCGATGTAATCAGAGTAGAACGGTTAGCGCTTAAAAATGACATGTTGCGCAAAATACATAGAGATATCAAACGCTTTGTAGATCCTGGTTTGGTTTTATTTATAACAGAACACAATGAATTTAAATGATGAGCCTGTGCTCCTTCATCGTAACGTGAGTATAACTCCCAAAATTTGAGCCATGCAATAATTATGTCTGATTTCAGTTGAGGTGCCTTGGGATTAAATGGATGTAGCGCGTCGAATATATCCAATGTATGGGCCTTATTTAAGGCAGTTCTGCCTTCAACACACGAACAACAATTCATTAAAACTCTAAGACAAGTAGAAATCACAGGACTACAATTGATACTAGCCGCTTTAATTTTTACCGTTTCAGCTGTAGTCATTTTTGCCACCAACTGAAGTACAGAATGTGCAAACGGGCTTGTGTTCAAGGTCGAAAATTGTCTACAAATCACAAGCGAACGTTCGCTTAAAAATGAACTTGCTTGCAAAACAGTTAATTTCAAATCTCCCGAATGTGCCAGCCATGGCCATATATGTATAATTATTCTACTTAATTCGGTTGCTAAATTATTATCGGTTATCATCATTGCTGGCGATGAATGCCAACTGAGTATTAGTTTAAATATGAGTTGAAGATTTTTTATCACAATCATTTTTTTATTTTCTCCATGTCGTTTTACGAAGGTCGTACAAGAAGTTGTTGAAAACTCTTCAAAGAAATATTTGAAAATGTTTACAACTTTTTCATACAATTTCAGATGGTGTGCCGTTTCTTGGGCGACAGGCGATTGTTTTAAAAGAATTGCCAAGGTTTCAGTAACCTGTTGCTGTTGTCCATTAGGAGGAGTGTTAAACTTACATGCTTTTATGGGATAAAGATGATTAAAAAGGCGTATTAATGCAATGCAAATGTGTTCCGAAATCGATGATTTTATATTAGTATTATCTATTTAATAAAAAAAGAAAAAAGAGAAAATGTATAAATCCTATTAGAATTTTGAAAAAAATAGTAAGGAGTAGAACGCTATTTACAGAAAAAAGAAATTTGTATCTAAATGTTTTTTAACTGGAAGATCTTAGGATGGGTATCTCAATCAAAAGCAATGGAAAAAAAACGCTTACAAGGAAGATCACTCTGGGGGTGTAGGCAAAGTTGCGCAAAGGGTAATGGCTCAAAAATAAAAGTGAATATAGCCCAAAATTTTTTCATACAAATTTGGGCGCAATTTCATTTGAAAAATTACAATACAGCACGTGTTTAAAATTAAAATATCGATTTGAAATTTTTACACAATACTATTTTTTGCTAAAAATATTAAGACCTTAAATTAATAATAAGCGTTTTTTCAAATTTATGGATTTATTGTGCAAAGATGGTTACAAATACATTATTTAAAGTATTGTCCATTGCTGGCCACAACTTTTCCCCAACTTTCTGGCAATTTTCGGATACGACTCGCCTTTCGACCCATATGAAGTGAACATCTCCAGGACAGGCTATGTGTCATCGACTGGAACAAGTAGTAGTCGTAAAGGATCCACGTTTCATCGCTCGTCACAATGCTATGATAAAAACCTTTCCTTTTTGGACTTCGAGGAGCTGTTCACAAGCGAAAAATCGCTTTTCGACGTCGCGCAGCTTCAGCTTGTATAGCACCCAGTTTCCTTGCTTTTAAATCAAGTCCGTTTGCCGACTGTCGATTCATCCACTTCCAATAATTTTGACAATAATTCCAATTCTTTGTCAATTTTGGGTTGACCCGACCGTTCCTTGTCTTCGAGCTCAAAGTCACCACTTTTAAAGCAACTAAACCACCTCCGACATGATTGTTCAGATAAACCTGCTCACCGTAAATTCCACTAAGATTCAATGATCCTCGGCTGCACTTATCTCCCCACAAAAACTCTATACCTGGTACGAAATTCGACATGTTCCAGGCATTATTTAGTATTGTTGTTTACGTTTCACGCAAATGACGTAAGCGTTCAATCACAATAGGTTTTATCGGCAAGACATTAGAAACTGGAATATTGGTTTATATACTAGTGGAGGCCTCTTTAGAAAAGCTCATTATTAATTCAAGGTCCCAAAAACAATTTAAAATGTTCCTGCTTTAAAAGTTTTGATTTTAGAAAATAAGAATCAGTCTAATGGGCATGCTAACAGTAATATACAAAAATATTTCGGCAAATAATTGATATGTATGTTAATTCAGTATGTATTGTTGATCGGTAAGTTTTATAAATTTCCATTTAGAATTCATTAGGTTCGAGATCAGAATGAAATCTTCCCAATAAGTGATTTTGCTGGAATTAAGTTTAAATCAACTGTAATTTTAGTCAAGTATTTAAGTTTCAATCCTCGATTAGTACTTTTTTACACTATAACTCAATAGCATATTCCAACAAAACTGATACTTGAATTCAGTTGTGGTTTTTGAAGCAGCATAGGCTGTAAAGTATGAAAATAATGTGAAATTAGTTCTGTTCGTCCGAGAACTCATCTACGTCCAAATCTTAGTGGGTCACATCAATAGGATGGGTCCAAACAGAGCCGGGATCCAAATGAGTTAGTTTATCCGTGCAACTGAAGAGGCAGTTTACGTTGTGAGGGCCCTCTGGGTTTATTCTATTGCAGCACGAATTGAGGCTGCTGTGCCAGGATCACACGAGTATTTCTAGGCAACATTTTCTCTTCCTCAGCAGTTCGTGGTGGACGTCCACCTAGGACGATCTTATCCAGGGAGGGTTGCAGTTCCGTGGGTTGGTGATTCGGTGATGTATCGTGGACATTTGTTCATAAGGCTGAATTTTGACAGCTCTGAAGATTTGTCCACCGCGTATGGCTTTTGGAGACCACATCGGGACTGTATAATTTGCCACCGACCGGCTAATAGTTTTGTACGTAGCCAATAATGTTTCTTTGTCCTTACCACAAGTGCAGCTGACTAGCGAGTTGAAAACTTTTTTCTACTTCGCAACTTGTTGCATGTTGCAGTGGCATGTGCAGAAATCGAGTAAGGACTGTCGAATGTTACCCCAAGAATCTTCGGGTATTTTAGTGTCAGAATTCTGACGTCGATTACATTTAGTTCCAGGCTGACTTCCAAATAATTAAAGGTGTTGCTGATGATTTGGTGGGGGACAGTTTCTAGCAGTAAAGAAATTGTGAAGATATGCATTGATCGTTCTGCTTAAGGAGTCTATGCCATTGCCACTTGTCGTAATCGTACAGATATTATTTTAAACCCATTTGGTAGAACTGTGGATTTAGAAAGGTAGAAGTTAAACAAGATCGAGAAGAGATCTTCACCTTGTGGGACTCCTTGTTTAACTCTACGGGGTTTAGACTTCTTATTTTTAAACTCCACAAATTACTGTCGACCACACATGTAGTAGTACCAATCCGCATCTTCGTGGTGTTATAGCCAATTTACATTAGGACTTTTTTAGTAGATTTTAATTTGAAATCTATTTCAAAATCTACATCGTTTAAATTGTATTTTTGGGGATTTCAATTTGAGAACACAAAACAATAATATCCACAATATACACTAAAATCCTATTTTGAATCCAGTATTAAAAAACTAAAAAGAAAAAGGATTTAATGTGATACCAAACACACAAACAAATGTATTATCATAATAATATTACACATACAAATGTATTGCGCACACATTTAAAACATTCAAACGTAAAATATTTGTCAAAATGCCAGCATTGCCAATTACAATTATTATTTATCGACAAATTCAGGGTCCAATATGGGGTTGTTGTCGAAAGATATTGCGATCCTATCATTTTGATTGGTCGGATTCGAGAGAGATTTGACATTCGACCACAGCCTTATAGCACCAGAGCTGTGGTTGCAGCTCTTTAGGTGATACACTCATTTGTTTCGCTTATAATCTTTGACCAACTTTCTCTGACGGTTTAGTTGATAGACCATGGGATTGCTGGGGTCGGTTGGTAAAATTTTGTCAGGCTCCCATCACTATGCGGGATCTTATGTATGGATGATAATTGGGCGGATAGCTGGCCACTGGTGGGATATACACGTTATACAGCTTAATCTCGGTAGTACCTGATCGGGCTACGCACAGGCGAGATGATTCTGTATTGCAATGTATGATGACAAATAAACAAGATGCCTCCACCGCCGCTTCTTGTGCGTTCCTGACGCAGAACATTGTAACCATTATAAGTCTGGAGCTGTTGTTCAGCTTCGTTTCCTGGACCGCTGCGACTATGATTTTATAATGTTGCATAAAAGTAGTGATTTCCATGATCTTGCCTTGGAGTCCATTACACTTAAACTGCAATATGGATATCACCTCAGGTGTGGCTAGAGCAACTTGGGAGTATAACTTGTAAAGGTTGTTGTTGTTGCTGTAGTTGTAGTTGCTGTGGGGAGGGATGAGGTGGCGATGTATACAAAGATGCTGATGCAAACGAGGATGACGACAAAGATGATGACCTTTTCCTCTGAGTAGTTTATGGTTACGATTTTACCCTTTAACATCTTTGCATTATTTCCCTTAAATATTGCAAATAATAAAGACCGTTGACATTTTCTAAAGCTACTCTTTATTTACACAAGAGACTTTATTGAAACTGTTTTAAGTTACATTTTGACAGAATACACAATTCAATTATTTATATAGGTGGTGGCGACATCTAATATCACTATCCAGATTTATTCAAAACATGGGTTGTAAATATTTGATGAGGCTTCGGTGGAGAAATGCCATTGTTGGTAATTGTTTTATATTTCAGGGCTGGCTTGTGGGAATATTTGATTTTAGGAGTAAATGGAATTCGATAAATCGAATTCCCGTAACGATTTTCTATATTTTCTCTTCCCACCATGGATTGTTGTGAGTGGCGTTTTAGAATGAAGCTGAAATTGCGTTGATCTTCATTAATTTTTTCCATCTTCGCTTATCTTTACTGAAAATTAGTTTTATCAATTTCATTGTAAACATTTAATTATGTTCTCGATCCTGAGAAATGAACGGAATTTAAATCTACAAAAAGATATTTTGGAGCATTTTACCACAATATTGACATGTAAAGTATTTTCCCTAGGACAGGAATTAAATATAGAATCTTACAGTATTCTGAAAGGCGATTCGATAGAACTTTTTGTATTTAGATTCGAGGTTAGAAAATCAAAATACATAAAAAAAAGTTTTAGTAGAATGCTATGCAAAAAATTGATTTTTGTTGAGTAGTGTTATTTTTAGTGAAAGTGAGATTTTTCATTAGATTTTAATTTTAAAATATCTCAAATGGGGAAGCGCTCCCAAAAAATCCAAGAATTTGTCAAGTTCAAGATAACAAATAAATGTATGATGGCAATCCTTCTAGCGTTGATCTTCACAATTGTTTTCATCTTTCTCTTACATTCATCGAAAACTAATGTTTTCTATTTTATAACATTTTATTATGATCTTTAACCTTAAAAATTATAATCTACATGTAAACTTACAGATCAACGACACATGTATTTACATCTAAACGTACTATTTTTTTAAGCTCTAGTTAATTTATGGAATCTTCACTTAACTTATGTGAACTAACAATAAGTTTTCAAATCTTAAAACTAATATTAATTTAATATTAAGTCCAGACAGGGCCAGACGAAAATTTTATTTGCTCATAAATTTTTATACAAGGATATGTAAGCATCTATATATTCTTCCTTCATATAGTTGATAGGTCTGCAGTGTCCCTTCCAACCGATGCCAATCATTCAATAGCTAGAGTATTGGGATGAGTTTCTAGTTTTTTTCATGTGGTTCTTACTATGTCTAGTGATTTCGTTACTTACTAAGGGTATATTGAGATCTTTATGAATGTTATCATCCCTAACACACCTGGGTGCGTTTGTTATAACCCTAAAAATTTTGTTTTGTCTTCTCTGAATTTTCTCAATGTTATAGACAATAAGGCTAATTTTCATAGCATCATATGGGTTTTATGATCGAGTTGTACAGTAAAGGTTTACAATTTAAACCAAGTTTAGAGCATTTACCGATTAACCAAGTGAGTGGGACAGTTTTAAACATTATCTGGGGAAGTTTTGGCTCGATATGAATTTTTCAATGTGAGACGACAGTCAAGATGGACACCAAGGAATTTCACACAATTGTCGGCGGACACGTCCCTCTTCTCAACATTATATGAATACATTTCTACTCATTCACCTTTATTCTCCATCTATCAAGCCAGTCTTCCAATACTGTAATATGGTTTTGTAGCAATCTAGATTCTATTAACGGGTTATTATGAACGCTAAGTATCATCAGCGAATGTTGAGGTGTGAGTGTTACAATTTAATGGCATGTCCGAGGTGTAAAGTATATGCAACAGTGGAACCAACATACTGCCTTGTAAGACTCCCGCTTGTATATCCTGATAAGAACTGATAAAACTTTTTTCTGAAAGGGTAAATTTTCTGATCGTGATATAGCTTCCTAGCAGCTTATAGGTATTTGGGGTAACACAAGTTATATCTTACATAAAAGTCCTACATTTCAGACTTTGTCCCATTTCACACAGAGCAACTTTTGTCGCGCAACTCTTGAGTTTGTAGGAGGGGAAAGAAGAATGGTAATTGGTACAGGGTTGCTTGTTCTCGCAATTAGTTTTTTTTTCTTCTGCGTTTAGTTTTAAATTAATTTTAAACCAAATGTAAACTAAAATTGATGAAAAAAATTCTCTACATGATTCTATACAATTCGACTTTTGTGTGATCTTCACCTACCGGTCAACCGGTTTTTTCGGTTTTTTTTTTAATTTGAATAAAAAGCTTATATAATTTGTTGTTTTTACTACAAAAAAACAGAAATTTAATTAATTTTTTATTTTATTGTATTTCATTTCAACAAAAAATTAACTTTAAACCAATATTTTTTAATATAATATCTTAAAAATTAATATTATAAAACTATATTCATATCAAATTAATAAAGATCATTAAGTTTGTAAATTGGTAAAGTTTGGTACGTTAGTAATTTGATCGTTTAAAACGTTTGAGATTAAAAAAGCTTTTTTCTATTTTCAGTGCTTTTAAGACGATTTTTTTGTTTGCTTTTGATAAAGCTAGAAGTGGAAAATACTCTTTCACTAATAGTAGATGTTGGACAAAAAGTCAAAAGACAATTATATAAATTTCCCAACTTTTCAGTTCTTTTGTCGCATTTACCAAGATATATAAAATCATCATATAATTTTGAATGATTTTGTACAGTCTCTTTTTTAAGATTTTAAATACTGTTTATTGTGTTATTTAGATCAGAAACTAAACTATTTGAATTTGGAATATCCAAAGTTAAGTCTGTGGTTAAGTCTTCATCGGAATCTATCAGACTTACATCTAAATCTTCATAACCAAACAAACGATTATAAAAGTGTTCGGAAAAAATAAAAGAGACCAAGTAACCCAGTTGGTGATGTAATTAAAAAAACCGGTTAACCGAACAAAAAAGACCTGTTTTCGGTTTTCTTCGAATTTAAAAAATATTTGAAACCGATCGGCTTAAAAAAAAGAAACCGGTTGACCGGTTTCGGTTTTTGAATTCTGTACTCCATAAGCATCCTGTTACGGATATTGTCAATACCAGTTGCTTTGGTTGAACAATAGCGTTTTCGACCTCTCGAATCTCAAACGTTAAAAAGGAGTAAATTGCTCTGTGATGTCGTACAAATTGTCGCAACTTTTCTATAGAACGTGGTATAATTGACATGAATACTTTTTCACATGTTGTACGAACAGATCTTTTTTCAGTATCATTTCAAGGCCAACCTCCGTTTGATTTATGCAAAGGAGGCTTACACGCGACAGGTATTTTAAGTTTTTTTAGCAGATACTAATTAAAAAATGTAAGTACTCAAAATTGTGTTTTAATCAAAAACGTTGAAAACTCAACGTTTATACATTTTGACATCTAGCGTAACTTTTTCGCTGACATACGTTTTGCTGGCTGATTATACTGCATTAAGAGCACAACTGTTTAAAAAAATTTAAACTTTTAGATATGCTTTAATATATGCTAGCGAATTACTGCTGGTTGCCTTACAAACGTAGTAAAGTAAAGATTTTTAAAAAATAAACGTAATTAAAAAAATAGTTCATACTTTAAATTATTTCTTTTGTTGAATCATATAATCGAAATCGTGTTTTCGTTGTTTAGAAAAAGTACTATAACATTGTCATTTTTTAACCGATTTACACGAATAAAAGCTTGTTTTACTCAGAAGGAGGTTATTGTTGTTTTAAAAGAAGATTCGAAAAAAACCCTCGTAGAAAATGAAAAAGTTTAAAAAAAATGAAAAATTTTTATATTATTGAAAAAATCTCTACACATTTATATAAATAGTATACGGCAAGTATATATATTTAATTAATGCCGTTGACCGTTTCGAAATCGGTTAAAAAATGACTGAGTTAGAAAAGTTTAAGTGCGGCAGTCCAAAAAAATACTCTTTTCCCCATATCTCGAAATTTTGAGGGTATATTGCAACTTATAAAACCGGTTATATAATACACTCAGCTAGACCTACAACCTACACTAGGTCATTTCCCAAGTTCTTTTTCAGTGTAGCACCGTGTCATAGATATATCTCTTTTTCTCGCAAAAGTTTTTGACTAATACTTGCCGTCAGAGCATTGTGTTTTTTTTCGAAAGTTTGCTTGTGTTTATTGGATTTTATGATCGATAAATTTATGGCGTATATTTATTTTGGTTTTATCTGATAAGGATTGAGTAAAGTGAAAAGGAGTATAGCGTTAAACATGGTTGGTTTAAGTTGCTTGATTCCTCGAATGATTAGACAACTAAATATGCTAAAAACAAGAGACTTATAGTTGAAGATTTTGTGCCGCTGCCAAACTTCTTAGATAATGATGACCACATTCCACATTATTTGGTTGCTTCGGCAATTTCGAAATCTAATATCGCAAAAACTAAGCCACTTTCCTCATATAAAGGTTTTTAGATCGAGAAACCCCTCAATTTCATATCACGATACTACTTGGATATTATTGAAATGTGTAGTGGTGATTTGATGATTAAAGCCTCAAATATGAAAGCAGCTGATAAACTTATACACGCTAAATATAGGGTTGGGCATTTAAAATTTTAAATTTGAACTACCGGTTACTTTGACTTTGAAAGGTAGAATAAAATTAATTTTTATTTTAGGTTTATGATTGACATTTGCAAAATGGGACGCTATACGCTCGAACAATATTGGAAATTAATATTAAAAACTTACTTCCAAAGTAGTATCTTTAACGCAAACTGTAAGAAATTTACCTGAAGAGATCGGCCTTCAGTTCAGTTTGTGCATCAATTTGTGAAGCGAGTTATTGGACAAACCCACCCGTCCAAGAACATTCATCAACATCAACTCGTCATCGTTCTCAGGAACTGAACATTTATCACATTTTTGAAAATTTGGTTTGATCGGATGAGGTACTGCCGAGCCAGTCGTGGTAGTCATATGAACCATATTGTGTTTCATTGAATGACAAAGTTCCACCTTTCCAATAAAACCCGAAATTTGATAAAATAATCAGTCCTTTTCCGATTCAAATTTAAAATTTTAAATGGCCCACCCTGTACATTGACCTTGTACCAGTCAAAATAGAAATGCTTAAGACTCTTAACTCTGTTCAAGGCGAAATCATTGACATTCCTGAGGATGTACTTATCAAATCTTTAGAAGATCAGAAGTTAATTCTTATTCGTAAAATGGTTAAGAAAATAGCAAAAGAAGATAAAAAGGGGAATATGATTTGGAATATAGATGGTAATTACTTTCAATCTTTTCCATAGACCTGAGATACTAAGTCTTAGTTGGGAAAGAGTACGAGTGGATGAGTACATATTCAACCCGACGAGATGCACTTCGTCAGAAATAAGGCCATACGAAGAATATATGTAGAAACACTGAGGCATGTGGAAATTATGGTTATGCTCCACCCCATGACAGTTGCATTAGAAAATTCTGCGTCAACTATAATATCCATTTAACAAAAAAAGACAACACTACTGTTTCCATTTCCTAATAATAAGACTCTTTCATCCAAGATTTATGGATAATAAAGCAGATTGGTATATTTTCTCAATTAAAGTTTTAAATATAATGATTGAATTCCTGGAAACTTAAAATATAAACAGAGAAACAGCACAAATCAAAAGAATTATTAGGAAACCAGCGAATGAAACTGTTCCACAGCAAAATAAACCTAATACTAAAAATTCGCCAGCTTGGTTCAACTTTACTTTTGCAAAACTAATTAAGGACAAACATGTTGCCTGGAATATTTTTTTAACCACTGAAGTAAATATAATGCAGTGATTTACAGAAGAGCGTGTGCACTAGTTAAGCGGGAATCTATTATTGCTAAACATCTCACTTAGTCGAATTTTTTAAAGTCCCTCAACCCCAGCTTGGATGTTCGAACTTTATGGAGAGGGGTGAAAAATATTAGAACGGAGAGAAGAACTAATTTCCCGTCTATTCTCGATAGTGACGTTATTTTAAACAATCCTCTTAATATCGCTAAAATGTTTGCTGACAAAGTTCTTAATTCAAATATTGTGTCTGATAAACTAAATTGCCATTCACGTGTTGACTCTACTGTTGATGTTGAGAACAATGGTATGTGTGAAGAAATTAGCATTGATTAACTAAATCAAGCACTTAGTAAGGTTTTTAAAAAAACGCTTAGTTTCCATGATTGTAAAGTTGCTCTACTCTCAACAATATCAGAACCGGGTAAAAATCCTAACAGAGTAGATGAATATCGTCGAATTTCTTTACTTCCTATTTTCTCTAAAATATTTGAGAAAATCATTGCTACCAGATTTTGGAAATATGCTAAAACACAGAGTTCATGCCTTTTGTCACCAACTCGAAAACACACTAAGAAGTAATTTATCTAAGAGAAGGCATAGTGTACGAGGGCGGATCAATAAGTCCGTGACTTTTTAAATAAAACACAGTTTTTTTTGCAAAAAAAAATATTTTTCAACATAATCTCCTTTTAGCTCAATACACTTAGTCCAACGTTTCTTCCATTTTTTTTTATTCCTTCCAAAAAATAGAATTTTTCGAGGTCCATAAAATAGGCATTTGTTTGATCAATAATTTCATCGTTGGAGCTAAATCTCTTTCCACCGAGCAATTTCCTTAGGTTTTGAAATAGGAAATAGTCACTGGGGGCTATTCGTAGCCCAATTCATAGAATTTTGAAATTGAGACTACACACGTGTGCACCCGTGCATTATATTGATGAAAAATAACTTTTTTCTTGGCCATATGGGGTCTTTTTTTAAATCCTCGTTAAATCGGTCCAATAAGTTGGCATAATATTCGCCGTTTATTGTTTTTCCCTTTTGAAGGTAATCGATGTGGATTATCTCGCGTGCCATCAACTTATTGGCCGACAATCTTACCTTGGCCTTCTTCGGAGCCAGTTCACCGGAAAAACCGATTGTTTAGACTGCTGCTTGGTCTCCGAAGTATTGTAATGGATCCATGTTTCATCCACAGTTACAAAACGCAGCAAAAACTCATTCGAATTGCGGTTAAACAACTCCAAACAATCCTTTGAAGTTGTCACACGATTACGTTTATGGTCAATTGAGAGCAAACGCAGCACCCATCTTGCAGACAGCTTTCTTAAATCCAACTGATCATTTAAAATCGAAACCACATTGCCATATGAAATGCCCATGGCATCAACAATCTCACGCATCTTGGAAAGCCAGTAAACCACTTTTTTACCATTGAAATCGATGGTGCAAAGTCGCCATAGTATTTATCAACTTTTCCTTGGTTTGATTGACGGTTTTTTTCGCAAAAAATAATGTTTAATGAGCACTCGAAATTCACATTTTTCCTTTTTTAAAATTCAAGAGGTTGTATGTTTTGAACAGCTGTTAAAGCAAAGTAAATGACGCAACTTGCTCAAAATTTGACAGTAGTCTATTAACAGGTGGTACTTGATAGGAGCAGTGTTGCATTTCATATAACTACGAGGGAAGTTCGAAAAGTCACGGACTTATTGATCCGTTCTCGTCGATATCCTCGTAGAGGACATCGAGAAGGCCTATGATAGAGTGGTGTTAATTTTTGTTTTGGATGAATTAAGAAATTGGAATGTTCCTTTCCCAATGATAAAACTGTTATATTCATTTCTTTGCTATCGGAAGGTTATAGTCAAGATAGATGTTTATTTTTCACAACTACACTCTCCGGTTGTCTGTCTGTTGTTTTGTTTGTAATTTACACAAATTCTTCGGCTAATTCAATTCAAAATTTACCAGGTATTGATTATGTTAGAATATATTCTGATAACATTTTCGCCTTAGCGTTTGGTACTCCTATCGACGTATCAGCCAATATAAATCTACTAAACAACAAGATTCAAAATGGCGTGGTGCTGTAATACCGGTAAATAAAGCTGAATCGTTGCATGTTTGCAAAAGGCGAGATTGCTGTTATACCAATATAAGTATTGATAAAATTGAAGTGCCATTTAACGACCAAATGAAAATAATCTGATCAGTAAGTTAAGTAAAATAAACAATCCCTTGAAGATAATTTGCTCCAAAAAGAAAGGTCCCCATATCGATACTGCTATTGAAATAGGCAGATCTTTAGTACATGGATTGATTCAACATGGTTGGACTTCCAAAGCTAATTTAAGAAAGTTGAATGCGGCTTTAAATATTTGTTTTCGAATTTCGACTGGTCTATTAAGAGTAACGCCTATTGTATCGTTTCGAGTAGTCAAGATCAGATGACTATTACAATTTTGAATTAATTTAACTTATGGACTGTCTTCATGAAACATTTTGGCTTATTGCAAATAGAACTTCGAGAAGAAACAACTGAGCGTTGGGAAAGATAAGTTTTCTGCTTAAACAATTTGATATTCCAATGCCTGAAAAACCTATAGTAGTTTAAGTACTGAACAAATGGTGATGATTGATGCCAGCTTAGCAATTCATGCAAAATCAAATACTAGTATTGACATATTCAGAGCATTAGCTGGGGAGAGAATATATGAATTTTCTGCTGAAACAGAACTCTACACTGATAGATCTTTTATGCGGTAGTACATTATCAGTCGACTACTAATTGGTTGGTGGTCAAACAAGGTCAGTTACCAGCATATTCAGGTATATTTTCGATTAAACTTGCTGCAATTAATGCAGCAATTATGCCATACAGTAGAATACTAAGACTTTTATATGCAGATAGTCTCAGTGCTGTCAAGGCTATTTTGCAATTAAAAATTATATTTATGACTGTATTTGAAAGAATCCTGACATACAACATCAAATACTTATTTTGTGGAAACCTTCGCATATTGGAATTAATGGAAATGAACGTGCAGATAGTGCAGCCAACCAGGCTTTTATGTTACCCTTGATAACTGAAATACCATGTTGTTAATATCGTCCTTAAAAACACCTTTAATTCTATATTCTACTCCAATTTGCAGCAGGAGTGGCAAAACTCAGAGTGTTTTCTGGTATCATAATCCAAACTATAGCAGACCTAGATATCATCACAGTTATACTAGATATAAAGCTATTCTACTTGCGCCTCCTTGAGTATAAAAGGACTCTTCAATTGCCAGCATTACTTCAACAGTTCCAGCCCATTACAATGTGAATTATGTCATCAAGTAATCAGCATTTTGCACGTCCTTAAAGAGTGTTCAATTTAATTAGAAATATTTAGTTTTTCTAACCTCCAAAAGAAAATTTTTAGTTTACAATTTCAGAGGTAATTTTATATTTAAAATATTTTAAGGTTTTGTTGGTTACAAAAATCTAAAAACGATGAATTTTTTCTGTTTTTTTTTAAGAAAGTTTGCTAAAACTCCTAAGATTCAAAGATAACACAGATTTATAAAACACATGGTCAAAGTATTGTAGACAAACTCTCAATATATTAGATTTAGTTTTTCTAGGGTATTTTAATTTGAAATTCTTTTCATATTTTTCTCTGGTAAATGTCTTAATTTAATATATTAGTAAAAATGTCTCAAGAATTCAATCATTCGCGAATCATTAATCCTAATGGTGAATATAAGAAAAAAGTTAGAAGTTAAAATAAAAATTTCATCAGAAATAGTAAAAAAGATTAGTGAAACATTTAAAAAATTATTTCCCCTAAAATTCTGGGCAGAATCCGCCACTGAGTAAGAGCCCATATAAAATTTCCTCGAAATAGCGGTAATCTGACGTCTTCTTTATTTTCCTCTTCTTTTACCTTCACTTATTTTTAGTTTTTATAAAAATTTTTTTTAATGAAAATATAAAAATTACTTTTAAAATTAAAATCTTATTGGTTTCAATGAAAAAAAATTAAACTAACCTTTATCAGTTTCTTTGTTAAACGGACTTTTTTGCTCCATTTTAATATTGTTATTATTTTCCTTATCACTTCCCTCCATAGATTTCACCAACATGCTTTGACTTTCGAAGAGAGTAAGAATATTAATACTTTGTTCTTTATTCAATTCCGCTTGAGATTTTATCATCAGTAGAGATAATAAAGAAAGTGAGCAATTTTGTAAATGTGTATTAATATTTCCAACAGCAAGAGATTTTTGATAAAGTTGTACAATTGCGGAGGAAAAATCGGACATTTTGATGGAAAGATGTTCCAAGGCATTAAAATCCTGACAGAGAACCATTAATAGCTGCAACATATCAACAATATAAGATGTTTCCTGTGTGTTGATTACTGTTTGGAAAAGAATTTCACAAAAACGATCCAGCCAGATGGCATCACGACAAATAGTACGTTGTAAAAATATTAAGTTGTCCTTATAGCACATTGCATAGAGACGACATATTTGTGCTATCATATTTACATATGCTATACTAGGATTCGAATCCTCGGGAAGGGGTTGCTTTATTATTTCATATAGTTTAAACATAAATGATCGAGTACACAAATCATTCAGAAATTCAGGAGAATGTAATGAAACTTCTATACAAATTCTAGAATAACAGTTGATAAGATCGCAAGTTATTATATTTATTCCTGATCTAGTAAATTGATTTAAATCTTTTGGCATTTCTTCGGTAAGTATACATTTTGAAGAGTCTATAGTTTCTGTTATAGAACGCACAACTTTATGTTTTTCAAATAGTTCTTCGATTTCTTTTACTCTCTCTGGTGATGTTTGACGTATTAATGTGGCCAATAATTGTCCAGCCAATTGTCTCACACATATAACTTCTTCCAAGTCCATTAAGGAACTAACACAACAGGCCATAAAACCACCCGGCAAATAAGAAAGTTCATTCATTAGTAATTCAGTTCCAGAAATATCCGAACTTTTACGTTCCGTCTGCGGGCCTGATTGTTCATTGGCCTTGGTTTTTGCTATTACATTTAGTAGACTCCAAGCCAAAATTCTTACTTGAACATCATTATGGCCACACAATCCACTAAGGTATTTAACAAACCCCGCAGATAAGCGAAAATTCTCTTGCGAATTTTGCATTTGTTGGCTTAATTGTAAAATTGATAACAGACAATCTCTATGCCACTGAGCACCAGTCTGGGTAAACGATTTTAAAGCTAACGATAATTGAGCAAAACGTCTACAATAAAAGAACAGCAATTGATCAGGCATATCAAGAGGACAAGCAGATAAGGCCACCAACAGAGTAAGTAAACAACGTACACGTAGTAAATCTCGTTTTTCAAATAATTGTAAAGAATTTTCTATTAGCAAATCAAATAGATGACTATAAAATTTATTACAATCAGTTACGCTTAAATCCGTTTCAATTAGCGAGCGATATTGTGTCAGTAGTATATTTAAGCATATGCAAATTTTATAATAAATTCTTAATGGTATTTCCTGTTGGACTCTTTCAGTTATCATAGTTATAAAGGCATTTTTTAAATCTTTATGCAATATTTTAGCAAATCCCATTATTATGGGTATTACATGAATTTTAAAACTTAATATGAGGACATCTAATAAATGTTCATATAATTCCAAATCTTTATGATTACCGGGCGGATATTGTATGAATTTTTTTACTATATCATACAAATCATTGCTAAATTCCGGAGTTATTGAAAAAACGTCTTGAAATCTAAGCAATAGCAATTGTTGTTTAAGCAATAGGCAAACTTGTATTAAAGCCTTATGATCAGTAGCATTTGAGGCAGCTATTAGTAAACGTTTCAGGGATATACACGGTTGAGTGGCTCTTATAAAACGTATATCTTGGGCTGATAATTTTAAATCATCTTTAATATCTAATTGTAATTGTTTTGTTAGGGATTTTTGGGATATAAATACCAGACCATTAAAAAATGTGTCGGCTATAACAAAACGCCAATATTGGCATTCTTCTAAGCCTGTGGCAAACGTCATTGATAATTTTTCTTCCTCTCGAGAAATATTATGTGTTAGAGCTGATTTTAGTTTGATATTTAATGGCATTTGTACATTTCCCAGTATTAAGGGAGCCTCTATAGAAGTTTCCGTTGCAATTATATGAGAAGCAAATAATAATTGAAATAAACACATGCTGGCATCTTGACGCACCTGTATATCATTATGACCTAACATAAGGCCCCTTAAAAGTAAAACATATATATTAGGTATTTCAGCCAACTCACAACGTACAGCTGAATCGTAGAGTAAAATTTTATTGAGTATGCTAATGGATGGTACTGATGAATCTGGATAATCTGAACAAGATGAATGTTGTAAAGAATTTTCTAATGCTTTTAATATTAAAAAACAAGCTCCCGAAGAACACAGTTTTCCCGTAATACGCCAATTACTACATAAAACATTTATTTGCATGAGGGAAGTTTTACGTATCAACGGATCAACATCTGGTGATTCTAATAATTGCAGTAAATTATTCAAAGAGTTGACAACATCAGTTCTTAAGGGTGTATGATCATTGAATATATTGCAATAATCTCGTGGTGTTGTTAAAATAAATAAATCATTTGCTAAGGTATCGCTAATTTCTAAAAGATTGGGCATATATTGCTCGGAATCTTTTAACGAATTCAATGTGTATATAAGGCGAGTTAAAGCTTCGTTTCTATGCTGTTCACTATTGGGATGAAATAAAAAGCCCAAATTACCCTGTAATACTGTAACATATGGCAGTTGTCTTGAATCGGGATCATAGAGATTAAGTAATAAGTCCATTAATTTTTTCGACATGGTACAACAATTTAACAATGGCATTAAAGGTACCAATAAAGGTAATATATTATACCATTCTTTAGAAAATAATGATTTTGATTGGAGCAAAAGTTCTAATAGTTTTAAGCAATTATTTTGTATATTTTGATCGGAAGTTTCAAAACTAGCATGTAATATTTGTAATAGTAAGTTTGTATTCAAAGGCACGCCTATAATATGATTTTTCAATAAAGTAGAATTTGTACATTCTATTGTGTAGCTTTCACCATTCATAAGACAACCAATATGTCGAATAAATGCATCCGATAGTCTGTCATACATGTAAGATTTTAAGGGCATAAAGCAAAGATTTAATAGCTTTAGTAATATATCTATAGCATGAGATTTAAGTTGGGGATTTGCTGGATATTGTGGTATAGCTTGTAGTATAGCATTAAATAAAATATCTACTAAATGTTTGCTTTGTAATTTATCCAAAATCAAGCAGATGTCAAAAGATTGTTCTATTATATCTTTACATGATAAAGATTTTGAATTCATTAACATTTGTATCGATAACTGAAATGATTTTTCATAAGTTTTTAATAATACATATTTTTCATTAAGAGTATTATTCGATTTCAACAAAATTTGTTGTAATTGCTGATGTCGCTGAGGAAATAGACATTTTAAAGTGTAATCACGTAATATGGGTTCATATACTCCAATCGAATCCAGAATTTCATGAGATTTTCCCTTAATTTGGGCTGCGTCTTGTAATAGAAATATCAGCTGCAGTTGATGAAGTCGCAAACGCGCACAATGATCAGATTCGCAAAATTTTTTACTTAGTGTTGATACAATTGATGCAATTTTATACAAACAATTCTCATCTAGTTTGCATAGATTTTGATCGAATAATAGTAGAATTTTAAAAATGATCTCCCACACTACAGGAGAAACATTACTATGATAAGAATGTAATTCTAAGTGATGTATACTAGCTTCAAGTAAATCAGCCAAGGCTTTTTCCACTTTTAATTGGCAAGGAGCCGGGGAATTTGAAGCCCGACTGGCTGGTGTATTACTAATACAGTGTGAATTAAATGGAAAAGCGAAAGATTTATTAAACATTTTCAAACGTTTCTCCAATATAATTAAAAACTCTAATAGCGCAGAAGCCACACAATCAATTTGGCAGTTTAGATGATTTTCTTGTCTTTTGCGTTCATCATAAATATGTAAAACATTTCGAAATATGTTTGGAGCTTGAAGAAAATATTCCGCTGGATAATCTGCCATTGTTAATTGCAAATGTTGTAAAGCATTTTGAATTTCGTAATCAGTAGCAAAGGGATTTATTAAAATGTCGGCTATAAATTTCATAGAGGTATAATCAGAAGAAGAAGGACGAGACCAGGGTATTTCATACAAATTTGTAGGGTATTCAACATCTTCTTTTATACTACTTTGCAAACTTAAAGTATCAAATGATTTTGTTATTAAATCGTCCTTGTTATCTTTGGCATTACTGTTTTCATAAATTTCTTGATTTTTCAAAATCTTCTTAATCTCTTTAATTAATTTTAATTCATCACCTTTTTGATCACAAAAACATGTTTGTATTTTCCTTAACTCCTTAAGCAAACGTTCTGCACCTAACTTTTCCAAAACTTTTTCACGATATTCTGCTGTTTGTATTAAAGATTTTAATAATTGTAAGACTTTGCA